>JARHVA010002944.1:607500-895000 GCA_037957365.1 Torreya grandis | reverse complement strand
GGAATATTATAATTGTGATCCAAGTATGTAAGGTGTTGTGGTTGATCAAGGTGTGTTTAAGTAAGAGTCAAGTATAAGAAGGCTAACTAGAACTAATTAGCATCTTGAGGAAGTGTAGATGTGAAGTGAAGAATAAGAGGATTTTTTTGGAATTAAAAAGGTAGTGAAACATATAAAATAAATTATATGAATTATTAATAAACATCTACATGGTTTCATGAAGGCTTTCATGATAGTTTCAAGCCATATGAGGGTTATTTGAGTGAAGTAGAAGAAGGGCATATTTGCTTGTTTGAAGAGGTAGTTTGAGAGTGTTAAAGGATTGATATTTTGTTTATTATCTATTTAGATACTATTAAAGTTTCATCATATATTTATTCTTGATGTATGACAATAGATAGAGAAGATAGAGAGCTGAAGTAGAGGTCATCATGTGTTGTTTGAGAAAAGAGGTATTGTGAAGGTGATCAAGTTTGTCTTGGTTGAGTTGGTGCTAAGTAAAGAGGGAGTGGGAGATTCTTTTGAGTTTGGTTCTTATATAAGTGTCCTTTAAGTGTCTTAGTTTTTTTTGAGTAACTGAGGGGGTTGGTTCCTCCTTGTAAGTTGGTGCTTGTTAAAGCCTAGTTGACTTGGTGTTTTCCTAGTTAGTGGTTGGTGCTCTTTTTTGGGTTGGTGCTAAACTAAATTTGATTTATTGATTATAGGAATATATACCAAGATATGTATCAATGTTTTTTATCCCATATGAGGTTTTTACACATAGATATTATGTTCATGTGTTATGTTCTTGCTTCATGTTCATATGAATGTTTCTAAATGCATTATTTAATCACTATATTGGTTTGAATAGTTAATGAATGATAAGTGGAATTCAATGTAAAGTCTGAACACTAATTCACCCCCACCCTTCTTAGTGGTTTTTCTTCCAATAATTGGTATCATATTGGGTCTTTTGAATAATCTTGATAGCTTAAAGGTGATCTTAGAAGCACAAGATGGATAATAAACTAAGGAAAGAGAATCAAGATTTGATTTCTATGGTCAAGGTTCTTGAGGATAAGGTATGTACCTTGAAGATTAAGTAGATAATGGAGCCAAAAAATATAATATGATTATAGGATTTGAAGGATTATTTAGGAGTTGAAAATGCAAGTCTAAGATCAAGATAATATGAGTGCAAGTAGTTCAAGATAGATGTGGGGCAGATCATAGTCAAGGTGAGCAAGGTTGATAAATATCATATTGAGCCCAAGAGTCAGTGTGGAATATTTTCTATGGTATAACAAGAATCAGAACTGGAGTGTTAGGAATATGTTTTATCTACATATGTTGACAAGATAGTCAAACAAAATAAAAAGGATAATAAGGAAGATAAGTCAAATGTTCCAATCAAGCCAAAATGGATTTTAAAGAGAGACTATCAATCTAATGATTAAAATGTAGTTGAGATGAGTGGATTAGATATCTAAGAATCTCTTGAAATTTTGTTTTTCTAGTACCCTATATAATAAGTTGAATCCATTAGGCTTCATGGAGACACTCATCAACTAGTGGAAGCATGGTGGTTGATTGGTGTGAGGGGGAACTTTTTATATTATTCATGGGCTCCAAAATTAGTTGTGTATTATAAGAATATATATAGTAGTCATGAATATATTTGAGCTATGGATTGGTCTACAAGACTATTATGTTCATGAAGATAAGTTGATCTTGTTGAGTTAGAGCTAGAAGTGTTATTGAAGGTTCATGAGGTATGTATAAAATGAAGATAGTTGGTTGTGAGCCTGATCTATTTTGAGGTTTGGAATTAGTTTCAAGAGGATTGAAAGAAGTTGAGAATGTCCTATTGAGTCAAATGGAGTGATCAAGTTGTGAAGATAAAAGAAAGATTCTTTAGTTGGTATCAAGAATAGGATAACATCAAGAGGTTGATCTATATGCTCTAGTCATATCAAGGAAGGTAAGTGTTCTTATATCTAAGTCCATTTGCCTAATATTTTCATGAAGTTAGGGGGAGCATAGTTTAAGTATATGTATGATGAGATATTACATGGGTAATTTGTCTAGAATAAGTGATTGTCATTGATATCAGAATAAGGAAGAATGATCAGATTAAGAGAAGTATATGTTTGAGTTCAAGAGTTTGTTGAAGGTAGTTGGATATGCAAGAATATGAGTTTAATGTATGCATAGTGAGATTAGGTTAAAAAATTTGTGTTATTATGATGGTACCAAGTGTAAGAATAAATGAGGAGATTGTCATATGTTCACATTATTCATTTCAATATTTATAATATCTAAATATGCATCTAAGTGTATGAAGGCTTATGATGGTTTGGGTAAGCTTGAAAGGAGAGCATGGTATTAGTAGGATCTTTATAGATATATGTTAAAAAAAATTCTAATTCAGTAGATATGAGCCTAAGGTGAGTTTTTTTTAGCATTTCATTGGTGATTGTTGAGTATAGGTCCAAGGATCAGTTGGTAGCTTGTTGGTATTTCAAAGAAGGAGAAAAATTATTTGTAGAAGACCCTTAATCATTAATGTCAAAGGAAAAGAAAGTTATTGATGGCCAAAATTTCTTGAGGGAGAAATTTCTTGATGGGAATAGTTTAGGTAGCCTATTGAGATAAGTTTGAGAATGATAATTTCATTTGTGGTTTTTCATCAATGTGGTTTGCCATCAATGATAAAGGGAAATATTATTGAGTGTTGTCATTAATGTCATGTGTTTGTGTACTATGATTGATGTCAAAAAGGATTAGTAAGGTAAGATTTGTCTTTGATGTCATTTTCTTGAGGTAATTAATGTCAAAGTAAGATTGAGGTCAAGTGTTAATTCATAAGGTTCAAGAAGGTGGAAATGGTCAATGGTATGAGTTAATTATTTGAGTTTATTAGTATGGCTTGAGTGATACACTAGAGTGTCTTGTGAATATGTATAAAGCATTGTTAGTTTAATATACTTGGTGAAGTTATTTAGGGATTCATGAGTTCATAGAGAGAGAATTTAAAGCCAACTAATGTCTTTTGTCTTCATGTCTTGTGTGATCAAGATGGCTAGTTTAGTATTGGAAAATAGCGTATATGGTTTGAGAAGTATTGGTCAAAGGATAATGATGAGATATGTTGTGGATCCTATATTATATGTTTGGATATGATTTTTGAGATATAAAAGGAGTCTTGAATGTTTCAAAGTGGTATGGTGCATAGTAGGTCTATTTGATGGACTAGTTCTTGAGCATGGAAATGGCTTGTAGAGGCATCATGATGATGATGATGATATGGATGTGTATGGACTTGAATTAATGAAATATAGTGTTATATAATGTGATAAAAGTGTATACTCAGTCACATGACTATCAAAATGAGCCAAAGGGGTAAGTTCTTCATTAATGGTCTTCTCATGGACCTAGTCGTAAGACCCTAGGTGGCATAATGAGCAATCATGATCAGTTTTGGAGGATTTTGAGATCATGTGATCATGGTTTGAGGTTTTAAAATATTTTTTCAAGTTTTATGGTTAATTTTTAGGTCTTGATTTGAATAAGAAAGCCTGAAAAGTGTTTTTGAGGTCTTGAGTGTTCTCTGAATGAAGAGATGAGGACCCAAGAAGGACTTTCTCATGCTTGTTGTCTTTTAAATCCTTTGCATGGGATATTAATTATTTAATTTTAGTTTGGGAATTATATTAGGTTTATTTTTCAATAATTATTTTTTGGAATGAGAATCCTTTATGAATGATTGTTAAGAGTGGAAACTAGTTTTTAGTGCCTTAAAACCCTAAGTTAAACCTGATGTTAGAGATATGATTCAAATATGCCCAAAATGGTTTGGAAAGGTTTTTTTAATTTTATCTTGGATTAAAATCTATTAGTCACCTCTAGGTGGAATTGGTTAGAGAGGAGAGATAAAATGATCAGTTATAGGCATATTTTAAATAAGTCTATGTAGTTATCAAAAGTTGCATTAACTAGAAGAAGTGAATAGATGGAGGGTGAAGTTAAATACTCATATTTTATGTACATAAATGTTTTAGAACAATATTTAGTCTCTATTTCAATAATTTTGGTCATCTTAGTGAGCCAGTCGCTACATGGTTTTATAGTGCAAAATGTGTGTTTCCAAAATTATTGTTGTTGAAGGCCTTTGCATGGTAGATTGATGATCATAAGTAATTAAATATGTTTTATACTACTTGTGTGTCCTATTCATGCTTTGGATAGAGTGTGAAATTTATTTTAATTTTTTGAGAAGTTGGTCATGAAGTTGCCTATCTAATTTAGTGAAGACTTTAGGAGAGAAGGTCATCAATTGGGTCTATAAGACCAATGCTTTAAATTATAACATATGTTTTTTGTTTTGTATGTTATTAAAAAAGTGTCATAGGATGTTTTTAATGCATAATTTTTAATTTAAAGTGCCTATAGTAATATTTTATGTCAAATTACTAATAACTAGGTTTTGGCTAAATTGGCAGTCCTAAGTGAGCTTTTTGATGAGGTGTTTCTGGGTATTTCGAGCCTAAGATAAGATGTATGATGGAATTTTTGATGAAACTTAGGTAATAAAGTTTCCATCCATATGTATTTTACTTATATAATGTGTTTCTATAGGTTGTATGAGCTTCATCTTTGAAGACAATGTTTTTGAGGTAATTAAGCCTAATCAGTATTTAAGGCCTAATTGTACTATTAAGGTATGAGAGAAGGATTTGTGACTTATTGATAATATAGGAGGTTATTTGAGGTTTAAAAAAAAAATTAAGGTTTTATTTCATTGGTTAGGGCCATCTGAGCCATGGAGGTTCAATTTATTCTATGGAAAGGATAGACCTAACGCATTAGGTCTATATTAGGCCTAAAAGAAGAATGAGGTGTAAATATGTTTGGCCAACATAAAATTGATCTAAATTTGATTCATTCCTATCTTTAATGTGTCTTATTACATATTATATAGGATTTATCCTAGTGTGTAATGTGTTATGTCTGATCAAGGTTTGTTTAGGTAAGAGTTAAGTATAAGAAGGCCAAATAGACCTAATTAACATGTTGAGGAAGTGTAGATGTGAAGAGAAGAATAAGAGGATTTGTGAACTTACATAGGTATTGAAACATATCAAATAAATTATATCAATTATTCATAGACATCTATAAGGTTTCATGAATTCTTTTATGATAGTTTCAAGCCATATGAGGATTATTTGAGTGAAGTAGAAGGGTAGATTTGCTTGATTAAAGAGGCAGTTTAAGAGTGTTAAAGGATTGATATTATGTTAATTGTATAATGAGAGACTATTAAATTTTCATCATAGATGTGTTCCTAATTTATTATAGTGGATAGAATAGATAGAGATATGAATATGTCACCATCTATTGGTTGAGAAACAAGGTGTTGCGATGGTGATCAAGTTTGTCTTGGCTGAGTTAGTGCTCAGTCAAGAGGGAGTGGGATATACCTTGGAGTTTGGTGCTTGAATAAGTGTCTATGATGTGGCCAATTTGGTTTTGAGTCACTTATGGGGTTAGTTCTTCCTTGTAAGTTGGTCCTTGATAAAGCCTAGTTGAGTTGGTGCTTGAATAGTTAGGGGTTGGTGCTCCTGGTTGGGTTAGTTCTCAACTAAATTTGATTCATTGCTTATAGGACTATATTACAATATGTGTATTAATGTGTTTTATCCCCCATCAGTGTTTACCACATAGATATTATGTTCATGTGTTATGTTCTTACATAATATTCATATGAATGGTTCTAAATTCATTGTTTAATCACTATATTACTTTGAATGGTTAATGAATGACAAGTGGAATTTAATGTAAATTCTAAACACTGATTCACCCCTAATGGTTATACTTACAATAAGAGGTATATTTGGGTTTAGATCAACATTAATTTTGTACTAAACCATTTTTATCTAAAGTCTCTATGAAGATGAAAAAGTAGGTTTTTATAATTTCATGAGGAATGATAGTCCATGACCCAAATCTAAATGCACCAAAATGAAGGTGAAGACAAATATAGAATCATCTAGGTGATCACATCCTTTTATAATAGGTATTCCATATAGGACACCTACATCAGGTTTAGATAGTATTAATAACAAAATCATGTAAGACTAACATTAGTGTATGTAACTCTAAAGGCACTTAATCTAGAATTTGATGATTGTTCTCGAACCCTCTTCTAGTCTACTTTATACATGTTTGAGCTCTAGAACTATGTTAGAATTATAACTAAGTATTTTTTTATTTATCATATCCATATCTATCATAGTTGTACATACTATTTTTATCCTATCTCAATTTAATGAATTTAGCATATGTTATATCTGATCTTATCATCTAATTAGCCTTCTATAGAGATAATTTATCACCCTTGTACCTTAGGCTATCTCTACCCAAGTTAACCCTAGATAACCTCAACTATATTTTTAGGGTTAAACACTTTGATACTTGACAATTAAATATTGACTTTCTTTGAGATGAATAAAATTGAATCATGGCTTCTCCTTATGAATGATCTTGAATTTTAGAAAAATAGGGATGATTTTCTAAATGTGTAATAGTGTGTAAGATAAGAACCATGTGGGAATAATGAATGACATTTGATGTGTATTTAAATTAAAACCTTATAAAAATTTTCCTTTATCTAACCTCATAAAACATGTGGGAAGACCTAAAAGAGTGATTCTAAATTTGTAAACTAGTTATTTGGCATGACATGTGGTTACCCTAAGTGGATAGTCCTACAAATGTTTTCATGTTTGCCTAACATGGACATGTCCTAAAATATTTTTATGATGATATTAAACATTTTAATTATTTTATTTTTAAAATTTTATGTAGTAATTACAAAAAATTGAGGGTCAAGCCAGTATATAGATAAATGGCTTGGAAGAATGGAAAATAAGAGATGTATTTGGTTAAAATTCATGTGGTTTAGGATGTTTCAATATTTATTATTGTCAATTACCTATGACAAAATTTATTCATTTATAAGTATTTACCTCCTAATTATCATGCTTATTCATATGATAAAAATGCTAACAATAGAGATTGTGCTTGTGAAGACAATAAAATTTATGATGATTTAAAGTTTTCTAAAGATGTTGACCAACATAATGTCACAAACATTGCTATCTATAGATATTTTATTGAGAAAAACTAGGAAGTGTTTATTATTTATTTCATTAATTAAAAATTTCATTAAAAAAATATGAAGATGGGTCCTATTGTTGTGTTTACTAATACACCCCATTTTCATATTGCAAATAGGGACCCTCTTTTGCTAATCTAGTTTTAATATTGTTGCATCTGATCCATGTTAATTTTTTTCATTCTTGAGTTTGGTTATGTTTGAGCTTAAATATTTTCCTATGGTTACTTCATTTTCATGAAAATTTTCTTATCAATTTTAGGCTGTTAATCTGAATGTTTTGTCTAAGCTCTTGCGCTTGAAGTATTGAAAATGGGTTCTTTAAGTTTTTTAACTCCTAGGATTTAATATTCACTTTTGAGTAGTATTCATATAGGTTTATGTTATAAATATATCTAATCCCCATATTTATAGGCTAATTATGCTTATAAATGACTTAAATATATGAAAATTTTCTTTGTTTTATAATAAATTTTGCAATTGATTTATGCAATAGATGGGTTTTCTTTAATATTTTATTAGACGTTTAAAATTTATAATATGTGAAAGAGGATTATGAAATAATTTTGACTATGTTATAACGTGTATATGACCTTGGTATATGAAATTACCCTTATAAAATAATCCTACATTTATCACCTTTAGACTTAGCCCAATTATTTTAATGCCTTTTTTTAGTCTAATTTTTCCTCTCCAAGTCATTCTAACCATTTGATATTTAGATAAATGATTTGGTATATACCATCTAAAAAAATTCAATTATTCTCAATGAAATATTATAAGTCATAAAACCCATCACTCTCTATGATCATGACACATGTCATGATAGTGTTTCATCAGTTATCGGTAAACCCTTTAAAAATGCTAAGTCCTCTTAACTCCTTACCAATTATTGATCATCTAAATTAATGGCTTGGATTGATCCACATTATTTAATTCCAAATCTTGATATCTCTCCAAGGATTTAATTTATGATATTGTTCCATGTGTCATAATCTCAAGAGCCTATAACTTAGGGGTAGTATAGATTGCAATGACAACATAGAACTATACGATTGTGCCATGTGGTAGGATCATGCTAAAAGATCCAAATACCCAAATTGATGAGGGGATACTACATGTCACACTAATTATTTTATCATGACCCTTGAGCTTAAAATTTATAGGTTACTACCTATCAATTAACTATCAACCCTAAGCCTTTAAGCTAATCAACTACTACCATGTGTCCAATTTTCCCTAACTTAAATTTGATAGGTTTCTAGATATCACCAAGATATCATAGTCTTAAACTTATCATCTATGTGAAATTATATTTTAATTGGTTTAATAATTGATTTTTTCTCACATTTACCACTATGATCATGACTTTGTATAAATCTAGATAATGGCTCGATTTCTAAATATGTGCATGTCTAGTTTCAATTGTAAAATTTGAGGAAATATATGTTTATTACCCATGTTATTTTGGATTGGTATAATCTATAATTTTGTATATTTTGATAAATTATATGTATTTTCATAATTTTATTTGAATTTGTCATTATGTTGTATTTTTTAAAAGTTGAAGACTTTTTATGAGCCACTGGACGATGACACGTCTTAATCTTATCCTTTAGTAGTTTGATGATCAAATCCCAAAAATCTAAATTATGAACCCCTTAGTTATTTATATCATGCCATTTGGAATGATACTAGTGATTTATACTATAATGGATTTGATGTCTCATCAATATATACATTGTAGCCTTGAGCCCTAGATGATCACCATGTGGCAACCATTTGGAAGCTATAAATCCTAGGGTTGATTGATAGTATTGGGGCATCAATATATCCCCCATAAACATAAGATCCATATGAATGCCACATGGTTACCATCCAAGACCCTAAAATCCTAGGGTGGATTGATAGTTAGGGGGCATCAATATAGTACACATAATCTCCAAGTATTGGATAAAATCCACGTGGTGAGAAATCGATGATGGAGGATCCCTATAGTAAAAGCAAGAGAGTAGGAGGTTGGGGGTGCCATGTGTAAGTGATGAGATATGAAATGGTGATGGGACTAATATTTATGGCTTATCTATATTTCAAATCCATCAAAACCCCAAAAGGATTATGTTTCAAGTTTAGAAAGTGTAGTAAAAATTAAGTTAGTTTCTCACCAACTAAAAGGCCCATAAGTGACAAAATTCAAGACAATTAAGATAATAATTTGATATAAAGTCATTAAATTAAAGATAATAATGGATAATGAATTAAATTACTCCATGTATTAAATTATTTTACCTATATAAGTCATGGATAACTTTCATTCTCAAGAAATTTCAATGACAAGCATCCCCAAAGAGTTAAATTTAATTGTATTCAGTATAGATATATTATGAATATCTTCATTGCCTTATTGAATTTTAAATACTTATGAATTAATTAAAATTATATGCAAGATCAAATCAACATGCTTATACATTCAAAACATTGGGATCAATTTTGAGTTAATTGAACCTAAAAATAATGGCTTTCAAGTTGATTGTCTCCTCCAACCACTAGATAGATGAACTATTTATTTCTCCATGCTAATATGGTATATATAATGATATTTATTTTAATGTAGAAAATATATATGCTTTGTGTAATGAAACACTATCAAAATTTTAATAGAAAATTTACTTGTTTGACTTTGTCTTCTATTTCATGAAGTTTTTCAGCTATTTTTTTTATCTTGATTGAATGCTTATGTTGTAAAATTGATGTTATGGTTAGTTGTAAAGGTAGATACAATAATTATATTGTGATTTAACTAATATATTTCCTTAATTTTATTTTTATATTATTTATAAATTCTCTAAATTTTATGTGTTTTTAACTATAAATTATTTCAAAAGCTTAGTGCGAAATTGGATACAAATATTTGAGTGTTTAGATTTGGTGAAGAGTCTTCAAGTTGAGCATATAAATTTAAGTCCTTATAAGCTTTCCCATTAATTCTTTTTCAATTTTTTTAAATTATTTAATCAAGAACATAGTGTTATAACTATGACTTGTCCTGCTTTAGATCTTAAAGCAGTAGTACCCTCTTGATTTGAATCTTTATTTTTTATTTTCCTGTTCCAACACTTTTTTATGTTTTTTTTAAAATTGATGTGCCTTTACCTATTTTATAAAAGTGTAAAAGTATAACATAATATCTCTATCAATCATCAAAATCATGTCATTGAACTATAATTCCATATAAATCATGTATTGGACTTACCTTGGTAATGACTACCTCTCTTGGATGTTATTATTAGTTGGATACATCATGGATCTATGTACATAAAACCATTCCCTAGATTGATCTAACATCAATCCTAAAATGGAAGACAAAATTCCCTTAAGTGTTCACCACTTTTATATATTAGAATATCAATAACATGAGTGTTTTTGGAGTAGGACATTTGGACTTAACAATATATCCTTTACCTAAGAAACCTTCTATAGGCCCATTATATGATTATACTCTATCTAGATTAGGTGGTAAAGATAGTTCTCCTCATGATACTGATCCTCTTATTTTTGTACTTAATCCTACCACACCTCCTCATATTAATGTTTCTAATCATAAACAAGATTAGGCTTTTATGGTTCCTCCTACAATTTGAGTGACCAATGTGTTTCCATAAACACAACCATATATTACATCTCTTAGTCTTAGACATTATCAAAATACCCCCATATACACCTAATGATAATCATAAAATGAAACCTATGCCTACACATTCACTTACCAATGTTAATCTTACACATAATGGTTCATCTAAAAATCTAGAAAGATAAAAACAAAATAATGACATGAAAAATTATATTTCTTAACTATCTCATATATATATATATATATATATATATATATATATATATAAAGTTTAGCCATGTGGTTTAATCTTATGACATATTACAAAACCCTTTGGATATAAAATTTATTTTTCACCCCTTTCCTCTTTTATTTCAAATTCCTAAGTTTACATCATTTAGTTTGAATTAGGATCCATCACAACACACCAAGGCTTTCTTTGTATCTTGCATTGGTTCTTAACATAGTGAAATTATTATGACCCAGTTATTTCCTATGAGTCTTAATGGATATGCTTCTAGATTGGTTCTACACCCTACCTATGGGATATATGTAAATATTACATGATTTATTTGAGCTCTTATTATCACATTTTATATAAAAGTTAATCAAAAGGTAATATCCTTATAAATTTATCAAATCATAAGTGAACCCATTAATTAGTGATTATCTACTTAAATTTAAAACAATGTTTATAATAATGTCACATCATCTCCTTGATAGTGAGTGTCACAGTATTATCAAATAGTTTTCTTAATTGGATGAAATAAAAAACTATTTTTAATACTCATGATTATTTAGATAATATATTCTATGCACTATGCAACATTATGGTTATACTTTATATGCCAATATGTTAAATTATACATCTTCACTTCTACATATACTAAACCAAATATCAAGGAAATATAAAATTTAAAATATAAAACTAATAATGTGATTAATGTCTAATAAAATAATTAGGCTAATTACTTTAACATAGTTTCACACCTAAAAAATAGGCTTATCTTTCACACTTTTATGCCCAATCAACAATTAACAATATTACTAGACCCAACTCACAAGATACTTAAGCACTTACTCAAATGTAGTGTGATTATTTACTATAACCATATAAATTATATATACATTATCATTGTTTAAATTTTATGATAATAAATATTTTTTTGACTACCAACGGGGTTCAGGGCATTCACCTAATCAATTTTTCAAGACATGACATAAGATTAAATATATAATATATAACAAAATTATTCAAATAAATGGGCGTAATTATAAATTGAATGAATATATTTCAATTCCAAATAAATCATTTAAAATATTTAAAAAACCATTTATAAATGAAAATTATAAAAATAAAAATAAGGTCTATATGATGACATTTTTACATCAACCAACTATTCTAATTAAACATGATATTGAAAAAATTATTGGCATGGTTTTGACATTTAAAAGGCAAGAAAATTCTATCACATTATATGAAAATGAGATATATAATGATGAATAAAATAATGGTCCTTTATATATACATTTTTTTTTACTATCATCATTCTATCACACATGGAATTATGGTTGACAAAAGCTCTAGTGAAAACCTTATTTTTATGTTATTCCTATCTAGTCAAGGCTATATTGAGAAATATTTACTTGGTATGACTATGATACAAAAATGGGTATTATTTACACTAATTTTTTGACTACCATCTATATTTAGGACATATAACTAATCATTGGTTTAAGTTATGACATAATATTCAAGATCAAATCAATAACAACACTATTGTAATTGATGGGGAAAATTATACATTAAATTAATATATCACAACTCCCAATAAACACTTTAAAATCTATAAAAATATATTTCCAAATAAAAATTCTCAAAATATAAATAATGTGCATATGATGACATCTATATAGTAGTCAATTAGTCTATGTGAGCATAATATTAAAAAAATTATTGGCATGGTTTAAATCTCTCAAAATAAAGTTCCTTATATCACATTATATGAACATAAGATACCTAATGATGAATTAGGTAATGGTAATGTATACATACATGGATTTGTAGACTATCATCATTCCATCACAATGAAAAAATATTATTTGGAATTTTGGTTAACAACAATTCTATAGAAAATATTATTTTTTATTATTCTATAGTTAAGGTTATATTGAGAGACATTTACTTGGTATTAATAGGATAATTTATAGTTATAATTTTCATTCATGCCTTACATCTCAATTTTTAGATACTTGAATAAGTGTGTAATAATTACATTATATAATAAGACCACTTATTAATTTGATTTGACTTGTATTCATTTCATCATATTACATATTTATTTAACAATAAATTCAATTCATCTATTACCATATTTTTTTTAATTTAGATATTTATTCTTAGATATTCATGTTAGTTATATATTTCCAGTTGTTTTTATATTTTCCATTTCCATTCAAGTAAAATACTAATTTCCTTGTGTGTGTGTTTCAGGTAGTACCACTTGATGGGGATGATCTAGGATTAATAGTGAAGGAGTATAATGAGGAGATTTGTACCCCTATACAAGCATATTTTAGGTGATATGGTTGAGAGAAAAATATGCTTCAATTCACCCCTTTTTTTCATCTTGTATTGTTGTACTCAAACCAATGATGTGTTGTAATTTTATTGTTCATATTCACAATTATATTTTCCCTATACTATGGTGGTTTATAATCATTTATTATCAATGTATTTGGTAGTAATGTCATGTAAGAATGAAAAATAAGGAAACATAACATTATTATTTTAGACATGTAAGCTAGGTAGTAGTATAATTTTAGCACATAGGTGTTGAATCCACATAGTCACATCATGGGTTAATAATGTATATAGATTGATAGTCATTATAACCTAGGTTAACCTAGTCATATTAGTTGACTTGAACCATGGTATGATCACTTCATTGCAAAAATTATTTTAAAAAACTCAATTTCAAAATTTTATCTAGGCATAATAATTAATAAAAACCTTTACTTTGGAAAGATATTATTATTAAAAAATAATCTTGTGAACATTTTAATATGCATGGGAGAATTATTAAATAAAGACAATGAAAAAAGAAAAAAGATAAAATAATGAATGAAAAATAATAAAAGGAAAATAAAATGAAAAAATAGAAATGAAAAAATAAAAAATTAATTAAATAAAATCCATTTTAAATCCATGGGATAAATGAGAAAAATTAGGGCATTCTATTGGTTTGTCACTTGCCAATTTTTATCATGCATTCCACCATGTAATTTGTGTGGAAGGAATTGTTTGGGGAAAACCTTAGTTTTTATATTTGAAGAAACTTTGGAAAATTTAGACATATAAAATCAATGAAATAGTAAAATAAAATAATGTAACCAACTAGGGAAATGATTGGAAAAATTAGGGGTTTCTAAGAATACATTGAGGGTGTGAAGTAAGTTTTTTTTCTTCAAAAGTTTCTAATTTGTTACACTATGTCAATTTTATTTTATTTTTTTTTGTTGTTTTTCATTTTACACCAAGTGTTTTAGGGTAGGCAAGGAGAATAAAGTAGTGTAATGGAAGAGGTTATGGACTTTCCTTGCCATTGGATGTCCATGAATACCATTTCATGATCTTATTTCCCCAAAATTCCTCTCATTACCAATCTCATTACCAATGTTGCCTTGATCAATTGTTCATTCACTTGATATTGTTAGTTATGTGTTTGAACTATTGTATTTTATTTCTTTTTAAGATCACTCTATATGTAAAACCCTACGATAGATGATCCACTTTACAAATATCATTGAGTGGTTGGGTTTTTATTTTTATTGATGCCCTAAATGGATGCAACAATTGTTTATATATAGCCCCCTAATGGATACCATTGATTGTGGATGAGAATCTTGAAATATTGTGAGCCCATTGTAATTTTTAATTTATTTTTAATATCACACTATTATTCATTATTAAAAAATAAATAAATTAAATCCATGGTGGAAATATATCTTTCTCTCCATCTTTCATTACTTGTATGTGTTTTTACAATGTTTTTCTTCTGCTTGGATGACTATTACATTACTAGAATGATGGTCGAATGTGGTAAGGGATACTAATGGAGGGCTTAGTTTACCCATTCTCAAAATCAATCAATAAGTACAAATTACATGACTAAAGTATTTGATGAGAAAACCCAAATAGATTTAAATCACATGTGTGTTGTTACATATCTAAACCTACTAATTTATGGTCTTCATTGAGATAAAGGGATTTTTTCAATATAAAACCATTTATTGATAATAATATACTTATATCTATCATAGATATTATTGATTCTTGAAAATATTAACTAATTATTTATATGTAACTATTACTCCTACAAATTAATCTTAGTAAACTCTCATTTATAAAACAAGACTATTTAGTTGTAAGATTTAATTTTTGTGGTAAGGAAAATATTATCCATACCCATGCCCTACTACAATCCATAATTATGTATGTATGATATTGGCATATTGCATTTAGTATTATAACCATCTGTTGGCATCATAATGTAAGCAATTTTAGATGTTGTTTTTAGATATTTTATACCTTATTGAATATAAATTCCAATGCATATTGATTGGAAATATGAAATGATAGTATGACTGAACTCAATGGTATATCAATTGTTAGTTTGCTTACTTTATTCTTGTTGGCATCAAGGATTGTCTAGTTATTATAACATTGCATTAATTGTAATTAGTTGAATTAATCATTAGTATAGTTGAAACTCCCTTAAAATAATGAATGATATATACTATTATTGTATAAAAAATCTAATCTTGGTAAAATATCAATAAATATAGTGCCTCACCATTTGTGTCAACATATCAATCTTGTTTTAATTATTGGCTCTCTATTTTATTGACTTGTAATAGTAGGGGCATGATTTCACAATTCTAGATTTAATGTGTTATATGATTTTTTTTATCTTTACCATCTATGTTCATTTTAGTGTGGGTAAAGAGACTTGAAATTATTTGTAATAAAAGATAAAATAAATGTAATAGTGTCAAAAAGGAAGACAAAGAGTCACATGAGTAGAATACAATTTATAAAAGTTGAAAATTCTATGTAGGCAAGTGTAGAACAAGAATAAAATTATCCATTATTTGAATACAATTTATATTTTGGCTTCATCTAGTTTATATCTTGTTATTCTTCATTTATATTCCATTAGAGTTTATTCTATTACTTTTAAATCTAGTTTTTACTAAGTTATAGTCAACATTAATTGTGGATTGTTGGAATATTCAAGTTTATGCTTATGATTAATAAGAATAAGAGTATCAAGATTATTTATTTGTGTTGTTTTTTAGGGCATTTACGTGAATTTCAAATCTATTTTTTAATAACTTTTCACCCTTGGGAGGGTCCCTTTATTTTTTAAAGATACAAGTTGAATAAAGAGAAAGTATCCATCGAGATTACATGATGTGATTTGTACCAAAAGAGTGTGGATATCTTTTGATGGGAAGAGGAGGAATCAAAGCATAATTTTTTTTTCAAAGATATCATAAATATTTTTAAATATTTGTTGGTGGCCTTGACAAATATGTTGTTGAATATAATATATTGGTATTTTTTAATGACCTTCATGGTATTTTTTAATGACCTTCACTATGAACCATCACATCATGAACAAATGAAGATGAGGAGGGGAGAGCATTATGAACCATAACATCCATTATAATTATATGAAAGAAACTATGGTCATGTCATTCACCAATATAAACACTACATAAGGCCTATAGAATCATTACAAATTATGCATTATTGTTTTGAGTTACCTATATGGTGGTGTTTTTATTCAATACAATCATGGTCATAACATATGGACTATGATATAAATACAAATACAAATGGGTAATAAATTATTTATAATAGGACATAAATATTTCCTTCTTCATATTCATATTCAACAAGTTTCAATATGTAGACAATAATCCCTCACTTGTTTTGTCATACAGATAAGGGGTAGTGCATACACTAGATGGTGGAACTTTTTAAGTGGAGGTAGCTTCATCAAATTAAATATGAGTAAGCTGAGGCTAATAATAAGGACAATATATTTAATACATGGTAAGTGACTGTAATTGATATGGATAATTGAGGGCAAAAATAATTTATTTTAACCATTGAAATTTCAAAAGGATGTGTCTTTACATGTAATACCTGAAGATCCATAACCAAAGAAAAGGGTTTATAATTTTTTTTAAATTATAAATGTATTTAAGGTTCTATTATATAATTAGAGTATAAGAGAGAGGATTTATAGAATGAGAGGTAAAAGAGAATAGGAATAATTAAGTAGTTACCTTAAATACATGTGTTGACCATTTTTACCTCAGGATAAAATGGGTCAACCCCCTATAATTAAAATATTTTATAGGGTATTTTTATAATATCATGGGTTATGTTTTAGCTTATTTGATTTAATTTAATATGCCATCCTATTCTTGGTCATGGTCTGATTCAATCCTTGTGCCATCTGATATCTTAAGGGTCATTTTAGGGTCATATATGCAAGTGGCTGGTCTTCAGGGTCATCAATGTAGTTATATCATGGAAAAAGTTTGATTACACCTCAAGGAATTCATCTAAGCTTTCAAATATCAAGCAGTAGCTCAGGAACAAGCTTTATGAATCCAGACCATCATCTAGATGTCACATAGAAACCAAAATAAAAAATCTTGCTTGTGTAATTTTTTAATATGCTAAAAAAGCCTCATGTGACCATTAAACAATGTGTGATCTATGTTCTTAGTGTAAATATCATGCTCTAAAATTTTAATATCCTGATGAGTCTTCTATCTTGATATCTAAGCCTTCCAAAATTAGCACATCGATTCTAAGGAGCCAAGTCATCCAGGATGTGATCTAAAAATGAATGAACTGGCTTTTTTGTATTTTTTATCTTTACTTAGGAATCCCCCATGAGCCACATGAGTATATTAATAGGTATTTATTCATGTTGGGAACATACTCTAAAATTTTCAAATCCATCTAAGCTTTTTGGCTCAAGTTATAAGCTTTTAAAGATAGACCTGCAACATAAGATGTTTGTGCTAACATCAAGTTTAAGCTTGACCAAAATAAATCATTTTGAGCCTAAATTTTATGATCACACAAATTATAATGATAGTGTCATGAAAATTATTTTATGGGAGTGAAAAAAACAAATTTAATCTCATGAAATAGCCATTAGTTTTCAAATAATTGGTCCTATCAAATCTAACAGTCTATGTTGCATCGTACATCTTGATCCAATGGTGAGAGATGAGTCAAATATTAAAGGAACTTGAAATATTGACATGTGGTATAAGTGATAAATTTGATAAACTAATAGTGGATCCTAAAATAAAATGAGGGGATTCTACATGGCATAAGTTTGGATATAGTTGACAAATTAGGGGCAAGATCAATGACTCATGGTCATTCATACTGAGCAAGATTGATAGTGCAATCAAAGGTCAATATGTCAACAAAATTAATCAAATATTGATATCCAGTTAAAATAAAAGTGAGCCCATGACTTTCAATGGAAGTTAAGAAACCATTTTAGACCAAGTAAAATGGGTATTATAGGGTCATCGGTCTACCTTGAAGCTCAATCCAACACCATGAAAGGAACATAATGATGTAATTATGTGATAAAGAACATATAGGGGTGCCATTGTTGATCAATATGGACCTTTGGTTCATAGATTTATTACATATAGGGTCTATCTTTTAAAGGTTATAGCATTATTTAGTGACTATGTTTGCCATTCTTAAAAGAACGGTCCATGCATCTATAAATTCTTAGTTTTGGTAGTGACATAATGGATCTATGTGGACTTAATACAAACCAAGCATAGAGTAGAGTCTCATAATATAAATACTATAGGAAAACCAATAGTCTAAAATTGGCTTTCTATTTATAATGGACCTATGAACATGAAGACAAGTTTGATCATGATCCAATTTGAATAAATGCCATAATTTCAAAGAATACCATGAAGGAATACATATAGGCTCCAATGGTTTCATATCCAAGACCAACTGCATAAAAGTGACCCTTCTTTCCACTTTTCCACACCATGATAAACTAGATAAGAGTAGTTATCACCAAGACAAATTTCTAATAGATGGATCTGATTAATACAACTACATTGATGTTGTAACTTAGCTCAAAATCACTTTATCCCATCATTTAAACCATATGAAGCATGAGTAAAGGAATAATAAATTGTTGAAACTTCTTGAGATGATCTAGATCAATCAAGAAGTTCCAAAGAAGTATACTGGTAGAAGCAGTTATAACTATGGTTCAAATGAGGTTGAACTCATTTTATTCCCCTTGGGACTGCCATTTTCTCACTTCTCTCTCTCTCAAATGCTATAAGTAGTTACCATTTTGGCATGTGTAAAGGGAGATCACACCATGTATGGTGAATCCCTACTACACTAATGTCATATTTTTTCCTTTAAACATCAATACAAGTCTATTTCTAAGTATTTAACAATTGTCTAAATATGCAAGTGATGTATGGTGATGAGAAGTGTTAATTATCTATCCTTCCTTCCCTTATCCTTTCATTATTTGAGAAAGATTTCCCAGTCTAACAGGTCATATAGAGTGTATTCTAGTGTGTAAAACTTTTTTCAAGTGTATGATTGTCCTTGGAGTGTGCAATCTACCATGTGGTTCATTTGCTTTATATTGTTTCTCACATCTGACCTCTATATTAAAATACTCATGTTAAAACCCATTAAGACTTAGAGACTAATTTATATGCATTATTTCATCATGGTATACATATTATGGTAACATGGAAGACATTTTAATGCATCACCTCCTTTAAAATAGGTTTAATTTATGCATTATCTGACACTTTTCCCCATAAGTAGTATTTCAAGTGATAATCATTACATGATACATTCAAGGAGATAGCCTTTAAATATAGAGGTTCATTTCCAATATAAGTACACCCACATACCTAAAAATTTTCCCATATTTCCCAAATTTAGAACAAGCCTGAATAACTTCTTCTAGGGTGAAATATTTGGTGACAATAAATATGGCACACCATATGGGACACATTTTCTTTAAGACAACTTGTCAAGGTAAATGTTGGTCTTGATAAACACCAAATACAAATTGGTGTACTACTCAATATTTGGTGACTACTTCAAGGTAAATTTGTTCCTACACCATTATTTTGTTATAAACTTGCCCCCATAATTCATGGTCCTCACTAGGTCATCCTCTGTTAGAACATCCAATCCTATTAACCCACCCATTCATACTAAAATCCTTCCTATAATTTAGTTTCCATAGCCTAAACTTCCCTTTGAAAAAAGACTAGATTTTTCTAGGGAGGAAGAGGTTGAACAGGATTAAGAGGTTGAAGAGGTTGAAGAAGTTGAAGATCTTGAAGAAGAAGACATGGATATACCTCATGTTTTCCCTACCTTCAATACTAATAATCTAATTTAACTTCATGCATATGATGCCATTCTTCATAACACCATAAAAGGCATTCCCACATTCACTGGTGAGAGTCATATCACACCTAGTGAGCACATTAGAGATGTTTCTAACTTTTTTAGTTTCTACAATATTGTTCGAGAAAACATTTCCACTAGACTCCTTATCATTTTCCTTGAAGGGAAGGATCTTGATTGGTATAGGACTCTAGAAGGTGGATGCATGACAACTTGGAATGAGTTTGGAGTGTTGTTGACTTCCAAATTTGAAAATGAAAGTGGCCATGCCTACCTCATACATCATCTCAACACGATAAAAAGGGGACCCAAAGAAACAATGCATGACTTCAATGAAAGGTTTCATAAGACTTGGCCTAGATTTACTCCTCCCATGAGACCACCTGCTAGCTTTGTGTCCCTACTTACTTGAAAGCCATTGGGATTGAAATTACTCTCATAATCTAATCTATGGGAGATTCCACTCTTCTCAAAGTGTATGATCTTACTATCAAATATGAGAATAGTCTCATCAAAGTTGGAAGATTGCCTCCTATGGTGTCTATGCCTCCTTTGTCTCATACTTTTTTTAACACTCTGGAAGTGTCTCAAGTTCCTAATTATAGTACCAAAACTAAGGTTAACCCTAGGTAGGAAGAAGATGATGCTTATTGGAAAGTAAAGATCCTAGACTTAGAGGCTCATACTAGGGAATCTAATATGTAACAAGGTGCCTATAAAAATACTTCCCAATATTAGTAACAATATGGAAGAGGAAGAGACCAATGGTAGCCTAGTCCCAATAGGCCAAATATTGCATACAGTCTTATCTCTACCATGAATATGAGGGAGATGGTACCAATTCATATCAATTTGGTGTAGGGAGAATATTGGAAATAATACCAATTAATGTATGTCAATGAGATTGGAGAGCAAGATCTTATGGTTTAAGGAGTAGTTACTCCCCTTTTATCAAATGCAGATGAGGTGATGATGCAAGTTAATGAAAATTGGCAACCTCAAAGAGATCTTCACCAATTTCTTGATTTAAGACATTTTTGTGCTAAATTAAGGATCCTATATTACATAAAATACAAAGGCCAAGAGAAAGTCTCTAAGAGGTGGTAGTATCATGACCATAGGCTCATTTAATCCTCCTACAATAAAACAAGGCATAGCTGTAAGTGTGAAAGTTCTAAGAACTTCTACATCTCCATCAAGTCAAAATATTGTAAGGTGTACTCCTATTCCTCAAGTTCCAAGTAATATTTTGCCTATCATATCCTAAGAGAAAGTAGGTATGGATTCTTTAAACATTATATATCTTTTGAAGAATACTAAAACATCCATTTATCTTTGGGATGTTCTTCATATGCCTAGTCAAAAAGAACTACAAAAATAGTTAGTTGTTATCCTTGCTAGTGTCTCACCCTCAAATCAAAGTCTTGGTCATATTTCTCTTGAAAATACTCCTAGTACCATTATTGAACCACACACTAGGTTTGAGAAACCTCTACCATTTTACCTTACCCTCATTATAGTTGACAATTTGTTACGCAATTGTATAGTTGATAGTGGAGCTTCTACCTCTATCATGCCCAAAGTTGTAGCTGACAATTTAGTCCTAAAATATGAGCCACATATCAAAATGTCCCTTAAATTAGATGGTAAACCTTATAAGATGGTAATATTGATAAAAGGCTTTAAATTTTTATTGCACATTTTTCATATTTTTCCTATCTTTCAAGACATAGTTTTGGTTGATCTCCCAACCCACTTTACAATCTGCTTATCAAAGGACTTCATAGCCAAGATAGGTGGCTATATTTTAGTTGACTAGTCTTTCTAGGATTTTATAAAAAGATAAGAGGCTAAGGTGATAATTAGGACATAACCTCTTTCAAGGTTTCATATTGAACCTTACATTGAGACAAGTTCTAATTTTAATTATGTTGCTCATGAAAAAAAGATTCTATTCTAGATGATGGCACTTCCTCCAAGCTCAAGGGAATTGTAGATTTATTTCTTGATGAATATGGTGATAATAATTATTAGTATGATCCTTATGATATCATGAAGTAAATTTATCTAGGAGTATATTATATACATTAAATAAGGAGTACCAACACCTCTACTTACCAAGGAAGAGGGGGAAATGATGAGCTGTGAAAGATGTTTTTTGATGGTTCAAGAAGTAAAGTTGGTGTAAGGGATGGTATTATGTTGGTCTCCCCATATAAAAAATATTATTATGCTTCATATATATTTAATTTTAGTTTTACTTGTAATGTGGTTGAGTATGAAGGTTTGATTCATGGCCTTCAATGGGAAAGAAGAAAATGAATCAAGAGCTTGCAAGTGTATAGAGATAGTGAATTGGTTATGCATCAAGTGAGGAATGTGATTGGTACCAAGAACCCTTTTATTAATTCATACAGGCATAGGGTATGGAATTTTGTTAAATAGTTCAATGCATTAAATATACAATCAGTCCTAAGGGAGCAAAATAGTCACATTGATAAACTACCTATCATAGGAGCTCAATTTGATGCTCTAACTATCGTAAAAGAGGAGGGAAAATAGTCTCATATTAAGGTCATTATTAGACCTTTTGTACCTGATAATGAAGTATCTTGGCAAGTGTTTGATAATTATAAACACTTTTCATACTTTTTTCAAAATGAGGCTAAATTTTCTTAAAGGAATCAAAGGAGGCTCCAAGAATAATTAGGTGACCATATTATACAACTTAGAACCAATAAGATACCTAAGGGTTTGGTGACCTTATAAATTATCTTCAATGAGAAAGATCAAAAGAAGAAGGATAAAGTGAGTATGTTTACAAAAGAGGATAATTATGAAAGAGTCTTGATCTTCAAGGATAAACTCCTCAAACTAGGAAAGTGTTTCATTGTTTTTGGAATATTGGAGTTATATTCCTAAATAATAAAGGGGATAAGTAATGCAAATTAGTAAATAAATATGCAAGAATTAACCTATTGATTTGTGTACATAGATTGTATTTTTTCCTTTTCTAAATATAATAAGAAATGAAAGAGATTAGAACTTAGCGTATTCTAGTTGATCTAGACTAAGACAATGTCTGATACTAGAGGAGCTAGATTGAGAAAGTCATAAATAGGTCTCTAGACTTTGTTTCTTGATTGGATAGGAACACCAAAAATAGGACACCCTACTATCTGATGTTTTAGTCTTATTCTGATTCTATTGTCTTGAGGTTGTCTTCAAAACTCTTAGGAGCTCTTGGTGCTTGAAATTGAATGCAAACTTGGGAAAGAGAGAGAAGGGGTTAGTGTGTAAAGGATACATTAGATGCACTTCATAGCCTGTGTGTGGGCATGTTGCCTACATACCAATACTCTTAAGAGGGATCAAGCTAATATAATTTTCCCATTGAAGTGCTTGGTGCAATTTTTGTATTATCAATGCAAATAGAATGCAAAATTGGATGTGGTTCAATTGATTAGGGACTAGTGCAATGACTTGAGTAGGCTTGAAATAATGTTGGAAGGCTATATGCAAAGAATAAGGAAGAGTGCTTGAGTGTACATGATTATATTCTTGTGTCTCTCTTGTAATGAGTTCTAACCCCTCTAAATGGAAATTGAATGACCTTTTATAGGGAAAATAATGGTCATGAGTTAAATGAATTCATGTGAGGCCAATAGGGAAAAAGATAAGGATCCAATAAAATATAATTGCTTGAGGAAAAGATGAGCTTGGAAAATAATGCTAAAAATAGGACACCTTGAAATTTGGTACTCCTATCCTATTTGGGCATTATTGTCCTAAGGGGATGAGACCTAGGGGGATGGATCTAGGCCTAAGAGGGTTGCCTGTGTCTTAAAAAGCTATGTCTGAGAAGCTACATATGATTGGGAATTAGTGAAATAAGTAGCCTAGAAGGGTTGTGTGATCCAATAGGAAGACATATGGATTAGGTGTCTTAGCCATACTTGAATTTGTATAATTTAACATTTTACATGGCTACATTTGCCCCCTATTTATTCTAGTGATGTAGTAAAGTGAAATAATAGGATAAAGGAAAAATAGAAAGCATACCTAAACTTACCTATAAGGATGAAGCTCATGAAGATGTGTGATGATGGATATGCATAGAGAGATCATGATATTAAGTGTGAATTTGCAAATGAAAACATAAAGTAGATCAGTTATTACTAGATACACTATATATAAAATAAAAATGTATAATGTTGAGTAAGAGGAAGAGAAAGGAATTAATACACCTCACCAAGTATGTGAACCAATACAAAACCTATTGTGATGTTGGATTATGCTGGGTATGTATTGAATCAAGAGTAATATCATGAATAGAGATGAGTGATTAATTCCCTAGAATATGACTCAATAATGTAAAGGCTAGCACTTTGGATCCATCATCTCAAACTATATAAATCTAATGAATCATGCATGTGTTAATTAATGTTTGGACTATGTGTCCAATCCCTTTGAATAGGTGGCTAAAGAATACAAAGGTTAGCTAGACCTTTGGCTCCATCATTGCCTCATAAAGTGAACCTATGAAGTTATACCAGTATAGAATAAATGTCATATGATATGGCTCATGGAGCCCATGGATGTGTTATAAATATGATAATGTGGCATGGATATCTTGAATGTGTGCTAGAAACTAGGCCACTCTTGGCCATTTTGAAAGATGGAGGTTGGGCTTGTATGAAAGCCTCACCAAAATTGATGTAAAATGCTTATGTGAAAGCTACCTCAAGAACTTGTGTAATCATAAATCTAAACTTAGATGAAATTTTAACTCAAATGTGATGTCAACCACTTGTAGATGGAGTAAGCCACTCAACTACTAAGAATGCCTGGAATAAACTAAACTCAAGAAGAAAAAGAAGATTAGTGTGCCATGCACATTGTCCCCATTCACTAATGTCTAGAACATGGACTCTAATCTAGAAGTTATGCCAACTGCCTAATCTAAACTAAAAGTGAGAACCATCATGCTACATAGGATAACCCACTGTATCTAATAAAATTGTATTGAAACTATTAAATTTTACTGATCTAGTAGTACAAAAACTACCCCTAAACTAAACTTTTTGCCTATTTTTGGAAACCCTAAGTGTTTTCCTTCCTAGATAGAAGCACCAAAATATAGACACCCCTATGTTTGGTGCTACTATCCATTTTTGTCATTATTGTCTAGTGTGAAAACTAATTGTTAATATAAAACTATAACTATTTGTATGCTCTAGTTTGATCAGTTTGACCTCTATATTATGTATTGAGTGTTATAAATGTTGTTATTTCAACTATTAGGAATTTTTATCTCTATGATAAACCCCTATTTGATGCCCCCTATTTTGAGGGTAGGAATATGAACCTATAATGACTACTCTTAGAAGAAAAGAAAGTGCAAGTCGGTTAAGTTCTATAGATGCAAGATATAGCATTAAATATTTAACAATATATTTCAAGATATAGCACTATTTGAATTGATAGATTATTAGATCAATATGGGTATGCCTAGATATATGTAACAATGTTAGAGCATGTGAATGATATTGAACTAGACTAAAAATGTTAGATATTATTTGTTAGTTATTAGTTTATTAGTATGGAGGGATGGATCATGATGTCCATCATGGAATCTAAAAAGTAAGATAAATACATGATTGGAATCATGACATTGCACACAGTGAGGAGAAAATAAGTAAACAAGCATATAATTAAAGAATAAATAAGCATACAAGGGTGACCAAAGGGCCATACAAATAAGGGGCATCGACACATGTCACTCAAACATGGAAGGTATGTTCAAATGCCACATACACATACAAGTGAACAAGAAAATTTGGCATAATGGCCAAAAGTACATGAAAGACTATAAATAAATTAAATTAGAATATGTATTAAGGCACACACATGAATAAAGTCAAAGGCCATTCACAAATATCCTAATGCATAAATAGAAGACAAGCAGGAGTTGGAAAGTGCAATCACATAAGCTATGCTAAGTAAGGAATGAAAGAAAAAGTAAGAACTAGAAGATACAAACACATCTAACTAATCAAATAAAATGTGAAAGTATGCAAAACATGTGTAGTGCAAGACTAGGTATATACTAAGAAATACACAAGTGATAGGTACTAGTGAAATGTTGATGTAGTAATCTATGTAATCTAGTAAGTAATGTACATTAGTATGATAACTCAGAGTGTGTAGTGTAGGAATGACATAACATGTATGGTTTATTCATGTAGAATATGTCCTTAGTGGGTATGTATATTGATGTATGTCTTGAATGAAGAAGTATGAATGCCCCCTTAATGGGTAGAATGAAGCAATCAAATAACTAGATGTCACTACACACACTCAAAGAAGATCAAGTGAAGCATGGTAATGTAGATAAATTGACATACAATAGAATGAAATAGCAAATGTAAGTCCTAGAATGATAGTAGTAATGTAAACATGGATGATGCATACAATCAAAAAATATTTTTGGTGTTTTTGTAAACTTTTAAATGTTTTTTGTATTTTGAAGTGTTATATTGTTTTTGTATTTTTGAAAATATTTAAACAATGTACAATCAATAAGGAGAGTTTATGTATAATTAGTGTTGAAAAGAAGTGATACTAACTAATGAGTCTTAAATGAGACCCCTTATCATAGTGTCTTGTATCAAATAATGGAATCGTGCATGAGCATGAGGCACGATGGAGTGTCTAAGATTATGTAATTAAAATCTATGTACATTGTAACTACTCTAAAATCTCTAAAGTGGAAATTGAATGTGGGGTCCCCCTATGACTCTAAGAAGTGGATGCAACTCTAGGGATCTTAGGGACCCATTTGAAAGTAGGAGAAGAAGCTATGTGAACATGTGCTCTCTATGTAGTTGTATGAGATCACAATGTAAGTACTCTAGGTGTGAACACTATAGTTGGAAGCTATCTAGAATCCTAAAACTATGGGGGTGTATAAACCCTCTATACTAGTGATGGATGTCATAACTATGTCTAACTCTAAACTAGAAGCTAAACTAAAACTGAAATGGAAACTAAAATAGGTAGAAGAAATAGAATTCGTAATTGTAAGCTGGTAGATGGTTGTGAAGTAGGGAGTGGTGACTCATAAAAAACTCTAGAAACTATAATAACCTAATTATCATGAATTAATTTCATGCATCTATGAATTGTAGAAGGTATTTCCCTAATTTTTTGAATCCATGGTCAACCAAGTAATATGTCAAAAAATCCTACACTGGGAACTATAGTGAATGGTGTGGTCACATATGTAGGACCAACCTATAATATAAGTATTATCTCACCTAATGAACTCTATATATTCCCATTAAAACCATTAATAAATATTTTTATTTAATTGATATCCTACTCTGAATAACCCAAATGTTGTAGAAGTGTGAAAGTGCACATCTTAAGACTAGAACCATTGTCAATGAGTACACTATGAATAGGCTGATTTTAAATATGTGCTCTGATAAATTATAAATTATAACAAGTATTACTATTGAAAATCTCATGATCTAAAAAAATATTGAAGGCCTGGCTAGAAATCTAGACTCATACACCCCTATCATATCACTTAAAGTATGTGTCTCAACTAAAGGTGCCTGGTATGTATGGTGAAAACTTGATGTGTCCCCTTACTCTTGTTTAGAATTCTATGGAAATGGATCTAAAAAATTTTCAAATCATTATCCTATGTTGGTTTTGCCTTTGGAGGCTCAATTGAAGTGCCCAGATCAAGTAAATTATCATAAATCAAATCATGTATCTTATGTCACAAACTGATACATATGTTAGTTGTATGGCCTGGTGCCCTATGAAAATCAAAAAATGCATGTTGATCATATGCCCATGGAAGAGGATTTGCTTGATATAACTCCCAAACAGGAGGGATAGTGATGATGTTACATTCTAATAACTATTTTAAAACTCTAGATAGAGAAACTGGCAGATTGGTAAATGCATAATGAGGAGGTGTTGATAGAAAAACATGTTGAGGGGGCTCAGAAGCCACATTAACTATTATTATTATTATTATTATTATTATTATTATTATTATTATTATTATTATTATTATTATTATTATTATTATTATTATTATTATTATTATTATTATTATTATTATTATTATTATTATTATGATCATCATTAGTTTTGACCTTGTATGGGACTTTGTTGTTACTCTTATTATTTGTGTTTTGGATACTTTAATACTTAAGTTTGTCCATTGAAATTAGCTTGACTTCTCTTCCTTTGAGTGCATGACACAATTTAGTGAAGGAGGAGAATCTTTTGAATAGAATAGATTCATGTAGTGCTAGTAGAAGGCTCTATTTGAATATGTCTTATAGCTCTGGATCAGCTATGGGGCTAGTTAACTTAGCCATAATAGTCTTGTATCTAAGAACATAATCTATGAGAGGCTCATTTGACCTTTGTTTTTATTGTGAAATCTATGTATATTAAACCTTATCACTAATTTTGATACTAAAATGTGGTAGGAATATGTCTACTAAAGGATTAAATATCATGACCAACTAATTTGGTAAACTATAAAATCATTATAAGTCATAATCCTTTAGGCTCCATGGAAAATTTTTGGCAAGTAGCTAGTCATTGGGTACATAATCCAAACATGCTACATGAAAATATCTTAAATGTGTCTCTACATCACCCTTGACATCATAAAGAGTAAGATTGGGTTGAACAAATCCTTATAGTAAGGGTGTTGAAGTAATGTGATGTGCCAATGGTGTATGTAGAAGAGCAAAATAATACAAAACCTACATAATTCTAATGGTACCTTGCTCAAGATGTTACACCTTGGATTAAAGAGATTAGATCTCTTGTACAAGAGCTGCCATATCAGGAGATAGGGATGTACTGGCTATAATTGGTGGAATAGAAGAAGGTTAGGATAATATAGGGTGGTTGAGACATAATTACCCCTGTAGTGTTATTCTCAACTAGTTACTCTATGGGGATGGAAGACTCAACTTGCTTAGCCTTTTTAATTTCCATGATATATTGTAAAATTAGTGTATGATCTTTAGGCTATTCCTTAAGTCTTTCTCTAAAATTTTGTAAAATCAAATCTTTATTGAGTAAAAATTTATTATCAACAATGGGTGGAAGTGGATCAGTAGTCCAATGTGGTGGAGCATGAGCATCGGTGTGTACATCATCATTGTTATTTTCATACTGCTCTTTGTCAAAATCATCCTCATTTAAATTGGTGTAAGCTAGATGTGTAGAATCTATGACTAGAACCTAAGCTAGTTATTTATTCATGGTATATGGTCGAGTTGAAGGAATCTAGGTGAATTCAAGAGGATCACCACTGAGTCTTACACTTCATCACGAAGGAAAAGATGGAAGGAACTTAGGTAGCATAAGGAAAATAACTTGGATAATAGTAGAAAAGATTAAGCTGATATAATCTAAACAAGGAACTAAAATGTGCATACAAAGGATATGGAGCTCCCAAGCATGTAAAGTAATACCTCAAAATCAAGTAGATGCTAGTATATGCAACTAGGAATTTTTCAAAAATATTATTTGCAAAATACTATGAACTTTTGAATTTGAAATTGATTTTTTGAATAAGATATGAAATTAAATTTTTAGAAAATGATGTGAAAAGTACCAAACAATAACTGAGAATGTATATGATGAAACTAGGGTTTTGAAATATTTTTTTCCAAAATTAGTGTAAGAATGTGAAAAATTTAAACAAAATTTGTAGAATTTTTCTTGAAAATTTTAAGAAAACTCAAAAAATATTTCTAAAATTAGCAATATATTTTTCCTAGTGGTTTGAAAGTGTTTGTATGCAAATAAGACTTAGTATGTGAAAATTAGGGTTTGGGTGAATTTATTGAAAATATTTAAATTAATTTTTAGTTTTATAATTTTTAAATTTAATAAAAATCAAGAAAAGATTGTAAAAAATCAAAAATAATTAGCCCTAGGGTTTTTGTGCAAAAATTGGAATTTAGGTTCACCAAATGTTTTATTATTTTTAGAATATTGGAGTTATATTCCTAAATAATAAACAGTTTGATAAATGTAAATTAGAAAATAAATATGCAAGAATTAACCTACTAATTTGTGTAAATAGATTGTATTTTTACATTTTCTAAATATAGTAAGAAATGAAAGAGATTAGAACTTAGCTTATTCCAATTGATCTAGACTAAGACAAGGTCTGATAATGGAGGAGTAGGACTAAGAAATAGTCAAGAAAAAGTCTCTAGATTTCATTTCTTGATTGGATAAGAGCATTGAAAACAAGACACCCTATTATCCAGCATTGTAGTCTTATTCTAGTTCTATTATCTTGAGGTTAAAATCTTTCTAGGTTTTATTCATAATGCTTGTGTTACCCTATCACTAAAATTTTAGGGTTTGAGACCTTATAGATCTAACTCTATGCCTATTTTAATCTTCAAAACCCTTAGGAGCTCTTGGTGCTTAAACTTAAATACAAATTTGGGAAAGAGAGAGAAGGGGATAGTGTGTAAAGGATATGTTGGATGCACTTCACAGCCTATGTATGGGCATGCCACCTACATACCAATACTCCAAAAAGGGATCAAGCTAATGTAGTTCTTATATTGAAGTGCTTGGTGAAATTTGTGTATGATCAATGCAAATAGATTAGAAAATTAGATGTGCTTCAGCTGGCTAGGGAATGGTGTAATGACTTGAGTAGGCTTGAAACAAATATTGGAAGGCTATGTTCAAAGAAGAGGGAAGATTTCTTCAGTGTACTTGTTTATATTCTTGTATCTTTCTTATAAATGAGTTACAAACCATTTAAATGTAATTTAAATATCCTTTTATATGGAAACTAATGGTCATGGGTTATATGAATTCATGTGAGGTCAACAGGGAGAAAGATAAGGATCCAAGAAAATCTAACTATTTGAGGCAAAGATGAGCTTGGACAATAGCATTGGTAATAAGACACCTTAAATTTTGGTACTCCTATCCTATTTGGGTGTTGTTGTCCTAAGGGGATGAGACCTAGGGGGATAGATTAGGGCTTGAGAGGGTTGCTTGAGTCTCAAAAAGCTAAGTATATGAAGCTATAGAAGATTGAGAATTAATGAAATAAGTAGCCTAGAAGGGTTGTGTGAGACAACAAGAGGACCTATGGATTAGGTGTCTTATCCATATTTGAAGTTTTATAATTTCACATTTTACATGATTATAGCAAGGTATGTTATAAATTAGAGAAGCAAGAATTTTTTGAGTTGTGTAGAGAGTTTCATGATATCTTTGCTTGGGAATATAAGGAGCTCAAAGGATTTGATCTAGCCTAGCACACCATACCATTAAATTAGAACATGGAGTTAAACTAGTTAGATAGAAGCAAAGACCCATCAACCCCAAGGTTGATCAACTCATGAGGTTATAGCTTACCAAACTCCTTGAATTTGAGATAATATTTCCTATAAAACATTCAACATGGGTAGCTAACCTTGTGCCTATTAGAAAGAAGAATGGGGAGATAAGACTTTGTGTAGACTGTAGGGATATTAATAGAGTGTCACTCAAAGATCATTATCCTCTACCATTAATGGAGTAGATTTTGCAAATGGTTTCAAGTTCTTAATGTTTTTATCTTATAGATGGATATTTAATCTATAATCAAATTTTAGTGAATGAGGATGATCATTTTAAGACAACCTTCACTAATAAATGGGGGAATTTTGTTTATAGAAATATGCCCTTTGGCCTATCCAATGCTAGTACCACATTTAAAAGAGCAATGGACATGACCTTCAAAGGTTTGATCAATGAGATTTTATTAGCTTATCTAGATGATATAATAGTGTTTTCTAAAGATGCTGATGAACACATGAAACACTTGAGCAAGTATTTGAAAGATGCAGGTAGTATGAAGTATCTCTTAATCCAAAGAAGTGCATCTTTTGTGTTCATGAAGGTAAGCTCTTAGGAAATATTATTTCAAAAGATTGTTTTACCATTGAACTTGAGAGAATAGAAGATATTATAGACTTATAATTACCCTTTAATAAGAAAGGTCTTCCAAGTTTTGTAGGAAAGATAACTTTTGTAAAGATGTTCATACCTAGTTTTGCATCTTTGGTGAAAGAGTAGTTTTGAAGCCATAAAAAAAGAAATTATATAATATCCTACTCTTATGAGCCCTAATTTTACTAAATAATTCATTTTGTATTAATTTTCTAACCTTGATATTATCTCAACTATGCTAATTTAAAAGAATGATGAGGGTGTGGAGTATCTAATTGCATTCTTTAGTCAAGGTTTAAAAGATTATGAAGTCAAGTACACCTTTGTATAGAAATAGGTCCTTGCTATTATAAAAGGACTAAATAATTTTAGACATATGGTTTCAAATAATAAGACTCATGTTATGGTCTCTCATTGTAGCACTAAAGAGTTTCTTTTGAATAAAGATCTTAGTGAAAAGAGAGTAGGGTGGATCACTAAGATAATGGAGTATCATGTTGATATCAAAGTGAAAAAATTGGATAGGGGTAAATTCCTTTGTAAACATATAGATTCATATCTTCAAGAGTAAAATTAAAAGGCTCTAGTTAATCATGATTGTTCCCAATCAGTTGGTTTAGTGACTCCATAAAGTTGGACACAAGATGTGATTATATTTCTCCAAAATGGTGAGTATCCTAATAATATGAGTAGATCACAAAGGAAATATTTTAGATTTTAGTCTATTCCATTTTATCTTATAGATGGTGTGTTATGTGATTTTAGTTTGGTTGTGATGTGACAAGAACCTGATCAAAATAATCAAAATAACCTTGAATCATAACCAAAGAGCTTGGCACACCAAACTAAAGATAGACTTATGGGTTGATAAGATAACTACCAGGAGGTTAATAGGTAATTTTCCTTTTGTGATTGTCTATGGAAGGGAATCCAGGCTATTTATCTCTTAAGAGATTCTTGCCTTAGAGTTATCACGTCAACTAGAGTTTCTTGAGAACACTCCTATGGAGGTGAGATTGACAAAATTAATGGAGTTGCAAGAGACTAGGGATAAATCTCACCAAGATATGGACCATCACCAAGTACTAATGAAGAGGTATTTTGACAAGAAGGAAATTCCAAGATCATTTCAAGAAGGTGACATAGTATTGAAATGGGATGAATATAGAGCAAAACTATGGAGGCATACCAAATTTGATACCTTATGGAGTAAACCATATGTCATCATCAAGTGTAAGCAAAGTAACTCTTTTCAGTTAGCAAGGATGAATGGATAAGATTTATTTATCCTTGTGAATAGGATACATTTAAAACCCTACTATTGAGAACTAAGGGTCAACTTTTTAAATATTATATTAGGTGTGTGGTTCCTTTCTTGTTGTGTTGTGTTCTAATAAGTGCTCTTGAAGCACAAGTGTGTTTTTGATTAGTTCCTTGATTTGTTTTTTGTTCCTATTGTTTTATCTGTTTCATGTGTTGTTTAAGGAATTTTATATGTCAAATATGTTGTGCATATGAATCCATATCCCAATGGATAGGATCAAGCAACTAGTCATGGCATAGCAAACATGCCACCCTTGGGAAATCACCAAATATGTTGACCATTTTTACCTACAACCAAAATGGGTCAACCCCTATAATCAAATTATTGTATAGGGGATTTTTATAATGTCATGGGATATGTTGTATCTTATTTTATGTCATTTCATATGCCATCCTAGTCTTGGTCATGGTCTGATTCAATCTTTGTGTCATTTGATATTTTAAGGGTCATTTTAAGGTCATATATGCAAGTGGTAGGTCTTCATAGTGATAAATTTAGTTAGAGCATAGAACAAGTTTTCTTATACCTTAAGGAATTCATTTTATCTTTCAAATATCAAGTATTAGCTTAGGAATAAGTTTTTGAAGCCAGACCATCATCAAGACATCACATAGAAATCAAAATGGAGCATCTTACTTGTATAATTTTTAAATATGCTTAGATAGAATCACATGACCATAAAACCATTTTTGATCTATGTCCTTAGTTCCAAGATCATGTTATACAAGTTTCATATCTCGATGAGTCTTCTATCTCAAGATCTAATCCTTCCAAGATTAGCTTATTGAGTCTAAGGAGTTAGGTCATCCAAGATGTCATCCAAAAACAAACAAACCATCTCTTTTGTGAATTTTTTATCTTCACTCAAGAATCCCCCACAATGAAAAGTATTATAGTGTTAGCTAGTTCTTCATGCTAAGAACATGATCTAAAAGTTTCAAGTTCACATGAGCTTTCTAGATCAAGTTATAAGCTTCTAAACATGGACCTACAATATAAGATGTTCATGATAACATCAAGTTTACGCTCAAGGAAAATAAATCCTTTTAATCTTAAATTTTATGGTTTCATGAACATAAATGATGGTCACATGAACATCATTTTATGGGATCATGAAAATCAAATTTAAGCTCATGAAATAGTCATTGGTTTTCAAATTGTGGGTCCTAATAGATCTAATGGTCTATGTTGAATTATACATCTTGATCCAATGGTATCAAAAGAGTCAAATAGTCAAGGATATTGAGAGATTGACATGTGGTGTAAGCATTGAAGCTGATAGACTAACAATGGATCCTATATTCAAACACGGGGCTACCACATGGTATAAGCTTAGATAGAGTTAATAATTTAAGGGCAAGATCAACAACTTGTAGTCTTTCATATTAAAAAATATCAATGGTGCGAGAAAAGGTCAATATGTCAACAATTTGAGTCATATATTGACAACTAGCTAAAATAAAGGTGAGCTCGTGACTTCTGGCATAAGTCAAGAAACCATTTTTTACCAAGGCAAATGGGTTTTGTAGGGTCATCAATCCACCATTAAATATTGAACCAATGCCATAAAAATAACACAATGATGTATTTATGTGCTCAAGAACATATAAGGATGCTATTAAAAATCAATATGGACCTCTGGTTCATAGATTTATTACATACAAGGTTTATCTTTTAAAGTTTAAAACTTTATTTGTTGACTACGTTTGCCATTCTTAAAATAAGGGTCCATAAATCTATAAATTCTTGGTTTTGGTAGTGGCATAATGGATATATATTGACTTAATAAGAACCAAGCATCAAGCAGAGTGTCATAATATAAAGACTATAAGAAAACCAATAGTTTGAAATTAGTTTTCCATCTATAGTGGACCCATGAACATGAGGATAAGTTCAAACATGATCTAGTTTGAATAAGTGTCTGCATTTCAAAGGATGCCACAAAGGTATACATGTAGGATCCAATGGTTTCATCTCCAGGACCAACTACATGAAAGGGACCCTTCTCTCCACTTTTTCACACCACAACAAACTAGTTGGGAGTAGTTAGCACTAGGACAATTTTTTAACAGATGGATCTGATTGTTGTAACTACAATGATGCCAAAACTTAGATTGAAACCACTTGATCCCATTGTTACAAATATATGGATAATGAGTGAAGGAATACAAAATTGTTTCAACTACTTGAGATGACCCAGATTAATTAGGTAGTTCCAAAGAATAATAATGGCATATGTAATTGTAACTACGGTTCAAATGAGGTTGAACTCATTTGATTCCCCTTAGGACTTCCATTTTCCCACTTCTCTCTCAAATTCTATAAGTATATACCATTTTAGCCTTTGTAAATGGATACCATAGCATGTATGGTGAAGCCCTACTAGACTAATGTCATATTTTTCCCTTTGAACATTAATGCAAGTCTATTTTTGACTTTTGAACATTTATCTAAGTCTGCAAGTGATGTATGGTGATGAGATGTGAAAATTCTCTATCCTTCCTTCCCTTGCCATTTCATGTTTGAGAAAGAGTTCATATTATAATAGGTCATATAGAGTGTAGTCTAGTGTGTAAAGATTATTTTAAGTGTGTGATTATCATTGGAGTGTTCAATATACCCTCTAGTTCATTTGTCTTATGTTGCTACTCACAACTCACTTCTATATGTAAATAATCATGTTATAACCCATTAAGACTTAGAGACTAATTTGTATGCCTTGTTTCATCATGGTATAAATATTATGGTCACATGGAAGACATTTTAGTGCATTACCTCCTTTAGAGTAGGTTCAATTTATGCATTCTCTAACTCATTTCCCATAAGTAGTAATTTAAGTGATAAGCATTACATGATACATTTAAGGAGTTATCCCTTAAATATATAGGCTCATTCCAAATATAGGTACACCCACATACCTATAAATATTCCCATGTTTCCCAAATCTAGAAGAAGCCTGAACAACTTCTTCTAGGTTACAAGATTTGGTGACAACAACATGATAATGAAATATATTTTTTTTAAATGATTAAACAGGGTATTTTATTTAAGTGTCTTGGTCTGATATACCTATTTTTATCTAAGTGAGTGTTATCATGGGTAAAATGACTTGGAATTATTTGTAATAAAATAAAAAGTAAATGTAATAGTGTCAAAAAGGAAGTCAAATAGTCACATGAGAAGAAGATAAGTTGCGTAAGTTGAAAAGCCTAAATAGGAAAGTGTAAAATAAGGACAAAATAATCCATTGTTTTTATAAGATTTTTTTTAGGCTTTATCTAGGTTTTATCTCATCATTCTTCAATTATTTCCTGTCAATGTTTATTGTATTACTTTTAAATCTGGTTTTTACTAAGTTATAGTCAATAGTTCAGTGTGTTGATAATGAATTATATGGAAAATGAATGATGGAATTATTATCATTGTGATATTATGTTTAATATGGATATTATCCATATCTATTTTTCTTACAACAAACATATTATTTACTTACATTATAGTCCTTCCTTCCATTCTTACATAGTCAAAGTTATAGCTAGTTATTCAAATGATTATTAATCTTGTACTTTTGCTAAGTCATGAGAGGAAAATATAGACCTATAGTTGATTGTTAAGGAGATTTTGAGAGTAATTTTTTCACATTTACATCTAATTTTATATTACACAAAATTTTTTTGCTTATATTACCAAATTTGGAATCTCATAACTATTTCTTCCATAGTGGAAACTATTTAGATATTAAGATATTTTATATCAATATTTAAAGATAAATCTTGGTTATATGCATACAAAGGATATTAAACATTTGGTTTTCTAAATGGTAAATTTATAGATCAAATAATTCATATCAATATAAGTAAAAAGTTGTTGGTTTCAAAGTTAAGATCAATGGCATGATAAAGCTACACTATTAAATGTGTTTATCTCTATCATTTATCATTGTAAAATGGAATTGAAATGTTGATATATATAGTAATATACCTTTTTCATTTATCTATTGTTGGAACACTAACTTATTTGTCATATATTTTGATGGTAACACTTAACATTTATACTATTTTACTATTGATATGATTATATGATGGATGTGGTAACAACTTAACATCAAATTTGATTTATGAATAAGTGTTCTTATTTATAAAACTAAGTATGCATATTGACTTAATAGAACCCAAAATTGGTTTGGAATGATTGATAAGAGTTAGAACCACCAAACTTGTAGGAAATGAAGGTTTTGTATTAGCTTGGTACATTTTATAATTTTATGGTTATTTTTTCATTGAGTTTAGAACATATGAAAAATATGGAGCTTGCCCCACCTAACCCAATAAGGGAAACCATTGATCTGATACCAATTAGTGTAGATGGGGAATAGGGTTAAATATAATCATTACGTCATTCCTCATAAGTGATCTTATCTCATAATATACATGATTTAATATAGTGACAAGCATTCTATTTATTAATGCATGAGACAAAATTATGTTCTTAATCCTAGAATTAAGATTATAATGTTTCAATCTCAAAATTTCATGCCTTTAGATATTCATTCTCTATATTTTCTCTATCCTCCATATTTGTATGTGTATTATGAACCCCTTTCTATATTTTCAAGGAAATTATTTACACTTCTTCCCATGACTCTTCAACTTCTCATAACTATCTCATGAAGACGTGGATGTTGAGATAGTTCAACCGCCATAATAAAAATGGTTTTTGGATCTTCATGAATGAACATTCACCCACACATGTAGTTAAAATCCCCATGGCCACCCCCAATCAAAAGATATGATATATATTATTGTGTCCCAATAACCCAATTTAATTTTTATTTTAAATAGGGACACACTTTATCAAGTAGCATTTATTTTTTGGTTATCAATGGGGAAACCTATGTTTTTTGAAGATTAAATAGACATAACAACACTTTTATTCTTAAAAACCAAATATATGCTTGGGCTTATCTCAAGTTGTATCTCTAGCGTTTGGTTTATTTTTTACATGTTTTTTTTATTTTTTTTAGATTTTAATGATTCATGAAGTTTTCTTGTTTAATCCAAAATCATGTTGAGTTTTACCTCTTTCATACTAACTAACTTATGTTTTTGTATAAGTGTTGTTGCTTTATGTTTTATCTTGTTAAATTTGTTATTTATGTATAATTATTTCCATTTTTCACCCATACACCTTCTAAGTCACCATATCCTACCACATATCATTCACTTTCTCTCTTGGAAACCCAAAGGAAAGTGAAGTATGCATTATACTTTAGTGTTCTAAAAGGTTTTCTTCTACTCAATGATAAGTCACTAGCCTATAAATTTTATAATACTTAAAAAATTATAAAAAAGACTCTTGGGTGAGTAGAAGGTCATGATAATTCTAAGTGTCACAATCTCACTCACCCAAAAACCTGTAGATTAAAGTTTAGTGTACAAAATGTTGGATTTATTGGAGTGATGACAACCATTCATGTGTCACAATCCTACTCACTCAATGACTGACATACTAAATTTTTAGTTTACAAAAGTTTTAGGGCTAGTGGAGTGGTGATAATTGTTCATGTGTCACAATCCTATAGACCCATAGCTATCAAATAATTTTGAGAAGTTTCTAATTATCCTAGGTGACCTAAGTATCGATATATCACCATGTATCATAACCTTGATCACCTTGAGCCTACATAATGAAGGAAGGGGTATGAGACTCTTAGTATTCCAAAACCACAACATCCCTCCATGTGTTATGATCCTGTAAGCCCAAGGTAGCAAAGGAACAAGTATTAGAAAATAATAAACATGGGTAATAATAATGTAATGCTTTTTGAGGAAACATAATATCACCAAGTGTCAAATAGAGATGATAAATCACTCAGATGAAAAATCATAACACACTATTATTTCAAGTGGGCACCTTATAGGTAATTAGATCTAAGACATAGGGTTAGGAAGCACTTAAATAGAGTTAGGAGAAGGTGAAGTTATGACCATGTATCATATCCATGTGATGAAGTATCCATCAATGATTTGAATGATACAGAGGTCCACACAAAAATAAATAGGTTAAAATTATTCATGGTGATAGCCAAACACATGAAATATCATCCAAAAACCACCAAGGAAGAGGTTAGGAGAATTAAATAATAACATTGAGTGTTGAAACCTCCTCAAGGATCCTTCCCATAAGTTCAATTCCAAGGACAAGAATAGGTTGGTCTATTAGGATAGAAACCTATTGTAAGTGAATAGGAAATTAGCCAACAGCCTCCTTAACATCCCATCCCAATGGTTAATATTTCATTAACCACCCTAATGTCTACCATTATTGAACCAACTATCACTACATAGGGTCTCACAAATATAACTTAGTTTGGGGGGTCATTCTCTATGTTTCCCTTTCCTCCACTCACAATAGTGTATCAGGTAAGTATCCCATATTTCCTCACTGATATTTTTATTTTATCTCTAATCATACCCATGGTTTAAACCATTACACAACCATCTCCATTAATATCACATTACTTAGGTAAGTATCCACTTCCCCAGGTTCACCCAAAACATCCACTATTACTCTCACCTCATCACCACCTATTTCCTCATCAAACTCATTTTTTGTTGTTTCACCCCTTCCATCATCAATTTTTACTCCTACCAAACCCCCTTATATACAAGAAAAAGTAATGATATCCTTCAGATTATCCTCAGGTCACTCCAACAAAATATACCTCATAGGGAAATTTAGAGGGAGGATTGGATTAAATAAAAGGATATAAACTAGTAGATTCTATAGAGGTGATAGATAGTGAAAAGGAGTGATTTATCAAGGAGGAATGGGAGGATAAAATAGAGACATCATTATCTAAAACCATTAGTGAGAATACTAAATTTAATCCCAAGTATGAATTGTTAATAGAGGAGACTCAGTCGCATGACACTAAGATTTTGAAGACTAGTCTAGTCTCAACTAAATTTATCTAGGACCTAGATGGAGACAGAAGATGAATCAAAGTCTAAGCCTATAACTTCTACATATACAAATTAGTGAATTTATCTCTAGTATCATCACCTCCTATAATAAAAATGGTACCTAAAAAAATATTTCCCCTGATTACTACTTCTCAAGTGGTAAGTACACAAGCTCCTCATTCTTCACCTACTATTACAACTATTGTTCTAGTTAGTATAACTGATGAAATGTTTATTCTACAAGCCCTATTCCTATCACTTATGATTAAGGATGTTTCACCCCCATCCAACATTAAAAATACCCTACTAGAGTTACTTACACACTAGTTATGAATTATTTACAAAATTTTATAAAGACCCCTCCTACCTATTAATTATTTGCTTCCTCAATCTCTCAATCCTCTAGACTCAATGAGAAGGTGATTTTAAAAGATTTAGTCTCCAACATAATTTGGTATTCCCTATTTAATCCATCCCAACCATCCACTCAATTAGGCCTTTCAATTGTACACGCATCCCAAATAGAAGCTACAACCATTACAACATAGAAGGGGTTAGAGAAAGGAAACCCAATAGTTGACATAATGGTCCCAAAGAAGGACATTGGTTGAAGAAGAGTTATTCCTCTATTCTATTAATTTAAATCCTCTTATCCAAATCCCATGATCCCTCTAGGGTAATACCCATCTTCTACTCCTATAGAGCACACATAACTTTCACAATAACTAGTTTCCTTAAATTTTCCTAAATGGATTTTAAAAATGTAATGGGTAGAAGAAGGTATGTAGGATCTAGTCATTAGTAAACAACCAATATTCAAGTTTCATTTCTATATATAAATTAATATTTTGAGTAAGGTCAAATGAAAAACTATAATTATTGAAGAATAGAAGGTAGAATTGGATCAAAGAGAAAATGTGTTCTCTTTAAATTAGAGAATAAAATTTCTCCCCTCTTATATTTGAAATTACATAAAATAACCCTACACATTTATAGAATCTACAATGGGGTTAATAAAATAAATTTTCAAAGGATTTGATCAAGCTATGGAGGCATTACAAAATTAAGTACCATACAACCTTCGATGGACATCATGAATAGAGTACAATGAGCAATTCAAAAGTTGTATGACATTATCTAGGCAATAAGAAGTACAAAGGAGTCACAACCCAAGTGGGGAGATGTATACACCCTAGATGATAAGATGAATAAAATTGAGGCCAAACTCCATTTATTAATCCAAGTGTCCCAGAATAAGACTTATGATCATTTAAACTCAATATCTAATCTAGATGAAACATGGGCCTTTAACTACATAGATTCTAGGAGAAATATCTTGATTAAATGGGATCAAAAAATGTGAAATTTAGTTCTAGAAAACTCGTCATCTATTAGGATCATTCCATTACAATTTTAGGGGAAATGAGAATCAATGGTGTGATTAACTCAAGAAAAAAATTGGTCCTTAGGGCTATATTTTAAGACCTTCTCTAGAATGCAAAAAATAATATCAAATCAAAGGTCAAGGGTACAATGTATAAGACCCAATATGACTTTTTGTAGTTGATAAATTTTGATAAAATAAGGGTCCTTAACACATAGACTCTCTATGTGGAACTTTGGGATGCATTAAAAACACATATTAAATTGATGGATAGACTTCACTAGCTCTTCAAAATACATATGTTATACTTTGAGGCAACTTAAATGGACTTATAAACAATTTACACTCTCTATTTAAAAATCTAGGAGAGGAAGCAAGCATCTCTGACTATCCTACCTTCATTGGCTATTTTATTTTTAACTACTTATACAATGCCTAGAATAACCATTAATGTAACTCAAGTTACAAATATAATGACTACCAAACCCAAGTATCAACAACTACAATAGAATCTTCATAGATTATTTCCTTGTAATTACATTAGTTGATTATAATAGAATTTTTTTGTAAAATTTTTGTATCTTATGAATTATTTTCTACGTCATGGCACTGTATTCCATGCATACCTCTTTGATAGATGTCCTAATGGTGGTGAAACTTTGAACATGGTTTGAGGGATGAGGTGTCCCCATCCCAATCTGATATACACATGTATCTCTATCATTTCAAAGGGAGGAAAATTTTTGACATTTAATATAGATAATAAATCCTTTGTGTTGTTTTGTATGTCTATTTTAAATGACTATCTTTTTCATTTTTGTTCTATATTTATTATGTGTTTTTCTCTATCTAATAGTTTAGTTTCTTGATATGTTTTATAGAAATTTTGAATAGCTTGTGGATAACTAGTTGGATTGTGTCAATTAAGAATGTGTAGTAGCAATTTTAGTTTGATAAATCTTGCTTTCATGTAATATGTTTCATGGTTAATCTTTAGATCTATATAGAAGAACCATTTTGATGTAACTTCTTAGACTAAGATATAGTTATTCAAAGGGGATTTATGCTTGTTAGCTATACTTCTTTATTAAGATATGTAATGACAATATTAGTAATAGAAATATTTAGCTAATAAATTTTAGTTAATTTCATGTTATTCCTTAGACCTCTTTATTTTGGTTTTTAGTTTTGTGTTCCAAAGCATCAAGTTGAAAGCATTAGTATGTGGTCATTGTCCTTATTCTAAAGCTAGTTAGAAAGAACACATGCTCTCTATTTAAAATTTATATTTTCTACCTTACCTTTCCATCTATTTATGGTTTCTTTAAATCATGCCCACTTTATAATAGATCCATCATCATCCACCTTAAAGTAGATATAGGTTTCATATCTATATTTGAACCGTATAGGTTAATAATTGATTTACCATCCACCATTACACCATAGGTTACCATAAAACCCAATACCCCATAACTCATGCCTTGGAGTGGATTTCACCTCCACTGAGATCCTAAAATATTAGAGGATACCTCATAAAGTTTTCATAGGTATGCATAAAACCCACATCAATAGGTAATACCTATTTTTGGTTCTAGGAGGGCCTCTTTCATCCTTAAGATGTAAATATCACTTGAGTTGGAAGGATATACCCAAAATATTAACCAGGTATACCTTTGGAAATAACCTACTACATCCACCCTTATAGACCCATAAAAAGGTTAGGACCAATATAGGTATCTTAAGAAGATCTCAAGTTCATTCACATTCTTTAAATAGGTGGTCATTCCCATGTCTAATGGCCTAGCCTTAGCTAGCCAGTTCTACCTCTAACATTTTAGGAGATGTTCATGATCTACCTAGAAACCCCAAAAATTACCTCCCTACATTTTCTCCATTAGGAGTTAGGACCACTTAATAGCATGTAAAAACCTTCTTGACTACTCTAGGAATATTAATTGTAATCCATGAAGATGTAACTTGTAGTCTCTTCCTTTTTATGTTATAAGATACCACCTATGATTGGTTTATTAATATAACTAAAGTTTTAATTAGGTCTTGGAATGAGTGTCAAACCACTTTTTTAAGATAGTTCAACCAATTCATTAGTATTAGAATTGTGTATTGGCTCTTCACTAGCATGAAAAGAGAGCCTAATGAACCCATTTGGGCATGTAATGTGAGATTCTATAAAATGTATAGCTAGATAGACAACTCATGTAAGCTAAATGTTGTATTAGCTCTTGAGATGTATAAAAATGCTTTAAATCCTATAACTATAGTTTTTTTATGTATATCAATTGAATTTGTTGATTTAAACCATGCATATGATGAGTTTATAGAGGTTAATAGACAAATGAACCCTTAGTATCAAGTCTTAACCAAATCCAATGTTTATTAAACATACTCCACATTAAATCTAGTACCAAATGTTAACCAAAATGTTGTAGATAATAATCAGACCTAGACCCATATGCAACTACCCCTATCTCACATTGCACGTAACTATAATCTAAGTTTATTGAATAATCCTATCCAAACAACTAAACACCATAGATTCCAAGCTTTAATTCTAGTCAATATTTCCACCAACCAAGGTGTTGTTACAAATTCAAATAAAGCTGAGATGGATACCATTTAGAGGATGGTATATAAATTGAGGAATGAATTCTTAACTATTCAAAAACATATGGGAAGTGAAAATAGCCAAACCACCAATTAGACTTTCAGTTACCATAGGTAAAACTAGCCCTTTAATAGAATGGGGAATAACTCTAAGCAATCATGTAACAAGATGCCTGAGATAAACATCTTGGAGGAAAATGTTCCCAATAGGTGTAGGGTTAATATCATGGCCAACACATGGAGTTTTTCACAAATTTCAAAGAGAGATGGATAGACAAGAGATACTAGTAAATCCACCTAATCAATCCTCTTCTAATAGTCTAGGTCACCCTAGCATGATGATGGTCTTTGATACCTATGACTTTCCATTCCCTATGGGAAATGAGAATGATCTAGAGGATAATACATATGAGATCAATGCATTCTATTAGTTTCAGAGGGGTAACTACAACATAATGATAAAATAACCTCTCACTACTATGCCTCCCAAAAGCAATGTCACTACTCATCTATATCCAAGGGGTGATAATAATCCAACTCCTACAAATGAAAAGGATTAGATGTAACCTATTGAGTCAAAAATAAAAGGAGGATACAAAATCATAAAATACATGAAGAAAATCAAGTCTAATAGCATTATGCATGAGTTAGCACAAAGCATTTAGTAGAGGGAAAGTTTTCTCAAAGTCTCAACTGGGAGATCCTCTATATCTAATAAGTCAAAGGTTATACATACAAAAATAATGATCTACAAAGATAATACTAAGGTCCCATCCTTCGTATTAATATTAAGAATGTTTTATAAGAATGTTAATAGTTTTATGGTGGACTCAAGAACTTTAAATAATGTGATGCCCACAACCATTTGTAAGAAAATAAGGCTAACCCCAAATAATTCAAAAAGACTGGTCTTATAACTGGACAAGTCCCTAGTGCCTTGTGTTGGGGAATTGTTAAACATACATATATAACTATCCTTTGATCCACAATTTGTACAATAATAAATAAACATCCTAGTATTTAACATTCAAAATCTTATAGTTTGTTGCTTAGTCAGGATTGGTTAAAGGCATTGAATGGTTACATGGACACCAATTTCTCACACATGTGGCTACCATGGGATGGAATGCCTAATCAAATCAAATTTTATAGAGAACCAAAGATGAATTACTTGATTATGGATTACAACACCAAAAATTAAAGGGTCAATTTTATATCCTCACATGTTTGTGTCAATAAATTCACCATGGAGAAAAAACCTCATAAATAAGAATTCAAAATCCCTTCACAATTATGGACCATCCACTTTAATGGTGCTCACTCTAGAAAAGGTTTGGGTGTTGGTTTAGCTCTCATATATTTATATGGGAAAAAATACCTAGCCATGTGAAGATTGTAGTTTCCTTGCACCAATAATCAAGTTGAATATGAAGCTATGATCCTAAGCCTATAGTTTGAATTAAATCAAGATGTTAAAAAATTAAAAATATTTGGTGAATCTGATCTAGTGGTCAATTAGATCAGAATAAAATATCAATACAAGTTGACATATCTAAAGAAACATAGACATAGATCCTGAGACCTAATTAAGTCCTTTGAGGATTTCAACATCAAAACTATTTCAAGAGAAGAAAACTAAGCGAAAGATTCACTAGCAACCTCAACTACCAACTTAGCACCACTTCAAGAGTCCAAGATGCAAAAAATTTCCATGGAGCTAGTGCCTTCTCCTTTGATCCTCAATAATATAGGAAAATTCTAGGTCTTTGAGGATGATCAATAGATTATCTAATTAATAAATAATTCTAGGGCTTGTAAAGACCAAATTATAAATGAGAAGGAATTTGGATGTCTTGAAGTAGAATATTTTAGGGATAATGGCATCATGCAGCTTAAGTAAAATAGGATCCCCATGGGGATGATGTCCTTGGAAAGGATATTTGACATAAAATTTCAAGCTAAAAAAAATGAATACAAATCAGTCTAATTTTTTCAAAGAGAATTTGGGGATTAATGAATACCCTCATTATGTAAACATTAGCCTAGTTTGTGTTGAGAGTGAAAAAAAAAATTGAAATATATACTAATGGAGTACAAGGATGTGATTTCTTGGACCTATGGAGACTTGAAGACTTTTGATCCTAGAGTAGTCACTCACACTATTCCTATGAATCAAGGGAGTAGACCGTTTAGACAATGTCATAGATTAGTAAATCCAATTATATAACCTCTCATATAGACTAAGGTTTAGAATTTAATGGATGTTAGAATCATATTTCCAATTAGACACTCTTCTTAGGTAATGACATTGGGACTAGTCAAGAAGAGTGGTGAGATCAGGCTATGCATCAAATTTATAAAACTGAATAAATCTTCAGAATAAGATAATTATCCTTTACCTTCCCTAGATGAATTCCTTCTTAGATGGTTTCTAAGGATACAAATAAGTGCTAATGGAAGTATAAGATCAAATGAAGATGACCTTCACCCTAAAATGAGAAACTTATGCTTATAAAAGGATGCCTTTTAGCCTCATCAATACTAGAACAACTTTCTAATGAGCCATGGATTATGTGATCGAAGGACTTATTTGTAAGTGAATCATCATCTATATGGATGGCCTTACTATATTTTATAAAAATAAAACATATAATGAAAATCACCTATATAAAGTGTTTGATAGATGTATAAGATACAAAGTATCTCTAAACCCAAGGAAGAGTATCTTTGAGGTTAGAAAAGGCAAAATTTTGGCCATATCATCATCAAGGATGGGATTTTAATAGATCTAGAATGGATTCGGTCCATTTCAAAGCCAAAACCTCCCAATAGAATAAAATAATTGAAATCATTCTTTGGTAAAGTCAATTTTGTATGCAAATTCCTTTATGGGTTTGTAGAAACTATCAAGCCATTGAATGTCATGGCTAAAAAGGATGCCAAAATAGAGTGGACAGTTGAGGCTAAGAGTTCCTTCTAATATATCAATATATTTATTACTCAAGCTCTAGTATTAATTAGTCTTGACTTCACCAAGGGTTTATTTTTGTACTCCTTTGTTTCATAGCATACCATTGCTATAGTACTCACCCAAAAGATAAATGATAGTGAACACCTAATTGATTTTATAAGAACTAATTTAAAAGATATAATATTTAAATATTCAATGATAGATAAGCAAATTTATGCATTGGTCAAGGCTATAAATAAGTTTAGGTACTATATATTAAGGAACAAAATTTATACCATAGTCCTAGACTCAATAGTTAAGCTCACCCTTGGTCAAAATGAGCTAGATGAAAGAAGAGGCAAATGGATGGAAAATTTAAAAGAGTTTGATTTATAGATCAAACCAACCAAGATAGTAAATACTAAGGAATTATTCATTTAATGACTAAGATAGATCCATGCATCTAGATTGAATATATACATGAAGTTTAAGTGGGATGAGTTGAGTGGTATGCTCAGATCATTAATTTACTCATAGGAACATGCCCCCTAAGTTGAATAGAGAAAAAAGTGAGCTTTGAGACTCAATTTTTCCCATTACATGATAAAAGGTGGAGTCCTTTACCATAGAAACTATGAGGTAATCTACCTGAGGTGTGTCTTAAGATAAGAAGCTACATATAGTTTTAGACAACTTGCACCAAAAATTAGATAGTGATCATATTTATAGCACCACAACAACCCATAAGATCTTGAGGATAGAGTACTATTGGCCCACTATTTTTAGATATTCCCACAACCATTTTAGGACCTATTATAAATGACAAGTCTTTGAAAAGAGAGAGGTTAATTCCACTATGCAACTATACTCTATCATTTAGGGTCATCATTTTGCATAATGGGATCTTGAATTTGTTAGAGTAATCAATCCCAATTCCTTTGTAAGGCATAAGTTCCTCCTTACCACCACTGATTATTTCACTAGGTGGATCGAAGTGGTGGACACTAATAACTCTAGATCTCAAGATGTAATTAAGTTTCTATAGGAGTATATATTGGCTATATTTGGTATTCTCATATATTTAGTCAGTGATAATGGGCCAGCTTTTCAATCTACTAAATTCACTGACTGGGCCTATGATAGTCAGATAACAATCAAGTCTTATTAAAATTATTACCTCCAAGGAAATGAAGTATATCAATCTAAAAATAATAAATTGATGTATTCCATAGAAGTTAGCCTAGGATAAGACAAAATAATGGCACCTATTATTGAAATATTCATTATTAGTAGATAAAACAAGATATAAATAAGTCCTCAAGACTTCACCTTTATTATTAGTGTATGGATGGTAGACAATTTTACCCATGTCTATTAAAATCCCAACCTATCAGTTTATACAACACTGTATAGAAGAGGATCCAAAAATTTAATATAGATTATTGGAAATATTCCAACTTGAGGATGCCAGGACTAAAGTGTGACAAAACTCTAGCAAACACCAAAAATTTGTTAAAAGATGGTTCAATAAAATATCCAAGATCAAGGCCTTTTTGATCTCAAACCTATTTCTCCTATGGGATAAATATCATGATAAAATGCCCAACACAACAAGTTAACTCCATTATAGATTGTACCATATCAAGTGTATGATATTTTAGGCAACAACGCCTTCCATGTGAAAGACCTTGAAAGGAATAACCTAGCCTTCCTATTCAATGAGTATTTTTTCAAGTAATATTTCAAGGTTGCACCCACTAAGGATGTCTTTGAGAAACATAAAATACCATGGTAGAGGTAAAATTATAATAGGTTTTACTAATTTCATAGTTAGCTTTCTTGTTTTTTGTCTTTCACTATTGTTATGGTAGTTTTTATTCTTTCTATATTACCCTTTGTTATTTTTTGCATTTTGTTTCCTTAGATCATCTTTCCTATTTTCTATAGTAGTTGTCTTTTGTTTTAGAGCATCCTAATTATCTCATTATTGAATGATCAAGAGAATATCCAATATACTATGATTCATATATAATTTTGAGGTTATATACTAAATCCATGAAGCAGGTCCCAAAGGGAGAGTAAGTGAATCAAGAGCGTAAGTAAAGTACACAAACTAGTTGATCCACAAGTTATTTTACACCACTATATTTGAGAATTTTAGGATTCAGGTATGTAAAAAGAAATAGACTATGGTCATATCATAACTAAATACTTTTATTAGGTACATAAAAAATTCTCTCATTAATACATGCAAATTAAGAAAGTTTTTTCAATTCTTGGGTTCAAACATGCTTTTCACACTAATACTTGTTTTGATATAATAATCATTTATACTAAGGCTACTAGTAAGGACATATTGGTAAAATTATTTTGTTTCTCCCATATAATAGCTCATGGTGGTTCCATACCCTCTCTTCCATTTGTGTTCTACAAGGAAAAGAGAAAGGATCAATGCATCCTTAATAGTGATCAAATGAACATAAGAAAAAATCTAAAGGTGTTCAAAAACTCACATGGTGAAATAAGATCAATGCATAATGCATCATGAAAGTTTATGAAGGGATAAGAGATGGGAATCAAAGCTAACTCTGTTAGGGATATAAATGCCTAGATAGTAGCAAAAAAAATCTTGAACCCATAATTTTTGTTTATGCTTCAAAGAAACCATTATGAAACCCATAGTTTATCTAAATTATTTGATAAAATTTTCAAAACAAGGATAAAATAAAATCATTGTACCACACATAGACCAAAGGTATAAGCAAAATTAATATGTTTCATGTGGTTTTGGGAGTCTCTTTCATGTTTTTGGTGTAAGTATCTTTCTATAGTATGATCCATGTTCACTTTATAGTTTCTAACAAAGATTATGGTTTATTTAATATTCAAGAATATTACCCTTGTGAGTCACCATTTTTTGTCTCCCAATATACCTCCATTTAATTTTTTTTAAAATAGGGACCCAATTTGTCAAGTAGTATTTATTTTTTGGGATCAATGGGGAAACCTAAGTTTGTTTCTTGAAGATTAAACTAACATAATGACACTTTTATTATTACAAACCAAAGCTATGCTTAGGCTTGTCTCGAGTTACATCTATATCCTTTGTTTTATTTCATGCATGTATGTCAAAAAAACTAGATTCTAATAATTCATGAAGGTTTTTTATTTAATCCAAAAGCATGTTAAGTTATACCTCTTTTATACTAGCTAATTTATGTATTTGTCACAGTGTTATTTCTTTGTGTTTTATCTTATGTAGGTTGTTCCTTACATATAATTATTTCCAATTTTCACTTGGACACCTGCCAAGACACCAAATCCTACCACATGACATTAAATTACTCTCTTGGAGCCCCAAAGGCAATCAAAGTATGCATTATACTTTATTGTTAAAAAAGATTTTATGTCATTAAAAAACAACCCACTAGCCCATAGTTTTTTTGATGCTTTAAACTTCTAAAAAAGATTTTTGGGTGAGCATAAGGTCAGGATAATGCTAAGTGTCATAATATTTCTCACTTAGTGATTGGAAGATTGAAGTTTAGATTATGAATGTCTAGGACCAATGGGTAATAACAACTATCCACATGTCATAATCTTGCTCACCTAGAGATTGGTAGATTGAAGTTTTAATGTATGAAATTTGTAAGGCCACTAAAATGAATAAAACCATCCACATGTCATGATCCCTTATACCCATCACTATCAAAGCATTCCAATAAGTTTCTAAGTCTCACATGTTATCATAGCATCAATATTTCACCACATATCTTCATATCTCTTACTCAAAGTTTTCATACTAAAGGAAGGAGGTAGGACACTCCTGGTATGCCTAAAACACAATAACCCTCCAAATGCCATGATCTTGCAAACCCAAGGTAGTAACATGAACAAGTATCATCAAAGAGAGAACTTGGGTAATAATAACGTAATGTTTTTTGAGGAAGTGTGATATCTCAAAATGTCAAATAGATATGATGAATCACTTTAATCAAAATAAATAAAATACATTTAGCATCGAGGACCATAAAATGGGATGACACTTCACCAGGCAAATTCAAAATATGAAAATAGAAGAAATCAAAGAAAGCTAAGGCCATTGGTTCCATTAATCTACATGAATTAGCTGACTAAGTAGATTTAATTAATTAGAGGTAAAGAATTTAAAGGCAATATATTCAATTCAATAAGTTAATTACAAATATATTTCCATCTAACAAGTAGTTTCTAGTGCTAATTTGAGCTCTATTTTGACCAAGGAATTCTATAGTTTAAGAGAACTAAAGCTCTTAAGTAAAAAACTATGGCTTCTAATTCACATATTTTACCACCCCACTCTACATATGACATTCCAAGACCTAAGAAATACATAGTTACAAGGTTTGAGGAGGTTTACCTCAATTGAAAATTTAAACATTATTCTACTATATGGGAGGAAGTTTAAGTGATAAAACCTTATGGCCCTAACATTCAACTCTTGGTTTTTACACAAATATACAAAGAAGACCTACTAGTAATAAAATTAATAGGCATACATAATTCTATGGTACTTTTATTATTAAAAACCATATCTATGCTTAGTCTTGTCTTGAGTTACATCTCTATCCTTTGGTTTATTTTGTGCATGTATGTCAAAGTTTTTTTAGATTCTAATTATTCATGAAGTTTGCTTATTTAATCCAAAAGTATGTTGGGTTTTACCTCTTTTAGACTAACTTATTTATAATGATATGGCGTAAGTTTTTTTAAAAAGTTAAACTAACATAATGAAACTTTTATTATTACAAACCAAAGTTATTCTTAGGCTTGTATCAAGTTATATCTCCAGCCTTTGGTTTATTTTGTGCAAGTATGTCAAAAAAAAATTAGATTATAATGATTCATGAAGTTTTATTATTTAATCCAAAAGTATTTTTAGGTTTTAACTCTTTTAGAATAAATTATTAATGTGTTTTTCATAGTGTTTTTGCTTTGTGTTTTATTTTATGTAGGTTATTCCTTAAAATTATTTCCACTTTTCACCTGGACACCTTCCAAGTCACCAAACCCTATCATATGACATTCAATCACTCTCATAGAGCCCAAAAAGAAAGAAAATTATGCATTATACTTTAGTGTTAAAATTTTTTTTATGTCATTTAACAATAACCCACTAGCCCATAGTTTTTGACACTTTAAATTTCTAAAAATGACTCTCAGGTGAGTGGAAGGTCAGGATAATGAAAAGTGTCATAATCTTGCTCACCTAGGGATTGTTATATTAAATTTTAGTTTATGAATGCCTAGGTCCATGGAGTATTAAAAATTATCCACTTGTCACAATCTTTCTTGCCTGAAGACTAGTAAATTAAAGTTTCAGTTTATGAAAGTTTTAGGGCTAGTGGAGTGGTGACAACCATCCACATGTCATGATCCCATAGACCTACCACTATCAAATAATTTCAAGAAGTTTCTAATCCTCAGGTGATCAAAGCATTTATATGTCACCACATATCATCATCTCACTCACTTAGAACCTACATAATGAAGAAAGGGGGTATGAGACTCTCGGTATGCCTAAACTACAATAAGCCTCCATATGCCATGATCTTGTAAGCCCAAGGTAGTAAAATAACAATTATCATCAAATATATAACTTAGGTAACAATAATGTACTATTTTTTGAGGAAGTGTAATATCACTAAGTGTCAAATAGAGATGATAAATCACTCAGATCAAAAGAAATAAAATACATCTAGTATTGAGGATCACAAACTGGGATGACACTTCACTTGGAAAATTCAAAATATGAAAATAGAAGAAATCAAAGAAAAAAAAGGCCATTTTTGCTATTAATCTACATGAATTAGATGATTAAGTGCATTCAATTCATTATAGATAAATAATCCACAGCCAATATGTGACATGAAAGAAGTCAATTAAAAATATATTTCCATATAATGAGTATTTGTTAGCACTAATTTGAGATCTATTTTGACCAAATAATTATAAGATTTCAAAGAACCAAATCTCTCAAGTGAAAAATAATGGCTTTTGCTTCACCTATTTTGCCACCCCACTCTACATATTCCATTCTAGGACCTAAGAAATACATATACATAAGTTTTGAGGAGGCTTTCCTCAACTAAAAATTTAAACATTATTCTACTATATGGGAGGAAGTTTAAGAAGAAAAACCCTATGGCCTTAAGGTTCAACTCTTGGTTTCTACACAAAGATATAGAGAAGACCTAGTGGCAATAAAATAAGTAGGCCTACATAATGTTATAGCACTTCTATTGTTATAAACCAGAGATTTGCTTAGGCTTGTCTCAAGTTCCATCTCTAGCCTTTAGTTTATTTTGTGCATATATGCCAAAAAAATTTAGATTCCAATGATTCATGAAGTTTACTTAATCCAAAAGCATGTCAAGTTTTACATATTTTTGATTAACCAGTTTATAATGCTATGTCCTAGGTTTTTTTCTTGAATATTAAACTATCATAATGACACTTTTGTTATTATAAACCAAATATATGCTTAGGATTGTCTTTAGTTACATTTCTATCCTTTGGTTTATTTCATGCATATATGTCAAAGTTTTTAGATTCTAATGATTCATGAAGTTTTCTTATTTAATCCAAAAGCATGTCAGGTTTTACCTCTTTCATACTAACCAATTTATGTTTTTGTCTTAGTGTTGTTGCTTTGTGTTTTATATTATGTAGGTTATTACTTATAATTATTTCCACTTTTAATGTAAACACTTGTTGAGTCACCAAATCCTACTACATGACATTTGCTCGTTCTATTGGATCCCCAAAGTCAAGAAAAGTATGTAATATACTTTAGTGTTTGAAAAGGTTTTATGTTGCTTAGCAAAAACCCAATAGCCTATAATTATTTAACACTTTAAATTTATAAAAAAAGACTCGTGGACAAGTAAAAGGTCAAAATAATGCTGAGTGTCATAATATTTCTCACTTAGTGACTGACATATTTACTTTTAGTTTACGAATGTCCATGACCAATGGAGTAACAACAAATATCCATGTGTCATAGTACTTATAAGCTAAAGACTGGTAGATTTAATCTTTATTTTATGAAATTTTTAGGGCCATTTAAACAATGACAACCATCCACATGTCATGATCCCATAGACCAACCACTATCAAATCATTCTAAGAAGTGTATAAGTCTTTCAAGAGATCATAGCATCGAGGTGTATCCACATATCTTAATTTTTCTCACTTAGAGACTACATATTGAATTAAGGTATTACGACACTCCTACTACATCTAAACCACAATAACCCTCCACATGCCATGATCCAACAAGCCAGAGGCATTAAAGGAACAAGTATCATGAAAGAGCGAACTTGGGTAAAAAAATGTAATTTTTTTTTAGGAAGGTAATATTACCAAGTGTCAAATAGATATGATAAATCACTAATATCAAAATAAATAAAATCCATCTATCATCTAAGACCATAAAATGGGATGAAACTTCACTAGGAAATTTTAAAATATGAAAATAGAAGAAATCAAAGAAAGTTTGGATCATTGGTGCCATTAATCTACATAAATTGGCTGACTAAGTGCATTTAATTCATCTCAGGTAAAGAATAAAAAGGAAATATATGAAATTAAATAATTTAATTACAAATATATTTCCATCTAATGAGTAGTTTCTAGTGATAATTTAAGCTCTATTTCAACCAAAGAATTCTACACTTTTAGAGAACTAAAGCTCTTAAGTGTAAAACAATGGCTTCTAATTCACATCTTTAACCACCCCACTCTAAAAAATCCATTTAAAGACTTAAGTAATACAAATATACAATTTTTGATGAGGTTTCCCTCAATCTCAAATTTAAACATTATTCTGCTATATGGGATGAAGTTTAAGTAGCAAAAACCTATGGCCCTAAGGTTCAACTATTGGTTTTTACACAAAGATAAAGAGAAGACCTGATGGAAATAAAATTATTAGGCATACATAAAGCTATGGAAAATTTATTATTACAAACAAAATCTATTCTTATGCTTGTCTCGAGTTACATCTCTAGCCTTTTATTTTATTTCATCCATGTATGTCAAAGTTTTTTTAGATTCTAATGATTCATGAAGTTTGCTTATTTAATCCAAAATCATGTTAGTTTTTGCCTCTTTCAGACTAATCAATTTAAATTATATGGCCTAACTTTATTTCTTCAATATTAAACTAACATAATGACACTTTTATTATTATAAACCAAATTTATGCTTAGGCTTGTCTCGAGTTACATCTTCAACATTTGGTTTATTTTGTGCATGTATGTCAAAGTTTTTTGCCAATTATAATGATTCATGAAGTTTGATTATTTAATTCAAAAACATGTCAATTTTTACCTCTTTAAGACTAATTGATTTATGTGTTTGTCATAGTGTTGTTGCTTTGCTTTTTATCTTATGTAGTTTCTTCCATGTAATTCTTTCTAATTTTCACCTAGACACCTACTAAGTCACCAAATCCTACCACATGACATACACTCACCTCTTGGATCCCTAAAGACAATAAAATTATGCATTATAATTTAGTGTTTAAAAAGGTTTTATGATTCTCAGAAATAACCCACTAGTCCACAATTTTTCTAACATTTTAACTTTGTAAAAAAGACTCTCAGGTGAGTAGAAGGTTGGGATAATTCCAAGTGTCATAATATTGTTCACATGGTGACTAGAAGATTAAAGTTTAGTTTATGAATTTTTGAGGCCAATGGAGTAGCAACAACTATCCACGTGTTATAATCCTACTTGCCTAAAGACTGGCAGATTGAAGTTTTAATATAAGGAAGTTTTTAAGGGCCATTGGAGTGATGAAAACTATACACATGTCATGATCCCATAGACCCACCACTATCAAATAATTTTAATAAGTTTTTAAGTCTCCCAAGTGATCAGAGCATTGAGATGTTTCCACATATCATCATCTCACTCACTTGGATCCTTCATAGTGAAGGAAGGGGTTAGGACACTCCTCGTATGCCTAAACCATAATAACCCTCCACATGTCATGATCTTACAAGCTCAAGGTAGTAAAGGAACAAATATCATCAATGAGAGAACTTGGGTAAAAACAATGTAATGTTTTTTGAGGAAGAGCTTAATCTCACCAAGTGGTAAATAGATATGATAAAACACTTAGATCAGAATAAATAAAATCCATCTAGCATCAAAAACCATAAAATTAGATGGCACTTTAGAAGGTAAATTCAAAATATGAAAATAAAATAAATCTAAGGCTATTGGTGCCATTAATCTACATGAATTTCTTGACTAAGTAAATTCAATTCATTAGAGCTAAGGAATCCAAAGGTAATATATGAAATCAAAGAAGTCAGTTACAAATATATTTCCATCTAAATATAAATTGTTATCACTAATTTGATCTCTATTTCAACCAAGGAATTCTACAGTTTCAGATAACCAAAGCTCTTAAGTGCAAAACAATGCTTTTTGCTTCATATTTTTTGCCACCCCACTCTACATATTCCATTCTAGGACCTAAGAAATAGATAGATACAAGCTTTGATGAGGTTTCACTCAACCATAAATTTAAACATTATTCTATTATATGGGAGGAAGTTTAAGTAGAAAAACCATATAACCCTAAGGTTCAACTCTTAGTTTTTACATGAAGATACAAACAAGACCTAGTGGCAATAAAATTAGTAGGTCTACATAATGTTATGTAAAAACTTGAGGTAATGCCTTGTATTGACCTATTATTTGATTTATTTACAAATGGTCAAATCTATAGAAAATCCTACATTTTTACTAATGTAACATTGCATCAACATATATTAGTGAGCCTAACTTTGAAATATACTATAGGATCATAATACTTAGAATGGCCTATAATAAAACCCTATTTAATTCATGGATGTATGCAAATAATGGAAATATTAAGTTGTAGGAATGGGTTGGAAACACTAGTACTTTCATAGTTAGGGGCCTTATTTCTTCTATCTCCATTACCATCTTTTGGCCTAGAATTAAAATTTTGTATGGCTTTGTTAAACTAAATTTTTGGTTTCCCTAGTATAACCTATGTCAATGAGGTTTGTATTCCCCTATTGGACACCATAATCACTTCCATCAAGGTCATAGAGATTGGTAGGATCCTTAGTGCCAATTTAATTAGCCAAGTCTTAATTCAACAAATAGACCAAATGGAAAATTCTATATGATGTCTTATCTGGTAGATGCCATAATAAGGATTATTCACTCAACTTTTGAGGAAAATTTGGAGTCATCAATTGAGTATCCTAAGAACTGAATTTATGATGATTTAATATTCTTCATATACATGAATTCAAGAATAATATCACTAGATTGATTGAGACCTTTTATCCAATGACATACCAAGCCATTTATGGTAAGGACATGTCCATATTTTTGATTAAATCCAAAAAAACTTTGAAAATATTAGTGTTTTTTGGATCTATATAGATCATATGATCATCAGAATAGAGGAAACCAAGGATCCTACTATGTATCTACCTTGATTAGTCCTAGACAAGGTGGTACAATAGGAAATTATGGCCTAGTTAGATGATTCTATAGATTTTAAACTAATAAATTACAAACAAGGATATTTTCAGCCACCTCTCATTAGCATTGGTAGGATCTAGTACCCTAGATGGGAGTATTTTCATCTAGTGGTAAAATTCATAACACATTATGATTTCAAGTGGGCACCTTACAGATAATGAGATTTAAGACATAGGTTCAAAAAGAAATTAAACAAAGTTAGGGAGAAGGTGAAGATTCATTATGACTGTAGACACCTAAAATTGGCTATAATTGGCTTTCAACTGAACTTTAGATCAATTCCTACCAACCACCACAAATTAATCATAATAATCACTATACATACAAAATTTACTTGTGTATCATTTATCAAAGCTCAAAATCAGATTGAAACATCCCTAATTAGGTTATTATATCATATGCAATAATAACCTCTAATAGATTCATCCCTAATCACCTTGCAACATCACAACTATCAATTTGGCATATTAACCTATTAAGTGGTGCACTTGCACACTTAAATAAAATCTTGTAAATATTGAATGGCTAATCAAAAATAAATTAACAAGCTAAACCAGATTAAATGCCTAGTTGAATTATCCATTTGAAATTAATGAATAAATAAAAAAATAAATTTAAAAATTCAAAATATCCTAGCCTTTCATCATTACCTTTATGAGTTGTCAAGCTCTTTGAAAATATCCTAAAATATCTATTTTGGAGAGCCATGCCTAGTAATTAAAAATCATAATTATTTGACAACTATTAACTCTATTAGGGCTATAATTATCTCACCTAGGTTAGGTTTAAACCCATTACAAGCCTTAACTTAACCCTAACTCACTTTGGGTGAGAGTTAAATCCATTTTCTATAAATATAATGCCATGCCTCTTCATTTTTTATGTTCTCATAATCAAAAGTTATAATGCAAATTTAGAGAGAGACATAAGTTATTTTATTTCAAGTAGTGCTACAATGCCAAAATATTGAGCCAAAGCAACATCAAGCCACATGAAATCCAATGGTTCCAAGGAGAGAAGGATCTGACAAGCTTCATTTTCTAAATACTTCTTGATGTAAAAGTTGATAAATCCACTCAACAAAGAATTTGGATCTCCCAAGGAAGGTAAAAGGACTTGTGTCCTTTATGTTTTAGTTGTGCTTTCATATAGCTTTTATTACTAAGCTCTCCCAAAGTTTTAGGATATGAATGTAAGTGTTAGTGTGTTTTTATTTGAGTTTTTGTTACTTGAACTAACACTATACTAATCTCCCTTCTTGGATTCCTATGATTCACATAATGGCACTCCCAGTGAGACATGCACCCCATGAAGTTACTCCAAAGTATTTTAAGAGAATTCTACTTATGACTTTCATGTAAAAATTTGATCTTACTGACCAAAATAGGTGAAAATTGGAGGCTAAGAGATGTTTTTCTAAAGTTGCAAAGTTACCATGTGCAGTCCTAGTTTTGCTCTTTGGAGTCATGATATTGTGCAATATTACCACTCACACAATTATGGTTTTATCTCTATTTATGAATTTTCACAAATAACTATAAAATGTTCTATTAAATAGTTTTTCCTATAGGGATTTTAGTGATATTTCAATATCACAACTCTTATAGTCACAATATTACAATACCATAGTTTCATAAGTTATAATATCACCAAATAATCAATGATATTGTGTCCTAACCACTAGCAGTTAGGTTGACTGTTATGGGTTAAGTTTTGATATCATGACTCTTAGAGTAGTAATATTACCCTATGTTTAGTACTTTTTCCACTAGAGTAGCGATATTTCATTTTATACTTTTTTCTCATGTACGTTTTGGTATTGCATTGATAGTCATGATTTTTTAGAGTTATAGTTTTGCTATGTGTATGAACCAAAAAGAAACATTTGGGAGGTGATTTTTTCATTAATGAATTGATTATAAGAACAAGGACTTTCTAACATGTTTTTTAGGATCCAAAGGCCATAAAAAGACATTTAAAACACTTTTCACTTACAAATTCCACATTTAAAATTGGTGTTTTAATAATATTTTAATTTAAATGATTTTCATTTTGCTTAAAATCTTTCAAAAAAAAATGCCAAGGGGCAAACTTCATAACACATATCATTTTGGTGCATTAAAATGAAATTTAAAAACCTAGTTACATGCTTTATAGAGTGTTCATTTTATTATTTATTTGTTAAAAGTTTGTTTATTTTATAAAAATGATTGATACGTGTATGCTCTACCCCCATCCTTTTTATGAAACTCAGGTAACCAAAATCACTCATTCCTTGCCTCGGTCACTTTAGTCTAAAAGTGTGAAAAAAATGTCATTAAGTCCCCCCCCCCAAATTTGTATGAATTGGGTGATATAAATTTGACCCTAAATTCTTTTCACTTGTCTTTTATTTTCATACAATTTGGCTTGTGAGAGATAGTTCATTGCCTCCTCATGGGTTCTCTATGGAAGCATTGACCTAGGAATTCATTTCCCATCATTGTTTTAACCCCACTCCATAATAGGGTATACAAATTAAGGTTAGATAAATGAGAAGCTTATTTGATTGGTTAATCAAGCCCTATTAGTAAGATACTACCTCGGACCATGGGTAGCTCGAGCATCATACTACACTGAGTAAGTGATGGATGTAGTGGTCATGAAAAGGACAAGACCTTTTCACAATAACATGGTTGATGCAAATCTAAATAATGTGAGCATATCTTATGTTAGCCACACTTGGGACCATCTAGAAATGCACAAAAATTGATAGATTATAATAACCCCACTTGTCATGGACATACTATTGATGTAGGGTGAGTAGATAAAAGTTCCATGTCATATTAATAACTCTTAGTAGAAAATGAGGCCTAAAAACCCTACTTTACATGCACTTTTATTTTTTGATTAACACTTAAAATCATCCCAATAATGAGTATATTGATGTAATTTGATAATATCATAAAACCTTGTCATTTTTAGGATCTAAGACGTTACACTTAGGTGTTTTTTGGCATTATATCATTTATTTCATGGTTTTTTAGTGTAAACTATTTTTTGTTATACCACATCAAAATGAGTCTTATGTATACATCACTCCATTATTTGAGGAGGCATTTTAACATCCATTTTTGTGCCATACCTTTACCTTAGTATTTTTTCAAATCTTTTTGTGTGCGTCATTTGATTGGAAAGGGTAATGTTACACTTCCCAATTCATTTCATGTTTTATACCTTGGAGTCTTGAAACCAAACCATTGATCATATACCTTTAGAGTGTGATAATGTATTTACACTACCTATATCATTTCATAGACTTGTTTGACTTGTGACCAAATTTCAACATTTCAAAACCAAATCCACATGTACCTTTTAGATCGATGCCTAGTGCCATTATGTCATTCATTTTTTCTAGCTTGTTGTTTGTTTAAAAAATCCTAGTTTTCATTATTGTTTGTGCCTAGATTTAGGAGAAATAACCTATCTTCCGTATGCCTTTTGTTTCATGCCTTATATCAATTAACCAAGTTCATGTTTGATTATGAATTGCCTAGTCTATGCTAAAGTGTTTCAAATTTGTTAGATTAAATCATATCTTGTTTTTAATGTCTAGCTTTTGTGCCTTTTCCAAAAGACCTAGCATATGCCTATTTTGAGCCTAGCTTTTCTACTGCATTTGGCTAAAAGACCTAGAAACCTTTATTTTATTAGATTAATAGTTGTTTGGAACATTTTATACTTGTATTTTGGCATTCTAATTTTTATACAGCCACTTAACCTTTTGTGTGAGACATTTGATATTATACATTTGATGTTAAACTATTTTATATCAGGTTTTAGCACAAACCATTTTGGAGATACATCTCCACTTTTAGACTAAGTTAGATCATGTTTAGATCATTTATCCTTTGTACATTATTTTTCAAAGTTTGTATAAATCTAGAACTTTTGTGAAACATTTCCTCATTGATGTGAATATTTCTCATTACAATCTTAATGGAGACATGTACAATCCAAGTTATGATTGAATATTCATACAAATTGACTTTGTTTGAGAACCCTATGGTGAAGAAGTGGTTTGTGAGATGGATCCATATCCTCATTGCAATACTCAATCTAGGGAACAAATCCAAGTGTAATATTTAGTGATACCTTCTTTGGGTTGGTTAACATATGATCTTCACCTTTTCACTACTCATGGTGTCTTATCCTCCACCTATACCATTAAACCTCCTTTAGACTACATAAGCCACCATGTTTTATAGTGTCCAAGGATTTCTATATCAGGACCTCATCCTTTGGCTCGTGTTAGCAACCAATCTTAACAATGCCCTACCATTGTCATTTTAGGATCTCATCCTTTAAGTCACAATAGCAACCATGCATTAGAATGCCCTACCATTACCATTTCAAGTACAGTACAAAGTTATGCAAGTATGAATAGATGAGTCTCAGTTACTATCCTAGGTTGGAAACTAGCCTTTGTTAAGACTATCATTATCCAATCACTGGTCATTCTTCATCTATTACCAATCATTACCCACTTTAGAAAACCCATACCAATTGTCCAACCAAAACTACACTAATCAATACCTTTCTAACCAAGCCAATCATTTGAAGACCAAGCTATATTCAATATTGGTATTTTACAATTGATTGTAAACCAATACCAAGATAACCAACCAATCCATGATTTTTTTGTTAAACCACCCATTTGTGATGATTTAACCTATGATGAATCACCCTTTTTGACTATGCCTATTATAGAGGAGTCTCTCTCTAACAAGCTAGTCTTTATTGAGTCATTTGTTAATGATTATAACCACCTTTGGGTAAATCATTATCTTTACCATTGTCTTATTTTTAAAGAGTCTCCCCTTGATAAGCCAATTTTATGGAGTTATATCTTGACCTTTTTCCCCTCATTGAGGAGTCTTACTTTGACAAACCATTCTCTATGGAGCCCATTATGGAATCGCATGCCACTACTTATCTAGTACCAAACATTTAATAAGACATCATTGTAGTAGCATCCATACTAGATGAATAATCAAAATTGAATTTTTGTTCTATTCTTGAACCAACATAAGTTTAGCATCAAAATTGGAATCAACATTATTCTCAACATTGGATTTTTGTTCCCTTGACTTAGACTAAACTTTAGAATCAAAATATGTTCTTGGATGTTACAATATTGGTTACACATGCCTTGAAAATTAGTTTTAATATATATGTGATCCTTCCATGGTTTTTGTGAATGATTACTTCAACTTTCATACTAATTCTCCTAATATCTTCAATGAGGATTATGTGGCCTCTCCTCATTCCATTACTATTCCACATGCCATTAACACCAACCAAACTAGCTATTATATTGATGTTTCACCTCCCATAAATGTTGATTGGGACCAACAGAATCACACCTTGTTGAATTTCATCCATGATGGCATATCAGTTTCAAAATATTAGGGGGACCAAGACCACATTAATTTAGAATAATAATCTCCTAGTAAAAACTTTTTAGAGGTGTTAGGGTATAATCAAATTCCAAACTTAGCATCTTCTAGTGTAACATTTTCATAGGTGCTAGAAGACAATCAAAGAAAAAAGTCAATGTTCCTTAGTGAAACTTTATCAGTGGTGTTAGGGGATAATCAAGACAAATTTATTACTAAAAATCTCATTTAGGCACCAATAGATGAACACAATAGTCCTTAATTACTTGATGAAGACATTATCAAAGACAAAATTATTATAGCTTCCAATATATAGCATTATCAGATGGTAGTTACTCTTAGGCCCAAATAATAATAAAATCTGGTGGTCCTATTGAGAGCATATTCATAAGTCTTCGTCCCCACCACAACCAAATTTATGTTGAATCTAGAATCAACAATATTGTGTGTGCCTAAAAATACCATTCCTAATTTATTTTTTAACCATTATACATTCCATTATCATCCATCTTTACATTTACACATTAGACCTATCATCCAATATTTATCCATATTCACCATCCCTAGCTGCACTTTCTTTTATAAAATCTCTAAAGACATTTTGTTTGTATATTTGGAGGAAATAGATTAAAATACCAATGAAGATCACAAAAACATTATCAAAGTCCAAATCTAAACTAGGTTCTTGATAGAACAACTATTAGGAAGAGGTGTGGGCTAGCAATTTACATGATTGATTATTCTGGTTGTATCATATGTTGATCAAGACATGCATCTCCACCTCAACAAGAACAACAAAAAGTTATACCTAAATAAAAACTTTTACCTAGTTAGAATCATATACCTATACCTTTGCCTTTCCATTTACATTTCCATTTTCATTTTCCATTCCTCTTTCTATTTTTTCATACCCAACCATTTACCTTGCCATTCTCTTTTCCATTGTTTTATACCCTATCATTTACCTTATCACTAGGGGAAACCCTATTACCACTTTAGCCAATTTCCATCCTATCATATTCCTTATGCCATACCATGTACCGTTTGGCATACCTTTACTATTGACCAAATCCTATTTTTAGCTTACCTACCCATCCTATTTTAATCCTAGTTCATTTGGTTCTTTTTGCATGTTTTACGAGGGGATTTTGATCTAGTTTCATCAATTTTAGAATTCTATGTTTAAATGATAGTCTAAGAAAGTAGTGTGATAATAGATCTATCAAGTTATCTTTATTCACATTTGATTAGTGTTATAATTATAACCACCTTTAGCAAAATCATTATTTCACATTATGTTACTAATTATAACCACCTATGGGCAAATGAGTATCATTGACCTATGTCATTGTCTCCTAATTATAACCACCTATGAGCAAATTAGGAACAACACCCTTCACCATGCATTACCATATCACCTTGCCATTGTTATTCTCATTTTCCTTATCATTTGGCTTTAATTTGTGAACTTTTTGTGACCTAGTCAATTCTTAATACCTTTTATGTGGGTGGAACTACTGTGACTTGAGGTCCTAATAGGACTATGTAGATCATACTTGATTCACATTGAGGTTAACTCAATCCCTATTTTACATATGCTCTCATCATTTTGTGAGCAAAATCAACCAATACTCTTATCATTTTCTAAGTGGTATCTTTTTAATCTCTAAGTGATTTAAGATACCTCATAATTCCAAAAACATTCAAAATTTTCAAAAGCCAAAAACATTTTTCCTATTTAAAACTAGTCAGTCATCCTCAATCCACCCTATTAGGGTAAATCCATTAGTTGTTCTAAACCATTCCATTTCTATTAGAAGTGTGACCTTTCCATTTGCATGTATCCTTACTTAGGGGCACCACTTTTTTATCATTTCATTGAGATTTCATGTATAGATATTGACTTGGTTAAAGACAAGATAATTTTTGTTGTTTTTTCTTTCAAGCTTTCTATGTGTTTGTTTGCTTAGTTATTTATTTGGTTATTTGTATGTGTGTTTGATTTCCTTTTTATGCCTCAACTTAGTCTATATGTGTTCATTAGGTGATTCTTTGCACAATATTATTGAGTCCATCCATATTCATACATCAAGATTTTCATCATGGTTTTATCATTTGTGCATTATTTTCTATTGTTTATTAGATCAAGGTCAGTCCTTATGAATATTTTTTCCAAGTTATGATAGTGTTATATCATGATGTATAAAATCATGTGTTACAATAAAAATTAGCTTAGGAAATATTAGAAGCAATGGAGCCACATAAATTTCTCCTTTGTAGCCTTGGTAAATTCTTCCCACCCTCCTTGATCAAATCAATCCATTGACCATTCTAGTTATATAAATTCAAATAAGGATGAGCATCTTTATATTTGTAGGCATAATTGAATCATTAACATTGATCAATTATTTTTTACAATCATCTCTTTCATCACTTTTCACATCCTCATGAGCCTAGTTATTTATGGATTCTTTAGTCATTATCCCATCACATCTACATTTACACTTTCTCATATTTAATCTATATGATAGGTTATATCCTTAAGATATTCTTTCCAATCAGCCCTACTCAGACACAACCAACAATATCATTATTCAATCATTATTTTGACTCATTCACCCTAATTAGGGCATGTGCCTGTGCCATTGATTATAATCATCTTTTGGAAAATTAGTGTCTCAACCTTTGTTATTAATTATAACCACCTTTAGGAAAATTAGTACTTTTAAAATGAATGCATGAAAGCATATTCTTGATTAGATTACTCCCACTCATGTGTTAATTTCATTCTTATTTTACTCTACCCATGATGCTAATTATAACCACCTACAGGAAAATTAGTCTCTTCTACCCATTTTTATCTTTTTGATCCCATCATTTCCTCCTTTCTAGGGACTAATTTTTTGTTGATCACTCCCTCGAGGGGGCATCTACAATTTATCCATTTCCATTGAATCATAGGCATACAATACATTTTAATTCTTTAAAAATACATTACTATTCCTATAACATACAATGTCTTCCCAAACAAGGATAAATTATAGACACCTAAAAATGGCCACAACTAGCTTTTGATTGGACTTCAAATTGATTCCTACCAACCATCACAAATTAAGTCTAAGAATCACTGAACATCCAAAATTTACTTCCACATTATTTATCAAATCTCAAAATCACATTTAGACATCCCTAATTGGGTTATTCTATAATATTATCAAAAATTCATCCCTCATCACCTTGTGGCATCATAATTGTCAATTTGGCCTATAGACCTATTAAGTGGGGCACTTTGATACGTAAATCAAATATTGGAAATGTTAAATGGCTAATCAAAATTAATTAACAAGATAAACTAGATTAAATGCCTAGTTAAATTATCCATTTAAAATTAATTAATAATTAAAAAAGGAAATTTAAAAGTCTAAAATATCCTAACCTTTCATCACTGCCTTTATGAGTTATCAATCTCTTTGAAAATATCCTAAAATATCAATTTTGGAGAGATATGCCTAGTAATTGATAATCATAATTACTTGACAACTATTAAATATATTATTATTATATTTGACTCACATAGGTTAGGTTTTAACCCATTCCAAGATTTAATTAAAACCTAAATCACCTTGGGTGAGAGTTAAATCCATTTGTTATAAATACAATTCCATGCCTCTTCATTTTTTAAGATCTCATAAGCCAAATATATAAAGCAAATTTGGAGAGAAACATAAACTATTTTATTTTAAGCAGTGTTATAATGCCAAAATATTGAGCCAAATCAACATCAATCCACATGAAATCCAATGGTGTCAAGGAGATAAGGAGCCAACAAGCTTCATTTTCCAAAGACTTCTTGATGCACAAGCCAAGCAAGCCACTCAACAAAGCATTTGGAGCTCCCAAGGAAGGTAAAAAGATTTGTGTCTTTTATGTTTTAGTTGGGATTTCATATATATATTTTTACTAAGATATCCCAAAGTCATATTCTAGTATTTTAAGTGTTAGTGTGTTTTTATTTGATTTTTCATTATTTAAACTAACACTATACTAACCTCCCTTCTTGGATTCCTATGATTCATAACAGACCTATATCATATTCATGTGATGAAGTATTTGTGAATGATTTAAATGATATAAAGGTCCACATAAGAATGAATAGGGTAAATTTATCCATGATGATATCCAAGAACATTCAATATCATCTATAAATCATTGAGTAAAAGGGTAGGAGAATTGAGGTAGAGCATTGGGTTTTAAAACCTCCTCAAGGATCCTTCCCATAAGTTAAATCCCAAGGATAACAATAGGATGGTCCATCAAGATAGATACATATGGTAAATGAATAATAAATCATATAAGGGCCTCTTCGATATCCCATCTTATTAGTTACCATTATATCAACCAACCTAGTGTCTACCCTTCCTCTATTGGTTGACACTACACAGGGTCTCACAAAAATAATCTAGTTTGGGGGGAATTCTCTATGTTACCCTTTCCTTTAGTCATAGTAGTGTATTAGGTGAGTATCACATATTTATTCCCTCATATTTATGGTTTATATCCACTCATACCCCCACTCTAAACCATTTCACCACCACTTACATCAATATCTCCTTCCCTTGGGTAAGTATCCACTTCCCCAAGTTTACCCCTAACAACCACTATTGCTCTCAGCTCATCACCACATATTTATCTAATAGAATCACTTGTTATTATTTCATCACTTAAAACATCAACTTATACTCCTATTAGACCCCCCTTGTATATAAGAGGAAGCAAGGAGCTCCTTCAAATTCTCCTTAGGGTGTTTTAATAAAGGAGACCTCATAAGGAAAGTCAAAGGGAGGATTGAATAAAATAAAAGTGTCTAAATAGGTAGACATTATAGAGGTGATAGATAATGAAAAAGAGTGGTTTATTGATGAGTAATGGGATGATAAAACAAATACAACATTATCTAAAACCATTAGTGATACCATGGAAAGTGATCCCTAAGATGAATGGTTACCAGAGGAGACTGAATTGGGTGACACTAAGATTTTGAAAACTAGTTTAATCTTAACTAAACTAATCTAAGACCCAAATGATGACAAATAAGATGAATTAGAGTCTAATATTCTAGATTATAAATGTGGGAAATTTTTGAATTTATCTCCATCATTATCATCTCCTAGCATAATAATGGCACCTATGGTAATAGTTCCCTTGATTACTACTTATCAAATGGTAAGTACACAAGATCTTCATTATTTACCTATTATTGTAACTATTTTTATAGTTAGTAAAACTTATGTAACACTAATTCTACAATCCCTGGTCCTAACACCCATGATCAAGGTGATGTCACCCCCTAACCAAACTTTTAAAGACCTTACTAGAGTTATTTTCATGTTAGTGATAGATTATTTGAAAAAAAAATCTTAGTACCCCTCCTACATATTCATTATTTTATTTCTCAATCCCTCAATCTTCTAGACATAATGAGTAGGTTATTTTCAAGTATTTGGTCTCCACAATAATTTTGGCTTCCCTATTTTTTTGCATCCAACCATTCACTCAATTAGGCCTATAAATTGGTCATGTAGCCTAAATAGAATTTGTAACCATTATAACACATAAGGGGTCATATAAAGGAAAGATAATAATTAACATAGTTATCCCAAATAAGGTCACTATTTATAAAAGAGTTATTCCCCCTTTACCTCAATTAAAAACCTATTATCCCAAGCCCATGATCTCTTCAGGGTAATCCCCATCTACCACTCCTATAGAGTAGGTAGAACCTTCACACAAAAAAATTGCCTTAAATGTTCTTGGATAGATCCAAAAAATGCAATGGATAGAAGAAATTAGGCAAGGCTTGGTCATTATTTAAGAACTAAGAGTCAAGTTTCTTTTTAATAGAGAAACAAAGACTATGAGGATAGTCAAAAGGAAAACTATAATGGATAAAGGGAAAAAGGGAAAATTGGAGCAAGGAGAAGATGTGTTCTCTTTAACCAATAGAATAAAATGTATCCCCCTAATATTAACAATTACATAAAATACCCCTACACCTTTGTATATTCTATAAGGGAGTAACAAAAGAAATGTTCAAAGGTTTTGATCAAGCCAGGGAGGCATTACAATAAATAAGTACCATAAAACCTCCTAGGTACATCATGGATAGCATGCAAGTAATAAATCAAAAGTTGTATGACATTATCCAATTAATAATAAGTGAAAAGGAGTCATAGCCTAAGTACAGAGATGTATAAACCTTGGCTAATGAGATCAACAAATCTAGGCTAGACTCCATTTATTAAGCCAAGCAGCTTAGAACAAAAATTATGATCATCTAAACTTAATAACTAATCATATTACATCATGGGAATTTAAATAAATAGTTTATAAGAGATATATATTGATTAAATGACATCAAAAAATGTAAATTTTAGTTATACAAAACACAATCTATGAGGATTAGGACATTACAATTTTAGGGGAAATGAAAATCAATTGTGTAATTAACCTAGGTAGGGAATTAGTCCTCAAGGCCATATTTGAAGACCTTATCTAGAACATATAAAATAATTTCAAAGTAGAAGTCAAGGGTGTAGTTTATAAGACCCAAGATGACTTTTTGTAGTTAATAATTATTTTAGAAGTAGGGTCGTTAACACAAAGACTCTTTATGTGTAACTTGGGGATTCATTAAAAGAATATATAAAACTTATGGATAGACTCCCCAAAATCTTCAAAATACCTATGTTGGAATTTGATTCAATTTAAATGGACTTCCAAATAAGTCACACTCTCTATTTACAAATTTAGGTGAGTAAGTAGGCATCTCTGGCTACCCTACTTCTATTGGCTATTTTAGTTGAAACTAATTCTCAAATGCCCAAGATAACCACAACTATAACTCGAGATACAACTAAAATGACTACTAGAGCCCAAGTATAAAAAACTAAAAATTACTCTTTTTAGTTAATTTCCCTTGTAATTACATTAGTTTATTATAAAAAAATGTTGTTGTAATAAATTTTTTTCTCTTGTGAATGATTAGTTATGTCATGGCCATGTATGCCATGCAGGCCTCTTCAATAGATGTCCTAATGGTGGTGAAACATTGAGCATGGATTGAGAGATGAGGCATCCCCATCCCAAGACTATATATACATGTATCTCCTACTTTCTAAAGGGAAGAGAAATTTTGACATTCAATGTAGATAATAAATCCTTCAAGTTATTCTGCAAGTCTGTGTTGTATGATATCTATTTCATTCATGTGTTATTTATTATGTGCTTTGCTCTAACTGGTAGTTTAGTTTCTTAATATGTGTTATATCAATTTCAAATAGTTTGTGGCTAATTAGTAGGATTCTATTAATTAAGAATGTGTAGTGGCAACTTTAGGTTGATAAATCTTATTTTCATGCAACATATTTACTACGCTATAATTTAGATCTATGTAGAAGCACCATTTTGATTCAACTTCCTATATTGAGCTACATCTAATCAAAGGACCTTTTTTCTTATTGGCTATAAGATTTTATTAAGATATGCAATATAAATATTAGTAACAACAATCTTTATCTAATAAATTTCTTAATTGCATTTTTTTTTTAAACCTCCTTATTGTGTTTGTAAGTTTTGTGTGCCAAATCAATAAGTTGTAAGCATTAGTCCATGATGCTTTTCCTTATTCTAAAACTAATTATAAAAATTCAATCTCTTTGTTTACATATTCCCTTTTTTGTCTTATATCTCCCTTTGTTTATGTTTTTTTAAAATCATGCCTACTTCAAAATATATCCATCATCATCCACCTCAAAGTAGATATAAGATTCATACCCATATCCGAACCATCTAGGTTAACAATTATTTTATCATCTACCATTCTACCATAGGTTACCACAAAACCAATACCTTGAAAATTATGCCCTAGAGTAGATTTAAGCTCCACTAATATCCTAAAACATTAGAGGCTACCTTGTAAAGGTCTATTGGGTGCACATAAAACCCACATCAACATATATATTTCCAATGATACCAAAAATGCCTCATTTGGTGATTAATCATGGAATATATGGTTATTCTAAGTTCTTTGTGATGTTTTCCCTATATTATGATCACTTATGAATAAATTTAACTTGAAATGATGGGATAGTGACATGTTTGAATATCTCATAATCACTATGTAATATACTTTACATCATCTCCCTACACCCTATTGACTTATGGAATTATCAAATCCACATAAAAGTTGGTAATGAATATTTTTTAAGAACTATGGTCCCTATATTTGATACTCCATGCAAATAATCCATGACTATGACACATTTCACTTCTAAAGACTCATAAAGTCCATAGAATTTATGGTCATTGTGTAATCCATGGAATTTATTGAGGCCATAATTCCTTGAATACCATGTGATTTTTAAAATTCATGAAATGTGGAATCCATGTAACTATGTACTTTGTAGGGCTTAAATAAAGCCTTAAACTTTGTGAAACTCCATATTTTGTGGACATTTCCCAAGGATATGGACTCCATATAACTTCATACTCCATGCTTTATGTATATTTCATGAGGATGTGGACCCATGGGAATATCAATTCTAATTTATAATCACATCACTCAGTAGTGAAATAAATTATCTAAGACTTATCTATAATTGAGATTAGACTTATATGTGGTTTTGGTTAACACAGTGAGCACTTAGTAAATATTCAATGTTTCCATGAGAGTTAGATAACTAATTGTGGCCTCTAATAAACTTTTAAATAAATTTTTAATAGGAAATATGTGTCACCATCATTGAACTTAAGGAAATATGCATGAGGCCTTTGTGAAACCTAGGTAATTGGTGTGGCCTTTGTAATATCTTCACCTTAAAGTTATAAAAAAAAATGTGTGTCCCCTGATAAATATATTATTAAAATTTATATGACCTTTATGACCATTGCAACTCCATGAAACCAAAACTTGGGCTTATTGACTATACTAGCCTTGAAATTTGTCCCAAAATACCTTATTGAACTTAAACCAAAATTCTTAATTACTTTTGGTGATTCAAGATTTTACATTCACCTTGGATGTTCCTACATCAGTAGATAAATTTAAATAAATAAAAACATGTACTTTCACTTACATTTTCAATTATAGATACGACATTGCATGTGATGTAAATGAAAGATAAAAATATAGAAGCACAATAGTTAGACCTGAAAATTAAGAGAAAAAATCAAATTCATAAAAAAAGGTTAGTAGAAAAAAATTTGTACTTTTTCAAGATCCTAACATTTTTCTGGTTCATTAAAAGGAGCTATGAAATCAAACATATGATAAAGATATGGAATATATAGGTAAATATAAATAAATTTTAAAATTTAGATTGGGAGATTTAAACAAAATAAATGGTAAATCATTTGGTCATTTGCTATTTTGATAAACCTAGGGCTCTAGATGACTATTTCTGGTGTGACCAAAGATGACGGATAGAGGACAATGAGTCAAACACATAGGATCTCACTAGGGAGATCATGTATGTTCTATATGCATAGGTGGTGCATTTAATGTTAAATTGGGTAGATAAAGTAGATTTGAAAATTTGTGTAGACACCTCATTTATTTCACTCCAATGTCATCATTATTCATTGAATATGTTTCCTACAATATTTTGTGGATTCACATAATTTTATTATAATAACTTTAAATTATCAATCTAACTTTCATTTTTTATCAAATCATGATAATATATCCCTAATAATAGTATTTCAATGTATTACATTAATAAAAAAATTAGTCACACCCTAAATTAAATTATCACTTTGCAACATCACATTTATTATATTAGTCTATTGAATCAAATATACAATTGACTTTGTCTTTTCCCACAAATATGAAATATGGATTAATAAAACTAATTAATCATCTTAATTAATTAATAATATAATCCATGCAAATTTATTTTTTTCAATAAATCAAATAATCATATTTTCCATCTAAAATCCATGATGTCATTTTAAAATCTACTAGCCAATTTCAAATTCATAAAATCCAAGGTCAAAATCCATTTTCTAGGGGAATTTAATGCAAAGAGAAAATTGTGCAAGCAAGGTCTATGACATGATCTTACACATTCCAAATATTCTTAAATTTCATATTCTTACACATTCCAAACTTTCATGAGTGGATCTCTTACATGTTCTTACACACTTGATTCTTGGCATTAAATGAGATGTAGGACCTCTTCACATCCATTTCTCTTGATCTTCATCCAATGGTCTACATCAATCAGTAAAATCCATAAATTGAGGATCCCACTTCTCATTCCAACAAGGTTATTTATGCAATGAAATGATGATAATTTATGAATCAAAGATTCACTCACATCCTCACTCATCCAATCCCAACATCCATTTTTCAAAGGGTTACACTATTAGTTTTTCCATGTGCCCTCCATAAAGCTTGTAACTACATTCATCACTTCCAAGAACATTCAATCAATAATAGGAGTAAGGTTAACTTCAGTAAGTGAAGTTAAACATGTGTTTTTTTTCATCCTTTTATTATATCAATATAATAACACTTGCATTGATTAGGTAGTGTTGGTGTTCTAGATTTTCACCCTAACTAAGAAGGGGATTGTTCAAATCTTCCTTCTCAAATATAGTCTAACATGGGATTGATCCTAGGCTATGGGTATCCTAATAATGGATCAGACCTTTGGAGAAGGCCAGATTCCTTCTAGATCTATCACCTAAACTAGACCTAATCTAACACTTGGAAAAGAGATAAAGAGATACAATAATATAATAAATCATGTAAAATAGGGTGATTCACTAGTAATTAGAACACTTATATTTTACAAAAAACACATAATGAGACACATTAAATACCAAAGAGATCATTTCCACATGAGTATTTCACAATAAGGCATGAATCATTTATCAAACTAATATGACAGGGCACATAACCACTTTCAAGATAAACAATAAATTATAAATTACACTTATAATGACCTATGAGAATTTATCAAGCACTTAATGAAGGTGAGAAAAATTAGACATAGACAAGGAGCATACATTCACTTAAATATAGTAGATGAGTTCATTGAACACACTTTAATATAACTTACAAAATGATGCAATTCAATCTTTCTTCCATCAAAAGGTGTCACAATACAAATTTTGAAATAAACTAAGAAATCCAAATCATAAGATTATATTTCTCTAAAAATTACCAAATATTTATTTCTAAAACTTTCAGCAAGATATACATGTGGTAGAAGTTGAAACATATATAGAAAAAAGGAAGAGAGAAAGGGAACTATGATGTATTAACACAAGTTCAAGGATGATGACTCATGACCTTATCAATGAGGAACAAGTTTTGTAAAAGAATTAAATACCCATTACCCTTATCCAACTACCATGTATTTTACTTAGAACTCCATGTCATTATCTATTTGATCTTCTAATGAGGACCATGTCTTAGAATTGATAGAATTATGTCATATCTACTTTAGGTGGCCATCAGTACCTATTTATCAAAAATGTGACCATGTGATAGGAAATATAACTCTCCATGATCACATTTACATCTATATTTGATTCAATATCAAACACAATTCCATTATAGGTGAAAACCAATCTAATTATTAGTTTTCACATAGTCACAATATCTATAGAAACTTGCAAACTACTTGAACTTGATTTACAATCACTGGTCCATCTTCGATATTTGTATTAGGTCATAAGAGAAATGTTCTACATTCAAAACCTGTAAGAGTCAATGAGGATCCTCCATCTAAAATCATTGAACATGTCCATGGAATGACCCTACAATAGGATTGATAGGTTCCAAGTTATTAAACAGAGGTCATGTTTAACTTTAATGGTGATTAAGCCTTACCTTTAACCATCTTGCTTATATGACTATGTTTTTTATTTATCAAGATTTAATGGTGATATGTATCCTTAATATTTTTTTTTCCTGGGTCAAAAAATTAGTTCATCAACCTTGAATAGAATCTTATTGTTTATTGGTCATCGACTACCAACTCAAACCATTTACATTATGCTTAAATGCATTATTATTATTGGTCCCATAGATTTTTCTAGCTTATTTAACTCTTTATACATCATTAGATCTAGATGTATGAATGTACGTGAATCCTTGATTTTTTACCAACAAAGATCCTTTATCATTTTGACTTGATATCACATTGTTGATCTAAATGTATGAGCTCATGCACACTATAGATCTCATTGGGCCCACTTTCCTATCAACTAATGTGCACTGTTGGATCTTCAATATGATTGAGCACTGATCATTGATCTATATTAGACCCACCTCTTGTTTTAGTTGCATCATGTCATTGGAACTTGGCTTGATGAACCCACACCATTGGATCTTGGCTAACTTGTATCTCTTTAAGGGCTTTTAACTTAAGGACCTTTTGACTTGTTTGACTCTAGCATGAACTATTAGATCAATGTTGTCAGTATGAGATCTCATGTAAGCCATTAGATCAAGATCAAATTTAAACTTTTTAAGGCCCTTTTGAATTCAAATGGTCACTTTATGGATCTTAAACTTAACACTTGTGTGAATGTCTCATTTTGTAAGCCTATCTATGAACACTTAGATCTAGAAGTAGAAAGCTCATGCTGACATGAAATTTATAGAAAATTTTCTTATTATAAGTGGATTCATGGTGATATAAAATTTATCTCAAAATATTTATTGAGGTGCATTTATTAAATTCATAAGTGACCTGGTCCATTATTTTTTTGGATGACATCCTAGTGATGGTTTATTTCTTTAAACTTTCATAGTTCATATTTTGCTCAATATTTCAAGGCTCTGATGATCTTTTAAATCTTATGCAACCTGGTTCATGCTCTTGAATGCCTTGAACATGATGAAACCTACTTGGACCCTTCCATCTTGTAATTATAGACCTATCCCTTGAAAATCAATTAGATCACAATTTGAGCTTGCTTAAAGTGCTTCAAAAAAAATTAAAATCTATATGATCTCTAGTTAACAATATCTTCTCTTCATGACATTGGGTCACTTATTCAATCAAGATCCTGCTCCTTTTACTGAACTCTTGGAATAGGCACATTTTTGGTATGTAGACCAAATTTGGTCAACATCTTTGGCAACTTGGTTGGGAATCATGCCTATTATGTTTGATAACTTGGACCATCTCTATTATTATTGGATCATTTACATGATATATGGATCATATACATTGACTACAAGACATCCTTTTTAATTGTAAAGATAAATAATTCTAACAAATAGGGAAAGAAACAAACTTTGAAAGGGAAACTAATATAATAAATTAAATAAAACTAACCTATCAAACAAATGTGACAAAAAATAACTTATTTGGGACAAAATAAAGCAAAATATTGTGTTATAAAAACACTTATAAAAAAAATAACAACTAACTATGTACAAGGAACTTTACTTCCTTAATAGTAGTTCTTAAGATGTATCCCATTTATTGGGATAAGAAGCTCTTCACCATTCATCCTTGTGAGTTGGAAAGCATTGTGGGATTTCCAACTAGAGACTATGTATGGACCACTCCAAAGAAAATCAAAATTTGTTTGCCTTCTTGGCTTAGCTCTATCCTCATCCCAATTGAGTACCAAATTTCCTTCTTGGAAACTTCTTAAAGAAGCTCCTTTATCAAAATATTTATTCACCATTGATTGATGGGCTTCCATGGCCAACATGGACTAGTGCCTTGTCTCCTCTAGTTCCATGATCTTAGAATATCTTAATTTCATTGAATCATTATCCAAAATCTCAAGTTGATGCATTAATTCCAAGCTAGGGAATTCAAGAGAAATAGGCATTCTTGCTTCCTTAACATATACTAGCTTGTATGGAGAATTGGCAATTAACCTTTTATAGGTGATCCTATTAGCCCATAGAGATGACTTAAATTTGAGATTAAATGAATTATGATTGTCTTGAATTTTCCTCCTAATTATTTTCAACAAATTCTTGATAATAGACTCAACAAGGCCATTGCTTTATGGATAATAGTTTGATGAGATATTGAGAAAAACATTATGTTGAACTGACCACTAGATGATCTTAGACCCTATAAAATGCGTAACATTATTATAAATTATAGTTTAAGGGACCCCAAATATGGTAATAAAACCTTCATAGAAGTCCAAAACATTGGTTTCATTAGTTTCTTTTAATGCCACTGCCTCTATCCATAGAGTAAAATAATTTGTGGCAGTTAGGATGTACTTATGTCTTGAGCTTGAAGTGGGATTAATAAGACCAATAAAGTCCAATCCACATTGGACAAAGGTTTTATTCCCTAAAATTGGTTGGAAATTTGAAGCTACAAGAATCATCTTTCCAACAAACATGGCACATTTTCTACATTTCTTGACCCATGCATGACAGTCACCAAATATACTTGGCCAATAATACCCACCTCTCATTATCTTATGGTCTATTATCCTTTCTAAATAATGACCTCCACAATTTCCATCATGGAATTTCTCAATAAATATCTATGTTTGACTTGTCTCTATGTACCTTAGCAACATGCCATTGATATCTTTTTTAAACAACACATTATCAATAAGAAGAAAAAGAATTGACTACAATCTAAAATATATCCTCTTTGAATGGTTTATATGAGAAGTATAAACAACATCATATAATTATCTTACCATATCTTGGAACCACTTAGAAGATGGGGTGTGATTAATTACAACATCATTATTTGGCACTATAACCATCCCATTAGTATCCTACAAGTCTTGGGCTAGATGTTCATAAAGTCCTCTACCTCTAACCAGCTTGGTGACCTTGATATCAACATCATATTCCATTATTTTGGTTATCCAACTAGCACTTTTGTGTCATTTATATCCTTATTCAAGAGGAAATCCTTGACACTTGTATGTGTAACCATTTGATGTATCTTATTATTGGATAGCAAGTACCTAAACTTTTTAAGAGACCTTATGATTAAAATTACATGATTCTCAAAAAAATAACACCTCATTTCATACTCTTCTAATCCATGACTAAATAAGGCTATTGTCTACTCTAAAGTCCCTTTATTATATTGTATGAGAATACCTAAAATTTTGTCAATGTTAGCATAAGTGTATAAGAATAAATACTTTGTGAAGTCAGGGTTTAGGAGTGTAGGAACACTAGCTATAACTTTCATGATCTCTTCAAAACTTCTTACTCCTTTGGAACAACTATAAATCTTACTCTTCTTTAGCATGGCTATGGGTGGCCTAGCTAAAGTAGTAAAATTTAAAATGTATCTCCTTAAGAAATTGATCTTGCCTAAAAATCTTTACAAGGCTTTATTGTGTTTAGGCAAGGAAAGTAAAAGAATTAAGTTTATCCTATCAGGATCTATTCTTGTATCATTTTTTGAAATTACATGTCCAAAAAGCCTACCTTCATGAATAGATAAAACACACTTTTTATGATTCAAAGACACTCCAAATTACCTACATCTTTCAAAAACTTGTATGAGGTGAATCATATGTTCATCTGCACTATTAGACAACACTGTTATATCATATAAATAAATAAGTATAAGCTTGTTAAGGAGACCTTTAAATGCCATGTCCATGGATTTATGAAAATTGGATCTAGTATTAGATAAGCCAAAGGCATATTTTTATAAGAAAATATACCCCACTTTATGGTGAAGGTTGTTTTGGATTGGTTTTCTTCTTTGGCTAAAATCTAGTTATAACCACTATAGCCATCTCGAAAGGAGAACCTTTCTAAACCTACAATAAGCTATAAAATCTATTCCATTGATGGCAATGGGTAGTGGTATTTAAGAGAGGCCTTGTTCAGGTCATAGAAGTCAACACATATTCTTATTCCAAAATTATTTTTTCATACTGAAACAAGGTTTACCACCCAAGTTGAGTGCATAATTGGAAATATTATACATGACTCAATGAAAAATGTAGTTTAGCTCTCATCAAAGATTCAATATTTGGGTTAATAGGAATTTACCTCTATTTTATTGTCCTAGTCTCATCTTCTCACTCAATGTTATGTTGAGATAGTCTTGGATCAAATCCATTAAGGTCACTGTACTACCATGCAAATACATTTTCAAAACTTGAACATAACTTAACAAAAGTTTATTTCTCTAAAGATGTGCAAACTTTTCCCAACTTTAAAATCTTATCAGTTGCAATATCTACATTTGTATAGTGTTCTTCCTTGGTTGATAAATCAAACTTTTATTTTCTCAATTCATCATCTCTAATTAATATGTTTTCAAGGGTGACCAACCCTTTATGTAATTTATTTGTCTTTAATTACACAATTTAGTCACCATACTACTACAAATGTTTGTCTTGGTTTATTGAGGAGAAGTAAGATTCCTCTTATAATAATCTAACAATTTGACTATCATCTTCAAATACTTTTCAATTTTCATGGTTGTCTAGAACAAAAGGTCTCACAATTACTTTGATGTGTGATTGATTTTTTTCATTTTTTATGTCATCTAGGATATTGAATTATGACCCAATGGTAGCCAACCTATCTGCATGCTTATTCTTATTTCTTGATATGACCTAAATATTTAAATATTAAAATTATTCAACTAGGTCCCATAATATATGATTATAGTACCTAAGTAGTTTGTTCTTGCATATATTACATCCCCTTACTTGGTGAACTACTAGTTTGCTATCTCCAAAAACTTATAAATAATTGACCTTCATCTTTCTTGTCAATTGCAAACCATACACTAGTGATTCATATTTAATAAAATTATTTGAAAAACCAAAATAAAACTTGAGAGAAGATAAATACCTTTGATTATATATAAAAATTAACATTATTCTAGCTCCAGTGCTTGGTTTTTTCTTAGATCCATGAAAATATAGTTTCCACAGTCTATCACTAGGTTGATCATATTTCATCAATGTTGGAATTGGTGCATCATTTTCATGAATATAATAGAAACCAAGTAATTCTTATTCAATTAACTTTTAGGTATCATGTCCATGTAAATTAGAGGCCCATTCATCAAGGAAAAGACCTAGGATGCCATCTAGAGGTGATTCAAATTCCACCTCACTATTTTCTAGTACCTTGTTTGAGATAACATAATTAGTGTTCACCATACTTGGCATATATGGATTCAAATGAAATATTGAAATAGGTTCAGAACATATTTCTAACTTAGTACTATACCTGGTCTGTAACATTAAATATTTCCAATCAACTGACAAATATCCTCCAATCTTTGAAGTAAAGTCTTTTGACAGACACATGGAAAAATAGGGAGGCAAGTCCACTAAAACTACATCTTATTGAATAATAACATTGGGACAAGAATGTAATGTCATTTTTATATATTTGATTATTCCTAATGTCTTTTTTGGTGACCCATATAATTTCAATACTTCCTTGGTATTTGGATCATAGACAAGACCAAACTTGTTTGATATTTGTTTGGGCATGATAGTGCTACTAGCTCCACTATCTACCATGAAATTATGGACTAAGAAGTCACCAAATATCAAATAAAGATAAAAAGGATGGGTTTTGTTTGATTTTAAATTGGTTCTATCCACATTTATCATGTTATTTACCTACTAATTAGGTTGTTTGATTTGTTGGTTTGAATTGGCCAAGATAACTCTTTATTTCTCAATTGGTTCTTTAGATACCTTAAGATCTAAAATATATTAAATAATCATGTCCTTTTGTCCTATAATGGAAAGGGAATCCCAAATGATAATTCTAACATTTTATTTCTTCATTTGATTATGTTAAATGAGGTTCTACTAACCTTTGGCTGTAACTTTTGAGCCACTAGTTATTCTCTAGTTGGAAGCATTTGGGGAACCTTCACTCTACATTATAAATATTTTGTGTTATAGTAATGGAAAATTGATCCTTTAAACTCTTAGAAATACAATTAGGAACACTAAAAGTATTACTCACATCTTGATCTTCCTCAACTGCTCTCCTTTTATCTCTAGTCAGAAATACAACTTGACCATTTATGTTGCTAGTTTCACCAAGTTGGTTGAATGCAATATGATCATCCAATTACCAATTAACATTGATATCATTAGGCTACCCTATAACTTTTAGAGTTTCTCTTTGGAATTCCATATTGATGTTTTGATATTGACCACCTTGAAAAGATAACTCTTCCTATGTCATTTGTGTCATAGTAATATCTTGTAATACCAAGGCTTGATTTTGAGTGTCATTTGGATTGGAAGGTTGCCAACCTAAGTCTTGTGTCAAGTTATTTTGAGTAATAATATCTTTTGAACTATAAGGTACATTAAGATTAAGGGATACTTAAGGCTTAGTTTGGGTTATGACTCCTTCATTTTAATAAGGTTGCCTATTATCCTTGAAACCTTGATAAGGGGGTCATTGGTTATTGAACGATTGATAAGTGTTCTAGTTTTTCTGATGATAAGGTCTACCTTGTTACTATTTTCTCTTGAGTTGAAAAATCTCATTTACAAAAGCTTGTAATATGATTTTCAAGTCATCGATCTCATTAGCTTGATTAGGAGGGGCTACAACTTGGACTTTTGGAGTTGGAATAGGATCTATAGATTGAATTTGGGGAAATTAAGGAGGAGGAATAGGTTTCAATTCTATTAATATGGGTATTAGAGGCCTTGGATCAAGTTTACCAATTTGTATTAATCTATTTTCTACTCTTATTGTAATTTTATGGGCATTTGGTAAGGTATTGCCACCTGTAGATTGTATCATGACACTTATATCTGAATTAAGTGCCTTAAGATAGTATATAAATACATACTCTAGCTATGGTATAACTAATATAGGGATCTTAGTCCATGTATTTTGGAATCTAAGATTAAAATTAGACATGAAATCCTAGGGGTACCTTTGTATGGCGGTCAATTGTTCAACCAAAGATAGATTACCAAACTTATCTTCAAATTTTCTAAGGATACACCTAACTCATACCAAGTAGTAATGGAATTCAAAGGGAGGTTTATATACCATTTCAATGCTTTTCCTTTGAAGGAGGTAACAAGTAGTCTAATAGCCACATTATCTTGAGTAACATTATGAGTAGAACATAGATTAGCAATATCTTGGATATGCTCATAGATGAGTAATAGTTTTATCCCATTATCTTGAGAAGAAAGGGATACTCTTTATGGAAGACATAGGGATGTCATCATATTGGGCTAAATTCAAGGGACTACCCCTATTAAATGGAATAAAAAATTGATTCCTGATATCTATTTAGGCAAAATGGATTTGGCTTATGGGGACAATAGATTGGAATAAAATAATAAGTTGAACAAAGGATGAATATTACTTTTGAGGATAAGATATTGTACAATTGAATCTTGATTTTTATAAGTAGAAGCAAATTCAATATGTTTAAAAGGAATACCTTTACTTGATGTTCTTGTTGTAATATTTGGAATGAAATCATTGTCTAGATGATGTTATGAACTCTACAACTTGAAGGGTATTAAAATTTTGATGATGGTAGATGTATCCTCCTTTTGAAAAAATTTCTTCTCAATATTAAAACTTTAATTATGCGAAATAAGATGGGTCCCACCAGATGTGCCAAAACTATTGGTGTTCTAGATTTACACCCTAGTTGAGAAAGAGATTGTTTAGATCTTCCTACTCAAATATAGTCCAACATGGGACTAATACTAAGATTTAGGTATCCTAATAATGGATCAAACTGATGGAGAAGGTCGGCTTCCTTCTATATCTATCACCTAAACTAGACCTAATATAACACTTACATGGAAAAGAGATAGAGAGATACAAAAATATAAGGAAGCGTGTAAAATGGGGTGATGCACCAATAATTAGAGCACTTATAATTTACACAAAAAAAGTATGAGACACATTAAAGACCAAAGATATCAATTCCACATGAGTATTTCACAATAAGGCATGAATCAATTATCAAACTAACATGAGAGGGCACATAACCACTTTCAAGCTAAACAACAAACTATAAATTGCACTTATAATGACCTATGATAATTTATCAAGAACTTCATGAAGGTGATAAAACTTAGACATAGATAAGGAACATACATTTACTTAACTATAGTACATGAGTTCATGGAACACACTTTAATCTAACTTGTAAAATGATGCAATTCAATCTTTATTGCATCAAAAGGTGTCACAATACAAATTATGGCATAGCCTAAGCAATCCAAAGCATAAGAGTATATTTATATAAAAATTTCTAGAGATTTCTTTCTAAAAATCTTTTAGAGAGATCTACATGTGGTATAAGTTGGAACATATAAAGAAAAAAGGAAGAGAGAGAGAGGGAACTACAATGTATTAGCACAAGTTCAAAGATGACAATGTATAACCTTATCAACAAGGAACAAATTTTGTAAAATAATTAAATTAAAATTGCCCTTATCCAACTACCAAGTCTCATTCTTATAACTCCATGTCATTATCTATCTGATCTCTTGATGAGGACCATGTATTAGAATTGACATAAATATGCCACATCTACTTTGGGTGGCCATCGGCACCTATTTATAAAAAATGTGACCATGTGATAGGAGAGACAACTCTCCATGATCATGATTACATCTATATTTGTTTCAATATTAAACATAGGTCCATTATATGTGAAATCCAATCTAGTTACTGATTTTCACATAGTCATAATATCTATAAAAACCTACAAATTGTTTAACCTTGTTTTACAATAACTGTTCCATCTTCAATCTATGTATTAGGTCATAAGAGACCTATTATACATTCAAAACCTATAAGATCCTATGATGATATTTTATATAAAAGCAATGAACATGTCCATGGAATGACCGTGTAATAGGGTTGATAGGTTCCAAGTTATCGATCAGAGGACCTGCTTAACTTTAATGGCAATGAAACCTTGTGCTTAACCATCTTGCCTATATGACTATGTTTAATATTTACCAATCTCTAATGGAAATATGGATATTTAATATTTTATTCACCTAGTTCTAAAAATTGGTTCATTAACCTTGAATGGAAGCTCTTTATTTATTAGTCATCGATTACCAACTCAGACCATTTACATTGTGCTCAACTACTTTGTTCTTATTGGTCCCATAAATTATGATAACTTATTTGACTCCTTGTGTATCATTAGATCTGGATGTATGAATGCATGTGAGTCCTTGATTTCCTACTATCTAAGATCATTTGACATTTTGACTTGATCTCATACCATCAATATAAATGTACAAGCTCACATGCACTATAGATCTCATCGGGCCCACTTTCTTGTTAGTTAATGTGCACCATAATATCTTCGGTACAATTGAGTGATAATCATTTATCTAGCTCAAACCCACCTCTTTTTTTAGTTTCTTCATGCCATTAGATCTTGGCTTGATGAACTTGTACCATTGGATCTTGTCTAAGTTGTATCTCTTTTTAGGCTTTTAACTCGAGGACCTTTTGACTTGTTTGACTCTAGCATGAACCATTACATCAATGTTATCAATATACAATCTCACATGGGACATTAAATCAAGATCAAATTTAAACCTTTTAAGGCCCTTTTGAATTCAAATGTTCACTTTATGGATCTTAAACTTGACACCTATGTGAATGTCTCATTCTACAAGCCTATCTATAAACACTTAAATCTTGAAGTAGAAAACTCACACAAACATGAAATTTTTAGAGCATGTTCTTGGCATAAGATAATTCATAGCACTATAACTATTTGGCTTATGATAGTTCCTAAGGTGCATTTATTTAATGTATAAGTGACCTAGTCCATTATTTTATGGATGATGTCTTGGTGAAGTTATATTTATTTAAACTTGTATAGTCCATAATTTTCTCAATATTTCAAGGATTTGATGATCTTTTAAGGTTTGTGTAACCTGGTTCATTCTCCTAAATGCCTCAGACACCATGAAACCTACTTGGACCCTTCCATATTATAATTGTAGACCTATCCCTTGAATATCAATTAGATCACACTTTGAGCTTGCTTAAAGTGTTTAAAAAGATTTACAAAAGCTATATGATCTCCACTTGAGGTCTATCTACTCCACATGACATTGGGTTACTTCTTTAATCAAGTTCCTGCTCCTTCCACTAAACTATTGTACTAGGCTCATTTTTTGTATGTAGATGAAATTTGGTCAACAGGTAGCATTTTAATTTATTTTAGTTTTCACTAATAAAACTAATCTTTGTTCTTGATGTTACAAATGGCATGATTGTTAGGACTATTTACACCCCACCATTCCCTTTTAATTATTCCAATCCTGATTATAGAAATTTGTTTTTCAAACTTTAGTGTAATCAAAATAAATTTGTCATAAATGTATTATCCTTTAGTGAAAATTCTTGTGTATATTTTTTAAGGAACATAGTAGAATTGACCTAACTTCAATAGAATCACATTGATTTCAGTGAAACCATCTCTATTTTTATGATAGTTTATGTTTTTAGTGTGATGGAACTAACTTAACTCCATTGAAATCATCATGATTTTATAAAAATAGTCTCTATTTTTATACCAATATATGTTTACCTGGTGGAATAATTTACTTAACTTCAATGAAATTATCTTTGTTTTAGTGAGATCATTTTCTATTTTTTGATTGTGTTTTGTAGAGTGGTAGAATTGACAAGACTTTGGAAAAATCACGCATAGTTTGGTGAAATCATTTTTCTAATAGTCTATTTTGTAGAGTGGTGGAATTGTTGTGCTTCAGTTCTATAACTTTGATTTTAACAAAATTATTTTTTAGTGTTTGATAGTTTCTATGTTTTACAAGGGTTGGTGGAACTGATATTGTTTTCTTTATTTTTGGGAAACTAGGGTTTAGTTCCTAAACAATAAAGGGTCTGGATAAAGGGGTAAAATTTAATCAAATATAGTAAAATATAGATTTTATATCAATTTTATCAAATCTATTACATAGGGAAAGAAGTAACTTATCAATAAAAATAGACTAAGATGATTGTTTCAAAGCTTGAAAACTACTGTGCAGCACTGGGAAGATGTTAGGAACCTAGATCTAGATTTCATTTGGTGAAAGTATAAGACCACCAAAAATAGGACACTTTAGAGTCTAGCACTATTTTCCTCTTCTGCTACTATTGTCCAAACTACTTACAGAGACCTAATTTTTTTGGGTTCTTTAAATTATTCCTGTGTGAGTTTGCTTTTGAAATTTTGGATGCTAAATATTAACAAAAAATTTTGTCAATATCTTTTAATCTTCAAAGCTAGGTTTATCTACACACATGAAACAAGAAATGCATCAAAAGAAAAAGGGGGAAAAACTAGGTTAGGAAAAATATGATCACATGATCTAGAACCCCTACTACCCTAATCACTACCTATATTAACCCTCAAGCTAGGGTCTCAGATCAAATATAGTTTTACCTTAGGGAATGTCCATAATCAATGCACATGGTAGATACAAGAATGAACTTTTGCCTAGGCCCTTCCTTGATCAAACATGAAAATCTATGTGTGATGTATAATGTTGAGCTATATTATTGACTAATTTTTAATTATTTATTGTGTCAAAGTAGTAATTACTAGATATAAAATTCTTTTTGAAGTCTTTTATATAAGAGACTCTTTATTTTGAATTTGGGAGCTTTATTCACATTAACCAACCTTTAAAATCTAAATAAAACTTAAGGGAGGGGATAAGAAGGGTTTAGGACCCCTTGAGTGAAGATAAATGACCATTGTGACTCAAAATGTAAAAGGATAAAAGCACCAAAAATGGGACACCCTAGGTTCTAGCACTATAGTCTAATCCTAATGCTCCTATCTTATAGGCTCAAGACCTAAGAGAACAAGATTAGCATGGGAACACTACTTGGTTGAAGTGGAATGACTAGTCAAAACATTCCAAATGACTAGTTATGGACCAAAAAGTGACTCAAACATGAAACAAGACCAAGATACAGAAAACAAAAGACATGGCTAATGTGAACAAGACTCATATTCTCTATTCAGAGTCTCTTGTGAAAATAACTATAAAAAGACATTATATGTGTGTTTGTTTGACCAATTTAAGGTTTATATATTTCCCCCCTTTTATTGTAGTGATGCAATGAAATGAAATACTAGAGTAAAAGAAAGAAAATGAACATGCATACCTGAACCTACCTACATGGAGATAAATGTGTTATGAGGGTCCAACTCACTTCCTAACTAGGGAAGTGGATAGAGAGCTAAATAGTACCTAGAGTGAGAAGGAATCCATGGAATGGATACCCCATGTACTAAATCTAAATGTGGAGTCCATGTATCATGGAGAAGGATGGCAATGCTTACCCCTTATGTTGAATCTAACTGAGGATGATGAATGCTCAAAGGCCCAAAATTAATGTTTGTCCTCTATCCCACATAAACTCATGTAATATGGATGTATGTATGAAATTTGTATGCCATGAAGAGCAAAATCTATCATGCCCCCACTTTGAATAATCTAAAATAGAAATAAGAAGTTCTCGAAGGCCCAAAATCAATGTATGTCCTTTATCCCATACAAACTTGTATAGTTTGGATCTGAGTAATACAATGTACCAACCATTGTATATGGTCATCAAGTCCAACTTGGTGATACCCTAGGTAAAACTAGGTGTAATTTATAACTCTAGTCAATATACAAGAAGATAATGGCATGTCTTGCCATTCCATCTATATAATCCTGAGTGATAAAAAACATGAACATTTGTGCCATGCCCCCAAATCTAGTACGTGAGTGATGCATCTATATAATCTAGTAATCTATATAACCACATGTGAAATGACATATCTTGTCATGCCTCATGTGCAAAATTGGAGACCCAAAATAGTGTGCTCTACACTATTTCTATAGTCCACTATCTAATTTTATAACTATGTCATGTTGTATGAAGCTATATGTGTGATACGTGTAATAATGTACATGCCCCCAAAAATGTTATCTGAGTTTGTATCTATATCAAAATCATTATTAATTTATATAATCTAAACCACTATATCTAGATAGTTTGTGCATCTATAAACTAAAAGTATATCCCTCTATATGTCTTGAGTAATGTTGAGTGACCCATATAATCTGAATCACTATATATCTCAACCAATCTAAGTTAAATCTGATAATCTAAATGATAGATGTGTAAAACCCTAGTGTATAAATAGGAATAGTAGGAATGATGCCTCATTTTGGGAAGAGGTATGAAATCCATGATAGATGAGGTCAAGCCAAAAGTGATGACTAGTGGCATAGTAATAAAAATAAGTTTGGTATGTTTTAAATAGCTTGCAAGGTTGTTGGATTGATTAGATTGCATTGTTGAGAGTGGAACATGTTTTGATTGGTGATGACCAAGGTGTGTGTTTGAGCATAAGAGAAATAGAGATGATCGTGTAATAGTATCTAGATAAGGTAGTAAGAGAGTGAATTTTGAGTGATGTTGAAGGTAGCATTTTCATGATTACATGGAAGAAAATGATTTGAAAAATAAGGTTATGGGGTTTGTGTTATGGGAAAAATGGCATTTTATTTTGATTGAGAAAGTTGGCTAATATAATAAATTGGATTGATTCTTGATTCATTTGTGTATTAACTAGGTTGAGATTTTTAGCTCTAGAGTGAGAGAGATATCAAGGAGATAAGCATCTATCATGACTTAGCTTAAGTAATTGGCAGCCCAAGTTTAGGTTGGTGGTGATGTGACCTTGGTAAGTAACCCAAATGCTTCATTTTTATTTGTTTTAAGCGTATTTTGGTGTCTTTAAGCTCCTTAAAATAGCTTAGAATTTGTTTTATAGTTTTGGCACTCTTGTTTAGGGTTCAACACTCATGTCTAGGTTTTAGCACTATTGTGTAGGTTTCAACACTCTTATCCATCAGTATTATCCTTTTTACAATGTTATTGTCTAATGGTTAGGATTTTCTAAGATGTTACTTTATTACTTATTATTTTTTCTTAGATTTTAACTTGGTGTTATTGACTAATGGGTGTGTTGTTTCTAATGATATAGGGTGAGGTATGGATGAGAGAATTCTACAAGGGCTAGGTAATGGAGACATTGAGGGTATTACCATTATCTATTGATGAGAGAGATGTCATGGATAGGGTAGGGTTGGGTCATGTGTGTGACCTAGGTAGAGTGTAGTGAGACAGATATCTGATTACCACCTTATGTAAGAGGTGGAATCTATATAAATGTAATTTTTAGCTTCTTATAGGGGAGATGACTATGCCTCTAGAGGATGTGTATCACATATTGCATTTACCAGTTAATGGGTGGTGAGTGATAGTACATGTTGATATGGGTGTTGATGCCATTGATCATTTATCCTTATATTTTGATAGTGTGCCCTTAAGTATACATTAAAGGAGTGACTATGATGTACTACTATCAATTATTGTGTAGTCTAGTGTTCTACACTTGTAGGAGTGATTGGCTATTTTGTTGACATCATTTGTTACTATGGATGGGAGTGGAGTGTCTATTTCATTTAAGATGCATAGGATTGTGCATAGTGTGGAGGTATATGGCACTATGTTCTTATGGGGGAGGACTATGCTAGCCCACATATATAGGGATATTTATAGGTTTACATTAGAGTCACTTAGTGGTGGATTGAGCATAATGACCTTATTACATTATTGGGTTTATGAACACATAGCAGTTATGTGACTGATTAGATTACTAAGGGAAAAGTGGGCACCTCCATAACCATTTAAGGAGTATTAGACGAGTACATTTTCTATTCAATCCCCTAAGATGGATAATTATAGGTGGGTACTAGATATATTGGTAGATGGTGACATTATATAGAGACCTTATAGAGGATTTCTTGGGTAGGCTAAGGATAGAGTGTAGTTTTAATATATGAGGATCAATTATTGGATACATGACCACTAAGTTGAAGTATATGAGTACTTTCACTATGAGCATGTGACTATATAGTTTGGGGTACCACATGATGTGCCCCTAATAGCATGGGTATGGGTGAGGAGTGCACAAGCATCTAAAAGGGTAGGAGCTCATGTGAGACCTACTAAAGCTAAGCTTGCACCATTACCTTTAGATACGATGGATGTGGCTATAGACATTATGGATGTGGATGATGTTGGATGTATAGATGTATATAATACATGGTGGGCTAGGCATTGGTAGGATCCACTATACCATATTGAGGTAGGGGATGCTCTAGAGTATGAGTATCCTAAGTCAATCCAGATGATGGGAGGTAAGCAGTGATTACATTTGAACTTTGTATAAACTTGTGCTTTATTTTGATTTCAAATTATATAACTAATGTAGTTGACCAAATTTGACTTTTAGGTCAAATTTGGGCACCCCTAGGTAAAAAATTCACTTTTATGTGTTATAGGGGTCTAATATATGTGTCAAAGGTATTTTATATGCTAATTGATGTCATTTAATGTTATACTAGTCTTGGTCCTTAGTCATTTTAGTCCCTTTAGTCATTTTGGGTCATTTTGAGGTATAAAAGGTGAATTTAATTACTTATATGGATTTAGTGGGAATTATGAAAGGTCCAAAAGGTTATTTCAGATGACATGTGTCTTAGTAGGTCTTAATCAAATGACATAACTAAAATATGTTAGGTTCTTCAGAAGAAAAGGTGTTTTTCTTGGGAAAAGAGAAGAAAGTAGCACTTGTATGGCCCATGGGGAAGTGTTCCCTGTGGGAGAATATCATGGTATGTCTATTAAACTTCCCCAAGACCATTTTCAATTTTTTTTACTCTGGAAGTTCCATTTTTATCTTGAAACCATTCTTCTCCTTTTCAATCTTCTTGACAAGAAGTAACCTTCAAGTTTGTGCTTAGTACAAATAGCTCAAAAAGTTTCAAGGAAAATGATTTTGGGAGGTTTTTTTAAACTTATATACCTTAATATTCATATAAATATTTTGAATAATGGTGACATGTGCTTCATTAACCATCCTCATGAAGTTGATTATACTTTTTTGCCTGTTGTTTTGAGTACCTTGTAGGTTTTGCTCCATTTTTGGTAGGTCCATATGAATGAATTGGTGGTATTCATTCCAAATGATTTTTGATTCATATTTATTTTCTCTCCATTATTTTTTCCACATTTCATTATGTTTTTATATGCAATCATCTTAAGTTATAGGAGGATGCAATATATTGGTTATAGGTAGTTTTTTCACCATGTTCAGGATTTCATGCCTTGAAAATGGATCTATGGATTGTGATAGTTCATTTATAATATTTATAATTTTGTAAAATTATCTCATGTCATCTTAGGTTCATTCTCTAAACAATGTCCATGAAAGTGTAGTCTTTGAGAGCCATACAATTAATTGCCATAGAACTACCACACACAGTCAATTTGGAGCTATGCATAATTATAAATCATTTACATAAATCCATAGGGAGTTTTAAAATTTATATATCTCTCTTTTAAACATTTTAAATTGATTAGGTTTCCATATGGTGCAAGAAAAGGGGATAGTTGTTGTCATAGGCAACTTTTATACATAGTCTTCCATTAGTAAGCATCTACAGGAGCTTGGAAAAGAATTCCACTTTGAATAGGGTATGGTTACATTTGTTTCAAACATTTTGATATGTGAGGAGTAAATTTATTTTCATTGGAATGAATATATAATCCATTGGTGGGTAATGCAATGCATACTACCCAAGTTAAAATCACTGACTGTATATGGAGTGCAACCACCTACATGTGGTAATACAGAGAGTGAAGAGGCCATTTTGAAGTGTGAAATAAGTTTTTTAACCATTATTAAGGTCATGGTAAATTTTAAAAATCATGATAGACTTATTTAAAGTTATATATGGCCAAACCAAGTTGAAAACCACCTCCATGGATGATGATTGAGTTTTGGCCCTTTGTCCCCAAAATTACAAAATAAAGGTCTAGGGGTATTTTGGAAGGATAATATAACAAGGTTTCAGTAAATTTTAAGGCATTATAATGAATTTTTTTTGCATCCCTATAATATGAAAAGACCCTTTAAATTTTTTAAAGACAAAGGGTTAGTGGAAGATAGTCATTTGGGGCCTCAAAATTTCCTACAAAACACTAAATTCTTTCAATATGTCTATAGGCCTGAGTCCAAAAAGAGACCTTTTTTCACCAAGGTTGAAAATTGTACATTAATTACATGATTATAAGGTTATAATGGCTTAAATTTACCTATTTTTACCTAAATATCATTAAGAGGAGATGACAACTAGTTTTTGTCCCTCATTCACATCTACAGTCTATACATAGGTCCTGAAACATCCACCTACAGCTAAAGGGTAGGTTCTCACATTATCATCAATAAGTACCTAAGAATGGAACACAAAAATTTATATATGAGATATTATTCCAAGTTTTTAAATATATTTATGGGTAATGAAAAACATTTCCAAAGATAATATTCATATGTAGGGCTCCCTTCAGGTCAAAACATGCACCTACAACTAGCTTTAGGTGACTATCTTAGTCAGGTAGTGAACAAGTTTGAAATCTTAGTAAATAGTCTAACCTAAGTTTAATATGTATGAATTCAAATTTTTTATAGATGATCATGTAATAATTTAATTGGGATTATGCAATGTCTTTATAGCCTAAACTTATAGGAACACCTACATGAGGTAATTTGCACCTACAGGTTTGGGACACATAGTATTGACTAAAGGAAAGGGTTTTAAGGGTTAAAGTATATGTGGAAGAATGGAATGAAATATATCAATAATGGTTTTTATAAATTCAAGGATACCCTAAAACACAATTATCAATGCCTAATTCAAGGAAATTATACCTACAGGTACACTCTAAAAAGCAAAAAACATAGTCAAGAATAAGAAACTTAGTCTTGTGAATTCAAGATTATGGAGCATGATTGAAAGGTCAAGGTGTTGAATGGATATTTTATACACTCTATCATGAAAATTTAAAAACACACATGATTTTTATAGTGGATATAGAACATGTAAAAGGCTCAAAAAAGCAAATACATAGTCCACAGTCTTAAACCCTACACAGTCCCTTTTTTTATAAGTCTATTTTGGTTTTTAGGGTTTTTAAAGAGTAAAGGGCATGATTATAGGTTATAATTTGGTGTAAATAATCCTTAAAAATTGTATAATTACCTTCAAAATTTGTTTTTCATGAGAAAATAGGTTAATTTCCCTCTATTTTGCCTCAGACAGAGGATACTTTCCACATGATAAACCCTGTAGTCCAATCAAGTGGAGAGAAAAACATGAACCAGAAGCTATATAATCCTTTTAAGAAATTTTTTCAAGTTTAAAAACTTATATTAAAACATGAATAACCTTTAAATAAGTGTTGAAACTGAACATGTTATCCTAGATCATTAGATTTGCAGACAAACCTAGTGGACATGGTGAGGCCTAGTGCCTAAATGAAGGGTCACTCACACTTATATCCCTTATAATGATTTATAACTTGTTTTAATATTTTTATTGAATCATTATAGAATTTTATAATCCATTTCTATGTATAATAACAATAAAAAAAACTCATGTTAGGCTCTAAGGTGTAAACATAACTAGTAAGCATGACTAGGCCTAACATTCAAAAAGGGGGTCAACTTCATTTTTGGTTTTAAATGATCACTAAAACCTATTATAATATGGATATGGAGTAAAATAATATGTTTTAAATATTTTTAAGGCATATAAAACATCAAGGAAGCCATTTTAGCCCAAAACCAACTCAAACCTGTAAGGAATAAGGAAACGAGCTCAATAGGGAAAGATTGAATGCTCATACCTCTTCTGATGCTATGCATGGGAGTATAAGGAGTTAAAGGATGTTTATTAGTGTATTTAAATATGACTTTTTGGAAAAAAAAATCAAGTTGGATGTCAAAAATTAATGAACAAACCTAAAGAATGAAAATTTCTCAAAACCCTTGGAAACCCTTCCTAGTGACTTGTTTGGAGAAATGGAGTTGGAAATATGATTTAATGGAATATTTTTATAATGAAACCTATTTTAAATTGTAGGGGAATCTCTCAGGATTATCCCAATGTTTTTTTCTTGTATAGATTTATTGAACAAGGTGCAAAATAGGGTATTTTTTACCAATTTTTGTGTTTTATAGGTTCTATAAGGATTCAAAAAATGAAATAAATTTTAGAGTGAATATTAAAAATTTATATCTCAATATGTTCATTTAATTACAATAAAAAACTCTTAAGTGTCCAAACCAGGTGCTTCATCTCAACCAATCAAAATTGGCCAAGTGGACAAGCTAGTGAGAAGGGTGGAAAACTTTGAGTGAGCTCATTTTAAAGTGTCCCTCATACTTTTAAGGCCATTTAAGGTCTTTAAAAGTGTCATCCACTCCCTCCCATGTAATTTCATGGAAAACTAATGCCTTTTTGGAGGCTAAGTGTGCAGGGTGCATGGAGGAGTTTTTTGGACTATAGATGATGATGGATCCTTTCTAGATGATTCTAGATGACTAAGCCTACAACCAATTCATAGAGAGGAATTATTGAAATCCATACCCTTCATTCCAATCATTATACCTATACTTAATTATTTTTTGGACATTAAAACAAGTCCAAATCATGAAAGTATATTTTTAAGCCAAAATGAGAAGTTTCATGCCACTTTGCAAGAGTTTGATGACTTGGATAGACACTTAGACTTCCTAACCTTATATGGTTCATCCCATATCATACTATAATACACAAGTAAATACTTATATCAGCTTTAAAAGTGTCCTTGTGACCCTTGGACTTCTTTCTTCTCTTCTCTCTATTAAGTTTTATAAGAACTAGCCATTTTAGTAGTATAATCTACTCCACCTAAGTATGGTGAATCCATTCTCATTTTCATACCATTTAATCAATAATACTATTGATTTTTAATTCTTCATGGCTTTTCATAAGTTTGATTTACTTGGATGATGAATCTTGCTTAGTGAAGACTATGGATTCCTTAATATGTGGTCTCATTCTTTCACCCTATTTTTAGTTGGAAAGCTTCTTCTTATAGGGCATGTGAAGCATCTTAATAAATTTCAAGGATTGAGTGAGTTATTATTTTCATTAGTGTCATTAAAGGTCTCTTTTCTAGTCCTCATATCTTTTCACATTCATCCATAACCTCATAATGTAACATTGATGTGAGAAGATGAATATTGGATAAGTTTAAGTTGAGTTTGTCTCTTGATTTCATGTGTAACATGTTGCTGTTTGGAAATCATTATCTATTTTTGTGTATCACCTCCCTTAGATTATTTTTATTTTAGTTATCTCTCTCCCTTTTCAACCCCCAAATTTAAGTGTATTTATGATCTAAAGAGGTACATCAAGGGAACTAGCCCTATCTAGAGATTCACCTCATCCTTAGCATACCCAAAATCCTAGAGGTGTTTTTATTATGCCACTTAGATGAGGAAAGCCTTGACATCTCCTCAAAGGGTGAAAATCCAAGTGATAATTGTTTTTGGCATGCCCAGTGGGACTCTTGGTTTAAAAAATTGAGATATTTTTGGTGTTTTATCTCAAAAATCAACCTTTAGAGGCATATATCAAAGCATCAATGGTGACTCCAAAGATATATCAGTTGGTCAAGTAGCCCAGTTTATCCTTTGAAGATATTTGGTAACATTTTACTTTGTCTTCTTAATTTTAATGAAGTTTCATGGAAAAAATTTCTATTGAGCATTATTTTACACAAATTGGTGAGACATTTCAATCTTATGTCATTCCATATCAATATGAATAAGTTATTAATCAGGCTTATCATGAAGTGTACCATCCTGATCATGGATTATATTAGTCTTACAATTATCCTTCTCCATATCTTGCTCCTAGTCAACCTAGTCACTTTTCAAGTCAATCCATTTCCACCTTCAAATGAAAACTCTTGGGATATGAGAGGTATATTTTGGAGCTTGATACTCTAAGAGGATGTGGTCAAGAGGTTCCTAGTCATCTTATTCATAAGGTGAGAGATGCACTAGAGTTGGTCAAAAGAGAGTGGGTACCTATTGAGAGAGCCAAGTGGCAAAGGCTCATAAGTAAGATCTTTGATGTGAGTGGCTTAGTTTTTTCCTTAGAAGATAAGCTAGGAGTTCATCAAATGTAGCCTCATTAAACCTATCAAGATTCATATCCACTTCCCCAAGTTCCCTATCAGCCATATTTGATCCCTTCACCAGCCAAATCAAGGATATGAAATTCATCCTTTTCCCAATCAGTTGGAAGAGAGAGTTGAAAGGAGAAACCTTATTATTGAAGCTAATCTTAATATTCAAATTGAGTTGAATAATATGCATATGTATTAGTATATGTTAGTATAAAATGAATTGGAATTAAATCTCCCATTTCCCTCTCACATTGCATCCCCACCACCTCAAAAAGAGACCTTTAATCCTAACATCCTAAGCTGGAATAAGATAGTAAAGACATGGGGAAAGAAAGAGGAGAAAAGTCTTGACAAAGAGTGTGAAGTTGATAAGGAGCTTGATCCTATACAAACCCCTCCCACCATTACTTAAGAAAAGACTTATAATCCTGATATCCTTATTTGGATTAAGATAGTGGAATTATGGGGAAAGAAAGAGGAGAAAAGTCTTGATAAAGAGTGTGAAGTTGAGAAGGATCTTGATCCTATACAAACCCCTCCCACCTTTCCTCAATAAACTTATTTTCCTCCATATGAGCCCTATTTTACTACTTTTCCTTATGATGATTCCAGTGAACTTCAAGAGATAATTTTCCAAGAGATTATAGCTAAGTAGATTGAAGAGTTAGAGGCAAAGATGAAATTGCTAAGTCAAGGTGAGATGGAAGGTTTAGACCCAAAAAAAGATCCTATGACTAAACACACCCCATATACCCTTCCTTAAGAGAGTCATAAACCTAAATTAGATGTGAATGAAGTGTTTTTTAAGTGTAATGAAGAAAATCAAGTGGTTTTATCTTAAGGTCTACCTCCCCTTCCTCAAGATCTTCCAAAATAAACCCCTACATTTCACTCCCAATCTGATTTTGAGTTCTATGTGCCACCTCCACCAGCTAGTTCATCTTTTCCTCACCCCATCACCCTTTTCCTTGATGAATATATGGTATGGGAACCTAAAAATGAGTAGTTGGTTGATAAAAAATCAAAACTCTTACTTGATGAAAACCTAATTCCTTAGCAGCCTCATTAGACTAAGTCACATGACTTCAAGATGCCTAGTCTTGGAATCACAAAAAAGGATATGGAAGATCTTGCAACCCTTGAGAATAAAATTCATGATGTGATATCTGAGACATAATTTGATATCCCTCAATATTTTTTAAGTTTTTAAGAAGAGGTGAGCCATTGTGTTGAGTCTCCTTGTTTGGTTGATAGTGAAGAATGTTTTTCTTGTGTTAAAGAGGAAATCTTGGATGAAGTCCTTTTGGATTTTAAGGAAGAGGATGAATGATCTTCTCTTGTTGTTCCCATTCATGATTCTAATCAAAAATAGGATAAGGAATTTTGGTAGAATTTTTAAAACATTTGTAATTAGTTTGAGTCTTTTAAGGGATCTACCATTTCATTAGAGCTAATAACAAATGATGATGAATAAGATGACATTGTCTAACATGTCAAAAATGGGAAAAATTAAGTTCTTAATCAGCCTTTCTATTAATTTTTTGAAGTCATTAGATTAGGATATACTCCTATTAAAAGAGGTTATGATCTGGTCAAAAATGGAGAAGACAGTTTTGGCACTCAAGTAAGTATACAAAGGAAAAATAATCTTTCAAATCTATCCTTTCAAGAAGCATATACATTTCATGATGACATGTTTAAAGTCATCAAGATGGGATATCATCTTATCAATCAGTAAGGAAAAACACGTCAACACTTGAAGGATGGAATAAGCTCCTATTGGCCTCAATCTTCTAAGGAACAAGAAACCAATCATCTTAAAGCCATGCCTACAAAGAAGATGCAAATTGACCATGAGATGAAGAGTAGGCAACAATATGAAGTATGTGAACATGTTCAAGAGAAATATATCTACATTAGAGACCTATTTAAGGATAATATACTTGAGAGCAGATCAAGTGAAGTGCTAAAGAATAGGTCTAATCCACAAAGCATTCAATTTAGGGAGGAACATGCTTGGCACTATGTTTCATCTCACCATGAAGATGATTCAAGAAGTTTAAATTTTGATCCTAGAAAGGAGGTATGATTAGTTTCTAGTTGTGCATAATAGTTTGTTTTCTAATTCCCCTAAGTTCCTTGAGCACATGTGTGTGTGTGTGTCTTATTAGTTTGTTGCCTTATTTTGTGTCTATCCCTTTGCTTTGTGTGGTTGAGGTAATTAGTGGTCTTGTCTTGATGGTAAATGGTCAAGGTTTCCTTATTTGTCTTAGACTTAAAATGACTCCCTAAGCCTGATAGATTGATAAGGCTACTGGTCTAGTTAGCATTGCAAGCATGCTATCCCTACAAGTCACCAATATGTTGACCAAATTTGAATTTTAGGTCAAATTGGGGCACTCCTATGTAAAAAATTGACTTTTAGGTGTTTTATGGGTCTAATATAAATGTAAAAATGTGTTTTATAGGATAATTTATGTCATTTAATGTTATACTAGCCTTGGTCTTTAGTCATTTTAGTCATTTTGGGTCATTTTGAGGTCAAAAAGGTGTATTTAATGACTTTTAAAAATTTATTGGGAAGTATGAAGGGTAAAAAAGGTGATATAACTTTACAGGTCTTAATAAACTAACATAACTAAAATATGGTAGGTTCTTCAGAAGAAAAGGTAGTTTTCTTGGGAAAAGAAAAGAAAATGGAACTTATACGACCCATGGGGAAGCATGCCACATGAGATAAGATCATGGTATGTATTTTAAACTTCTCCAAGCCCATTTACATGTTTGGTTTTCTTTGGAAGTGGCATTTTTGGTTCAAACCCATTCTACTCCTTTTCAATTTTCTTGACAAGTAAAAGTGACCTTTAGGTTTGTGCTTAATACGAATAGCTCAAAAAAATTTAGGGAAAAAAATTTTGGGAGGTTGTTTTAAACTTATATATGTTCATTTAAATATATATAGTTTTAATAATGGTATCTTGTGCTTCATGAAACATCCTCATGAAGTTGACTTTACTTTTCTACCTATTATTTCAAGCACCCTGTATGTTTTGCTCCATTTTTTGTAGGTCCATATGAACCAATTAGTGATATTGGTTCCAGATTATTTTGGTTTAATCATTAGATAATCTTAATTCTATTTTTCACATTTCATGATGTTTTGATATGCAAATCATCTTAAGTTACATGAGGACGCACTATGTTGGTTACATGTAGTTTTTTCACCATGTTTAGGATTTCATGCTTTGAGAATGGATCCAAGGTTTGTGATATGTAATTAATCATGTTTAAAATGTGTTAAAATTATCTCATGTAATCTCAAGTTCATTCTCGAATCAATGTCCATGAAAGTGTAGTCTTTGAGAGCCATATAGTCAATTGCCATAGAACTACCATACACAATCAATTTAGAGCTATGTATAGTTATAAATCATGTCCATGGAGCCATATGGAGTTTTAAAAAAATTATATCTCTCTTTGAAGCATGTAAATTTATGAGATTTCCATATGGTTCAAGAAAAAGGGATAGTTGTATTCATGGACAACTTTTATACACAGTCTACCATTAGTGAGCATCTATAGGTGCTTGGAAAAGAATTCCACTTTGAAGAGGGTGTGGTTACAATTTTTTTCAAAAATTTTGATATTTTATGAGTAAATTTTCGGTCATTGGAATAAATATATAATCCATTGGAGGGTAAGGCAATGCATACTACCCAAGTTATACTCACTGACTATACATGGAGTGCAACCACCTATAGGTGGTAATACAAAGAGTTAAGAAGCCATTCTAAAGTGTGAAATAAGTGTTTAAACCCTTATTGATGTCACGATAAGATGTAAAAATAATTATATACTTTTGGGAAGTGATAAATGGAGAAACCAAGTTAAAAACCACCTTCATGGATGATGACTAAGGTTTGGCCCTGTGTCCCCAAAATTGCAAAATAGAGGTCCAAGGGTATTTTGGAAGGACCATATAACAAGGTTGAAATAAATTTTAAGGAATCATAATGAATTTTTTTTATCCCTGTCATAGGACAAGACCCTTTCAAAGTTTTAAAGATAGATATTTATTGGAAGATAGTCATTTGGGGCCTCAAAATTGCCTATAAAACACTAAATTCTTTCAATATTGTCTACAGGCTTGAGTCCAAAAAGAGACATTTTTCACCAAGGTTTAAAATTGGACATTAATTACATTATTATAATGTTATAATGGCTTAAAGTTACCTATTTTGACCTAAATATCATCAAGAGGATATGACATTTGGTTTTTGTCCCTCATTCACATCTATAGTCCCTCATTCACATCTATAGTCCGTACATAGGTCCTGAAACATCCACCTATAGCCAAAGAGCAGTTTCTAACATTGTCATCAATAAGGACTTAATCATGGAACACATAAATTACTACATGGGAGATGATTCCAAGTGTGTAAAGATATTTAGGGGTAATTAAAGACCTTTCCAAAGATAATATTCATATACAGGAGTCCCTTTATGTCAAAGCATGCACTTACATCAAACTTTAGGTGATTATCTCAGTCAAGAAGTGAACAAGTTTAAAATACTAGGAGATATTCTAACCAAAGTTTTAAATTTATGAATTCCAATTATTTATATATTATCATGTAATAATTTAATGGGGCTTATGAAATGTATTTAAAGCCTAAACTTGTAGGAACACCTACAGGCAGGGGACACACAGTCTTGACTAAAGGAAAGGGTTTTAAGCATTAAAGTATATGTGGAAGAATGTAATGAATAAACAAAGTAAAAAATATGTTTAAAACCTCAATGATACCCTTAAATACCATTTAAAATTCCTAATTCATGGAAATTATACCTATAGGTACACTCCAGAAAGCAAAAACATAGTCAAAAATAAGAAACTTAGTCTTGTGAATTCAAGAGTATGGAGGGTGCTTGAAAGGTCAAGGTTTTGAATGGAGATTGGAGAAACTATATAATTACCATGAAAAAGTACATAGTATTTTTAAAATGGATATATAACATGGAAAATGATCAAACAATCAAAGATAGTCCACAGTCTTAATCCATGCACGGTCCCTTTTCTAACAAGTCTATTTTATTTTTTAGGGAGTTGAAAGAGTAAAAGGCATGATCAAAAGTTTTAATTTGGTGGAAATAATAATTTAAACTTTTATAATCACTTAAAACAATTTTTTTATTGATTACATAAGATAATTTCCCTCTGTTTTATCTCAAACAGAGCGCACTTTCCCCATGATAAGCCTTATAATATGATCAAGTGAAGAGAAAAGCATGAACCAGAAGCTATAAGAGCCTTGTAGGAAAGTGTGGAGAGTTTAAAAACTTATATTAAATCATTAATAAACCTTAAATAAATGGTGAAATTGAATAGGGTATACCAGATCATCAAATTTATAGATAGGCCTAGTGGACATGGTAAGGCCTAGTGCCCAAATTAAGGGTCACTCACACTTCTAGCCCTAAGCATGATTTATACCTTATTATAACATGTTTATGGAATCATGATATAATTTTATAATAAATTTTTATTTATAATAACCATAAAAAACTCATTTTGGGATCTAAGGTGTAAGAACCATAAAAAACTCATGTTGGGCTCTAAGGTGTAAACAGACCTACCAAGCATGATTAGGCCTAACATCCAAAAGGGGGGTCAACTTAATTTTTGGTTTTATATTATCACTAAAACCTATTGGTTCATTAATATGGATGCATATAATATTTGTTTAATATTTTGGAAGGAAAATAGAACATCAAGGAAGCCATTTTGGCCCAAAACCAACTCAGACCTATAAGGAACAAGGAAAGGAGCTTGATAGGGTAAGATTGAATGCTCATACCTCTTTTTATGCTATGAATGGGTGTCTAATGAGTTTAAGGATGTTTATTATGGTCTTTACCTATGAATTTTTTGATTTTTTTTCAATTTGGATGTCAGAACTTTGTTAAGAAACCTTAAGAACAAAAATTGCTCAAAACCCTTACAAACCCTTCCTAGTGACTAGTCTAGAGAAATGGAGTTGGAAAGCTTATTTAATTGAATATTTTGACCATGAAACATATTTTAAATTTTATGGGACTCTTTTATTATTCTCTTAATGATTTTTGGCTATATAAACTTGTACAAACAAGGTATAGAATAGGGTTATTTTTTACCAATTTTTATGTTTTGTAGGTTTAATAAGGATTAAATAATTTTTTTAAGGAATATTTATACTTTTTATAACTTCCTATGGTCATTTAATTCTAATAAACTCCTAAGTATCTAAACTAGGTGCTTCATTTCAGCCAGTCAAAACTAGCCTAGTGGACAAGCTAGTGAGAAGGGTGGAAAACTTCAAATGAGATCATTTTAAGGTTTACCTTATGATTATAAGTACACATATGGTATTTATAGGTTTAAAAAACTCCATAAATTTTAATTACATGGAAAAATAATGCATTTTTGGATGCCAAGTGTACAAGGTACATGAAAGAGGAGTTTTTTGGACTACACATGATGATGGCTTCTTTCCAAAAGATTTTATATGACCAAACCTATAATAAATACATGGATAGGCATGTATGAAATTCATACCATTAATTACAATCACCATACTTATCCATAATCAGTTTTGGGATGTTCAAATAGGTCCAAATCATGAAGGCAATTTTCTAAGCCAGAATGAGGAGTTTCATGCCACTTTGCAAGAGTTTGATGACTTGGATAGATACTTGAATTATTTACCTTTCATGGTTAATCCAATATCCTCTTCTCATTTACAAATCCTTGGATCATCTTTAAAAGTGTCCTTGTCACCCTTGGACTTATCTCTTCTCCTCTCTCTTTCTCAAGTTCTATAAGAACTAGCCATTTTGGCATTGTAATATATGCTCCACCTGAGTATGGTGAAACCTTGATCATTTTCATACAATTTTATTAATAATACTACTGATTTTTACCTCTTAATTACTATTCATAAGTTTTTTTTACTTGGATGATGAATCTTACTTAGTGAAGACTATGGATTCCTTAATATGTGGTCTCATTCTTTCACCCTATTTACAGTTAGAAAGCTTCTTCTTGCATGACATGTGAAGTGTTTTAGAAAAGGTCAAGTATTGAGTGATTTAATGTTTTCATTATTTTCATTAAATTCCTCTTGTCTAGTCCTCTTATCTTTTCACATTCATCCATAACCTCATAATGTAACATTGATGTGAAAATATGAAGATTGGAGAAGTGTATGTCCAGTTTGTCTCTTGATTTCATGTGTAACATGCTACTGGTTGGAAGTCATGATCTATTTTTGTGTATCATCTAACTTAGGTTAGTTTTCTTTTAGTTATCTCTCTCCTTTTTTACCCTGCAAAGTTAAGTGTAGTTGTCATCTAAAGCAGTACATCAAGGGAGCTATATCTATCTAAAAATTCACCTCATCCTTAGGCTACCCACAAGCCTAGAGGTGTTTCCATTGTGCCACTTGGATGAAGAGAGACATGTCATCTCCTCAAAGGTTGAAAACCCAAGTGACTATAGTAGTGTCATATGTTATGTGTAGGTGAAGTGGGAGGTGCTCAAGATGAAGCACAGGCTAGGGTGGGGAGCGGAGATGATGATTATTGGGAGATAAAAATTGATTCAACACTCTAAGAGCTCATATGACATGTACCTAATATTTTTGTGGAGGAGGGATTAATAGATAAAGTGGTAGTCATGGTTTTGATTCATGCTCATATATTTGATAGGTTTGTTATAGTGATAGCTGTATATGTTAGGGTAATAAGAGAGAGAGAGAGAGATGAGCTGAGAGCTAAGCTAGATATGTATAGTATGCCTCCACTTGATTTTGGTTTTACTATCATAAGGATAAATGATGAGTTTACAAACCTTTAGAGGTAATATATAGACTTACGTGAGGATCATGGTTGGTTATTAGAGTGAGAGAGTCATCAAAATAGTAATCTAGTAGATTAAGGAGGTGTAGGGCCATTGAGTGCTAGGGTAGATTATGGGACTACTACTGGTGGGGAGAGTGAGATTAGGAGTGAGGGTATGACACCCATTTATGATTGATTGTACTTGATATTGATGTATATGTTTTGAAAAACTTGTTATACACATATGGATAATGGTTTGATTTGGTCTCATGTGTATTATGTCATGTAATTTGGAGCACATTGGTATACTTATTACAAATGGTTGATTAGAAATAGTTGATTTGGTATTGATGTTAAGGTTTCATATGTTTGGTAAAATGGTATTTGGGATGTGACTTGATTTTTGTTTAATAGGTTGAAGTGTGATGTTAGTTTTGATTTTGAGTCATATGCAACTAAAAAACCTTTATTGTTTTGTAATTTTTAAATTGATTTGGTAAAGTGAATTGGTTTAAGATTGGTATAATAGGATATTGGTAAGATTAGGATTTGGATAATTTTTTTTGGCTAGGGATGGTTATTTATAACTAAGAATGTTAGTTATTATTATAAGGGGATATAAGATATCACTTTGTGCATATCACTTTGTGATCAATTCCCTAAGAGTAGCTCAAGAATACAAAGGCTAACCCTTTGGATCCATCATCACCCATTAAGTGAATATATGTGATCATGCATGTTCTAATCTATGTTTGGACTATGTGCCCAATCCCTTTGATTAAGTGGCTCAAGAATACAAAGGCTAGCTAGTCCTTTGGCTCCATTATTGCTCAATAAGTGAAGTTATGGATTGATATCGATATGAATGTGTGTTATATCACTATCTAAACCCTGATAACCAATTGAACAAGTACTCATACTATTCATGTTGTGTCAGAATATGCCCTATATCTGATAATATCTATGGTACATTAACTATAGTTATGAATAGATACTTTTTAAGATACAATCTTAATGGATGCATAACTAAAACTATGTGTTATGTTAGAGGTTCATATATCCACAATCATAGTGTATTGCTACATGAAATAACACCCTATGGCCTTTGATGTGATGCATATGACTGAGAAATAGATCGATATAGAATTATAACCAATGATGGGGGCTCATCTAATCTCAATCATAGTAGGTTGTTCCATGAAATAGGTTCTTGAAAACTTGACTATAGTGAACATTGTTTAGAGCAGTACTCTGTAATGTGGGTTCATCTAGTCTTTACTGTAGTGGTTTCCTATGTGAGATAGGACCCTAAAAACTCAAATTTAGTTAATATCTATCTACAATAGTACTCTATGATGTGGGTTCATCTAATATTAACCTTAGTGGGCTGCTACATGAGATAAGACCCTACAAACTCAACTATAGTGAATATCTATCTAGAATAGTACTCTATGATGTGGTTCATCTAATCTTAACCATAGTGGGTTGCTATGTGAGATAGGACCCTAAAAACTCTACTATAGTTCTTGTAACTGTACTAGATATGTACATGGAATTGCACTATGTATTCCTTGGACTACACTACTATATGTAGACTATTCTCACTATAATGGTTTCCAAATCCTCTTAGTAGGTGGAATAAGAGATATCCTATGAGGTTCTATCTAAGAAATTGCATTACTCTAATGATGAGTAACTGATGATTCTTGTGAAGGAATGTCCTAGGATGACTTAGTTGTGGAGGAATGAGGTATATGATTCCATGATGAAGGAGATCTTGGTGCCTCTGGTGTGAATGCTATGATGTCATTATTAACACATCTATTAATACAATCCCTAAGTCCATAACAATCATTGTCTCTATGTTTAGGATATGATGATAATTACAAAAGGGCTGATGTGGTTGCGTGTGTAGGAGATGTGGATCTTGACAATGAGTATAAGTCAACATGATTAAACTCATATCTAATAGTGCTAATAATATGACATATGTGTTATCTCACACTAAATCAAACTATAGTGGTGCCTTATTATTGTTATCTATAGTGCATACTATAGGTGGTGCTTTAGAAACTGGCTTTTTATTCTTAACTAGTTGCTTTTCTAAGTATGGTCTCCTATCTATGTATGGTGGATGTTGTGTGCTATAATCTATAGATGGAGGTAATGTTGTGAAATCTAGAGTAATCTGATCAACTAAATTTGACTCAATAAATCCCAATTTCTTCTCTAAGGCTAGAACGGTATAACATAAGTGCCTAAAAGATGGCTTTGTTGTATATAATATATGCTCTAGGAGAGGTTGGAAAATCCCATTAATAAATATATGTTGAACCTTAAAATCTATTATTTTATAGATAAATCTTAATGTGTGAGTCTTGAATCATAAGATATAATCACGGTTCTAAAGTATTTCGATGCAATGTGATAAGTTTCTAAAATGTAACATGAGGGCTCATGTTTTCTATGTAATATCTAAGAAATGATTCCTCTAAATAATCATATGTATTCAAGGAACCAATAGGGATAGATGAAAGAACTAATTCTATACACTACCCACTAGTGTCTATTGGAATAACTAGAGTAGAATCAGAGGAATTGCATGAGATGGAAAAGCCTTTAAAAAGGATTGAATATGTATGAATGCATCTCCAATTCCATCAAATTGAGACAATTATGGTATCTCTAAATGCTTAGGTAATGAGGCTTTAACAAATGTCTTCAGAAGAGAGTTACCACTTAAGTCATTGGCATCTATCCAAAACCTATAAGCCTTAGTTTCCAAAGTAATAAGATGTACTTGGTGTTGTAATTCACCAATTGCATGCATCAAAGAAATAATCTCTTGTGATGGTATATTATTATCTTTAATTGGTTCATTTAATCATTCAATTTGATCATTTATTTTAGCCATGGGAATGCTACATTTATCAATTGGATCATAGAGAGGGGGTGTGCTTACTTTAACCTTTGAAGGAATGGTAACTTGGACCTTAGTAGATGTATGTGAGATACCATTATCTTTGGTTAAAGAGTGAGAAAAATGTGCTATTGTAGTAGGGGTGGCTTGGGAGATTCATTGGTATCTTTATTATTTAGTGAATCACATTCTAATTGAGTAGAGGATATGATGTTATTATTAAAATTTGCATCACTTGAAATAAAATCATGCATAGAATTAAAAGCAACATTTTGTAATTCATTATGATTGAGAGGAGTGAGATAAGATTTAAAAGTATGAGATACATTTTATTCTTCACTATATTTATAATAGTCATCATTACTCCATGCATTATCACAATCAAAGTTTTGTTCATATTCACTATCATTTTCATGTTCATTATCATACTCATTATCACCAGGGATAGGGGTAAGAAAAAGATGCTAATTATTTTCTAATATGCAATAAATTATAATGTGAAATTGGAATATTATGTGCATATATGTTATCCTTGAATAAAGTGCATGCCTTATTTTCATTTTCAATATGAGAAGTAAGAGTAAGAGAGTTATCATTTAAACATTATTTTGCCATTATTTGAGATTAAAAAGTATAATTAAGAACATGAGATTGATCATTTAAACTATGCATTGGAAATTTGACTCTATTGCATTTATATTGTTGTAATTTGAACATATAAGTAATGAGAGAGAGAGAGAGAGATTTTAGGTTGAAATGGAAGCAAGTTATCACCAATCAGAGATTTACTTGGAAATGTGTGACTATTTTTTTCATTTGATACATTGTGCATAGGATAATGAGGTGAAAATTACCTTTCCCATTTATCAAGATTATCTTCTTTAGAAGAGGGAAGAAAAGAGATAAGTTTGTGAGAAGAAGATGCATCTAATTTTTATTTACTATCACTTTCATATTCATCATCATATTCCTCATTAAAAAATAGTAATTATCTTCATTGTAAATGAAATCATTTTCCACATTTTTATATAATGTGTAATTTTTCAAACTTGTCCATTCATTATCATAATTATGAGAAAATTTTAGAAACTGATCTATAGGATGAGAGGGAAGAAGTGCCTTAGTGGCCATTTTATTTCTTTCACCAAAGATAATATGTAAAATTACTATTGATCAAATAAATGAAAAAAAATACTAACATAGATATTTTGAAAATATTTTTGACACTCTAAACAATTTGCAAAAATTTCAAAAAAATTATCTAAATATTGTAAGGCTTGGGGTTTGAGGACATAGTTTGGAAATTTAGGGTTTTAGGTTGGGGTTTTAGAATTTTTTAAAATTATTTCTATAATTTAAATTATAAAATAAATTTGGATAAAATAAATTCACTAAAAATTATACAAAAAACAAAAATTTAAAATTGAACTTTTGCACAAAAATATGAAGGAAAAACCCTAAGGGTACCTAGGGTTTTAAATTTGTTTGAAGTAAGTCAGATTTAACAAATGTTTTATTATTTTTGAGAAACTAGGGTTTAGTTATTAAAAAATAAATGGTCTAGATAAAGGGGTAAAATCTAATAAAATATAGTAAAATACATATTTTATATCAATTTGATCAAATCAATTACATAGGTAAATAAGTAACTTATCTAGAAAAATAGACTGAGATGACTATTTCAAAGCCTAAAAAATATTATGGAAGATTGGGAAGATGTTAGGAACATATATCTATCTTTCATTTATTGAAAGTATAGGACCACCAAAAATAGGACACTTTAGAATTTGATGCTATTATACTCTTTTGTCGCTATTGTCCAAACTACTCATAGAGACCTAATTTTTTTGGATTCTTTGCACTGTTATTGTTTGAGATTGCCTATGAAATTTTGGGTGTTGAATTCCAATATAATTTAATGTAGTTATATTTTAATATTTAAACCCTAGGTTTATCTAAACACACAAAATAATAAACACATCAAAAACAAAAGGGGGAAAAAACTAGGTTAGAGGAAGTATGATCACATAATCTAGAACCTTTACTATCCTAATCACTACATATATTAACCCTCACGATAAGGTCTCAGATTAAATGGAGTTCTCCCTTAGGGAAAATGCATAATCAACTTGCATGATAGATGCAAGAATGAACTTTCACCTAGGCCCTTCCTTGACCAAGCATGTAAATCTATGTGTGATGCAAAATGTTGAGTTATATTATTGACTATTTTTTAATTATTTAATGTGCCAAAGTAGTAAGTGCTAGATATAAAATTCCTTGTGAATTCCTTTATATATGAGACTCTTTATTTTGAATTTAGATCTTTATTCACATTAGCCAACCTAAAAAATCTAAATAAAACTTAAAGGAGGGGATAAGAAGGGTTTAGGAACGCTTGAGTAAAGAGAAATGATCATCAAGACTCAAAATGTAAAAGGATAAGAGAACTAAAAATGGGACACCTTAGGGTCCAATGCTATAGTCCAATCCTAGTTCTCTTGTCCTATAGGTTCAAGACCTAAGAAAACATGATTAGCATGGGTAATAGTGCTTGGCTAAGGTAGAATGACTACTCAAAAAGTTTTGGATGACTAGTTATGGACAAAAAGGTGACTCAATCATGAAACAAGACCAAGATAAGTAAAAAAAAATACATGGCTAATGTGAACAAGGTTCATATTCTCTAGTCAAAGTCTCCTATGAAAAAGACTATTAAAAAAAATGATATGTGTGGTTACTTGACCAATTTAGGGTGTATACAGACATGTGTATTGATGGAATTGTCATTATTTCATAAAATTATAGATAGTTTATGATTTAACAAGTTTATGCAAGATTTAAGCTTATCAAAGATTAAAAAAATAAACTATTGATCTATCTTTTTTAGGTTTTTCCCATCAAAGTCTTAAATCAACGAAACCAACTCTTACATTTCTTTTTGAGCTTAATAATTAAACACACATTTAAATTTGGGTATATAAATTGAAACTTTTTTGATTTTTTACTTTCATTTGATTATGTATGTGTTTTTTGTAATCTAAAACTATGTATGTTCTTTCCTTACATTATAAGGCAATTCTTGGGAATCAAAAATGGCTTAGATTGATTATTTTTATCCTATATGGATGTTATATATGAATTTATCTCATACCTTCATGAGATCTTAGGAATCATAAATAGTGTGTCTCTTTTATTTTTGTTTCATTATTTTGAACTTCATCCCCAAGCAAAAGTATTTAGGTTCCAATGACAAGGATTTCATCCCATAGCATTAGTACCAACCCCGTGTTCTAGTGAAGTATATAAATTAAGGGAGTAATTATTATTATTTATTGATCAATGTCATGTTTTACATTTTATTTATGTGAGGGTATTTCATGATCCAATACCCATACCCCAAACATCACTTATAGAGGAATTATTTTCTAGTATTACTCCACTGAAATCTTAAGTATGAAGTGGGAATGAAGGGACAATACCCTCTCATACAACCTATTAATCAAGTTCTTCTATGAACTTAGTCCCCATCATACCATATTAAGGTATATAGGGTATGCTCATAGAGAGCCTCGTACAATCAAAATTAATACCCTCTGGCAAAAAATAACTATCTTTGAAAAGTAAACAACATCTCTGAAGATCACTCACCACATACAAATAGAGAGTGAGGGTTGGGAGACTAACATAGTCACCACTTTACATGATTAGATCAGTGGGTTGTTATTTGAGTTACCCATATTTTATACTAAGCATTGGGATTGTCATTTATTTCTTTTGTTTGATTGTCATTGAGACCTATATTTATTTTAAACCTTAAACACTTTAAACAAATTCAAACCCATCAAAATTCAAAATTTAAACATCAAGTCAAATCAAATCAACTTTCCTAAGCCAAACATCAAAATTCAAAATTCAAACATAAATTCAATATTCAAAATCCAAACATCAAGTCAAATCAATTTAACTTTCCATAGTCAAACCAAATCATAAGTCAAAGGTAATCAAAAGTCAAATTCAACCTTTCAAGATCAAAAGTTAAGGGCTAAGGTCAAAATTCAAACATCCACCTTTTCATATTTAAATCAAATTAATAAGTCAAATATAATCAAAATTCAAACATCAATTAAAACTATCCAAAATCAAGTCAAACATTCAAATGTACCTTGAGTCAAATGTCTTAAAATAAAAAACAATTTTTTTTAAATACCACCTCAAAGATAACATCAAACCTATGTCAACCATCTCAAAAATTCAAAAATCACACATACTTATTCAAAGGCATTCACAACATACAAAATCAAGAATTAAATAAAAATAAAAATGTCAAATCAAACCTCTTTCAATAAGTATATAAGTTAAAATTAAACAAGGCAAGTTATCTAAATTTTGATTCTAATCCAAAAAGTTAACTTAAACCTAATTAAAAGGTCATGAAAAGTTAGGATAATCTAACATCAAGAAAAAATATAAAATTAGACTTTGGTTCAAATAAAACATCAAATTCAAGTCAATTCAAATATTAATCTAACTTAAAAACAAAGAAAATTAAATTTTATCACCATGCCTTATTACATGTGAAATGGAGCTATCTATAATCCTAAATTTGATGATGATTTTGGTGTAAACCTATTTCATTTTGACCAAAAATAAGAAAACTTTAATACTCAATTAAACTTTAATGGGGAGGTGTATGCAAGTGTTCACAAAACTAAAACTAACATTTATCCACCCAGAATGGATCTAAGAAGGCCCCAATTTGAACTTTTAAAAAATATATATATGAAATCCTCTTATGATTATTAGATTTATATTCCAATTTTCTTGTGAGATATTCCCCCAAAAATTTCAATACCTTATACACACACAATAATAATATGTTCCAACATAATGTATAGATAAGGCTTTTTCTAGTCATGACCACAATCAAACTCATAATGATCTTTAAAATATGAACCCAAAACTGAAGTTTATAATTAAATGGAAATTGGATCATATAAAGCTACCTACTTATGGCACAAATTAAGTTATGATTGATAAAAACAAAAAGTAAGCCAAATACTTAATAATTTTTCCAATACCTTCAATTTCATTCAATTCAATGCACAACAACAGTAAGTCCCATCCGATCATCTAGTCACATCTAATCAACAAATCCTATCCAGTCAACAATTCCCATTCAATCAAAAATTCCTATGTAATCAACAAATCCCACCCAATAAGAAGTAAATATCATCTCATCAATAGTCTAACCAGTAGTAGATTACTATAAATAGAATAATTATTCCTACCAAGTCCACCAATAGGGTAATTTTTCCACCAAATCTAGTTCTAATATAACAATCAATCCTAATAATCATTTTTACACACATCAACATGCATCACAATAATCTCAATTCACTCTAAATGGAAAAATATGTTATGATATAAAGGATGCTCTTCTAGGAATACAACTAGGGAACCAAAGTAAAAGTTCAAATTTGAGGAGTTGTGTCCTTACCCTTTTAAAAATTAAATTATACAAGTCCCTTTACTTCCTTATTTTGAGGCACCAAATTTTGTTAAGTATAAAGAGAATTGGTACCCAAGATAACAAGTCAAAAAAATTCTTCTTAGATTATGAAAAAGTAGAATTCAATGACATTTATCTACTTAGATTGTTTCCAAGAATCTTGGGTGGCCAAGACCTAGAATGTTTCCTTCATTTTCCCAAGGATCAATCACTAATTTTGTTGATCTATCAAAACATTTTGTTAATTATATTTCCTACAACATGGAACATGAGCTGACAATGATGGACCTTTGTAACTAAAAATACTGAAGTGGGGAGAGATTTTTAGCCTCTTTACAATGATGTAGATGTTTGGATAGTAGGTTTCATCAATTAATCCTAAAAACCAACTATCTATTTGATTTAAATCTAAATTGGAATATAGATTTTAATTTATGACTACATTGTGAAAACATATTCAATAAAATCATCCAAAAGGGTGTACATATTTAAAAGGCCCTCATGTAGAAGGGACTAGTTAAAATATAATCTAAGGACTTTCCAAATCAACTCCAAGCTAATTTCCAATCATATATAGAGAAACTTAGAGTTTTCAATTTAAAAAAAATGTGGGTGATGGATTTATACAGTAAACATGTGTAGACTATTCAACCAAAATATGTTCAAAACATTCAATCTGCACCAGATCTTACTCTTCAAATATAACCACCTAAGACATAATATCAGTAAAGGACATTATTCCCTCTTAGAAAACCATTGAAATTTTTATTTAAAAATTTAGTTACTACAAACATGGTAATATGTCCCACCACCAATCCTTTTGAATAAGGTTAGCCCAAACCAACATGGTACAAATAAAACAAGTGTTGTGATTATCACTGAGTCAAATTCCATATAACATATAAATGCATGCAACTTAATAATTATGTTCAATATCTACCTAATTTGTGGGAAATCAAGATTTATATCAATTAATCATCATCTAATTAGAATATTCTCATATTTAAAGACCCATTCTTAAAGCAAAAATAAAATAAACAAAATAATAAAAACAATCATAATAACTAAAGTAATCAGTAGTTGTAACATGCCAATCAAAATCAAGTTCAAAATTCATGAACCAACCACATTGATAATCATAATTTCTAACACAAATATGAAAACTTTAAGGGTAAAATCACAAATAATCCTATTTCCACTATCAAAATCAACTCCTATCATCCTCCTAACACTAATCAACATGTTGGGACCACTACCCCTATATCTCCTCCATCTCATTCTATTAATCTTAACTAGGCCAAATATTATGTTATTACTACACGATGCTCAAAATCTACCATCCAAGGTCCTTCCACATAAAAAATATAATAATAAAATACAAAGTCCCCATATTTCCAAATTAAAACCATCCAAATCCTTAGTTTAAAATTAATATTACTTTATTTAACAATTATAAAAAACCATGGCATAAATATCCATCTTGGATCTTCGATGAATGTCCACTGCCTATAAGGATATTATATATAAATTCCTTCAATAGTAAAAAGTCCCAACATAAATTTACCCCTCAAGGTTTCATACACTTTTAGGAAATTTGTCCTTAGAGAATCAAATCACCTTTGACCCAAATGGCATTTCACCTGTAGTTCCATCCCATAATGACCCCCTTTATATCAAGGAAATTATTACAAGGCATAAAGTTAAAAGGGTAATCATCTATAATGGATCTAGGCTAAAAATTTATATGCTTAAGTTAGTTAGACACCTAAGTTAATCATACTCATATTTTTAAGAAAACATAATTATAATCAAGGCCTAGGATAATTTAGAGAGAGAATCAACTGGCACTATTTAATTGCCTATCATTTTTGGGATTGTCGCTCATCAAATATTTTCCATGTTATTGAAATCAAACTATTGTATAACCTCTTCCTTAGGTGTCCATGGATTCATGATATGTACATAGTTCCATCCGCTTTGCATCAATTCCTTAAATTCTCACATTCTAATATGGAGGTCAAACTTCTTGGTGATATGCAACCTTATTAGTAATGAAAGATATTATAAGTGGAATATCACAAGACCCATCATTGTCCCATGACATAGTATGGTTGTAAATAGGATAAATATGTGCTTCCTAGCAGTCCCAAATCATCTTACATCCATCCTAATAACCTTTCATTCACTTCTAGTAATTCTCTTCAAAATGAGTCATCAAATTTCAACCTTTCCATTGCCGAATATTGATATGATCATTGATTCTATAGTAAGTTATGAAATTTTATCACTCATGAATGGGTTTTCTTATTTCAGTAAAATGATAATAGCACTTGAATATCAACATAACACATCATTCACCACACCATAGGGGATGTTTTCTTACCAGGTCATGCCTTTTGGCCTTAAAAATGCATGTGTTAATTACCAATAATCCATGATAGTTATATCACATGATATGATACATGATATTGTGGAAAATTATATAGATGACATCTTTGGTGATTCCAAAATAAGGGATGAACATCCAAAAACCTTGTGTAGAATATTTGATCAAATCAAGGAATACAATGTTTGTTTTAACCCTAATAAATGTGTTTTTTAGGTTACATTAGGGAAACTACAGGCTTCATAGTATCTCATAGGGGAATTTAAATTAATTTGATATAATACAAGGCCATAATCAACATGCCTCAATCAAATCTCAAATAGATATGCAATATGTAAGGAAAGATCAAGGCTATTCATATATAAATTTCATAGTTGGTTGATCATTTTCATCCATTCACTCATATCCTCAAAAAGTGCACAATATTTCAATGGAATAATGATTGTTAAGAAGATTTTGAGCAGATAAAATAGTATTTAGAAAATACACCCATGTTATCCCCTCCAACACTAGGAAAATTATTGTTACTTTACATTTTAACTATCCATTATGCCTTGGGGGAAATTTTGTCTCAACATAATGATAATGGAAAGGAATGGGATGTTTATTATTTGATATGAAATCTATTGGAATATGATTATAATTATTCATCCATTAAAAAATATATCTTAGCAATAGTCTTTGCATCTCATAAATTATGGAATTATATGTTGAATAATAAAACTATCATAATTACCAAATTGGATCCATTAAAATATATTATATCAAAATCAGCTCTAATGGGTTGAATGGGAAAGTAGGTTATGTTATTAAGTGAATTTGACATCAAATAGACAAATCAAAAGGCTATTAATGGGTAGGTCCTTGCACATCAAATTATAGAAGCCCCATTTCCTAACATACAACCACTTACCATAGGATTTCTTGATGATTCCATCATGACCCTTGATGATTCACAATAATGGAATATTTATTTTGATGGTTCTTTTACATCTTAATGATCAAGAGAAGATACCCTATTTTTATGGTTCCAAAAGGGAATTTTATCCCTAATGCTTTTCATATTGGTTTTCAATACACTAAAAACATTTTATAACATGAGGCTCTGATCACACAACTTCAACTTGCCATCTAATAGAGTACCCAACACTTGTTTGTCTTCAATAATTATCAACTCATCATTAATCAATTTAATGATTAGTATTAGAAGAGTAATGATAATTTCATACTGTATAAAGTAATGATGGATATCCTTAAATAATACATTGAATATATTTAATTTCATCAAGTAACTCAGGATAATGATAGATCAAAAATGTCATGGACATTATTAAGTCACTTATATAAATGTCAGATAATATCATTTTTAAACAAAAACTCATTGTATCAATATACAATCATCTAAAGTCTAAAATTATATGTGGAATTGTTCATCCTAGTTCACCCTAGTATCATGACCTTTACACCTACCTCCACAATAATACTCATCCTATTCACTTATTCCAAACCCAAAAAAAACCATTCATCCACAATTCTTCTCAATATACCTTACTCACCAGCATGCTTTATTGTAGTGGCTATGAGGAGATGTTAATTAATTTTTTAAATTAGGTAGAAGATTATTTAGATATAAGAGACATTAATAATGGGATCTATAGGGCCCATTCTATTAGAATGGTCCTTTCTAAGAAACTCATTTGTATAGGTATCACTAGCCAACTATGGAAACTAATATATGCACCTATGTCAAGAAATGTATTTCTTTCTAGAAGAATAGTGATTTGATTCATTCTCCATTGCAAGAATTTTAACCAATAACAACTCCTTGGCCATTATCAATGTAGGGACTTGATCTCACAGGGAATATAAATCCAAGCTCATATGATGGACATAAACACATCCTAACTACTATCAAGTATAATAAGAAGTGGGTCAAGGCCATTCCTCTCAATTTTGTAACTGAGAATCAAATCACCAAGTTCATCCTTAATCACATCATTTACCATTATGAATTATGAACACTATCATATCCAATAATGTTAATTACTTCAAAAATAAGGATATAAAGGCCCTATGTTCCCAATTCCATATCAAACATATATGGTCTACTCATTATTATCCCCAAGGTAATATCCAAGTTGAAGTGTCCATTAAAACCATTGTTAAAATCCTCATAAAGATAATCAATGATGATGGTCATGACTGATACTTGAATATTTTTAATACCTTATGGGCTTATCATAGCAACATTTTTACCCACATAGGTGAAACACCATATTCTTTGGCCTTTATATTAGAATCCATCTTCTATTGAGATCGAGTTACCTTCCTTGCATATTTCACTACATGATCTCATTGATGATGAGGAATATCAAGTATCCAAGGTAAAAGAGATAGAAATCATAGATGAAATACTTATAACTACTTTAAATAACCTCAAATCAATTTTTAATTGGCTACACCATATCTATGATAAATGCATTATATCTAAAGAGCTTGATGTTAGTGATCTTGTAATTATTGATATTTTTATCCCAAAAATGTCAAAATGTCAATTACCCTAAGGGAGACACATTTTTTTTAATAAAAATGCCTTAAAATGACCCAAGACACCCATTTTCCTAATCCCAGTAGAACCAGAGATCTAGGTACAATTTACACCTTACAAATTACATCTAGACCTTTGCTTCCCATTAAACTTATAGCCAGTAAAAACTAGATATTGGAATGCAATTTAAAACTTACAAACATGAAAATTTCTTCCCAACCTCCACTTCTTGCATAACTCACACCTCACAAAAATTGGAACCCCAATCATAATTTTAAACTTAAAAAGTTACAAATTACAAACAAAGTTTCACTTCTTGCAAATCACATGCCCCATGGAAAATAGAGATTGGAATGTAAATTATAAATTCTAAACTTGAAAATTGATTCCAAACTATTGCTTCCTAAATATCACTATAATTAGAACCCATAAATCTAGTTGTAATTTGAAAATTGTAATTCAAGTTTCACTTCCCACCAACTACCCTTCCTATATAATCTTAAAACCTTGGTTATAAATTTCAACCTAAAAAATTATGAATTATGCCTCAATTTTTGCCTTCCCAATTATAAATAACTAAGCCATCCTATGAAATGCAAAGATCAAAGTGTAAATTGCAAATTTTAAAAGTTACAAAGTTGTTACTAAACTTTGGATCTCCAACCAATAACTAACCTTGGGGAATTTATTATATAGGTTATATAAATCTAATTAGTGTTAATCAAACTCATTATTAATTTATGAAACTCAAGTTTGGAGCTCTATGACCCTACTAGAAACTTCAAGCCATGCATTCAAATCTAAAAGCAATGAAATTGAGCCATGCCACCATAAACCTTAAGCCATAACACCATTGATCCCCATACATGGTATTTTGATTGAACTATTACATTTTAAAGATATCTCTTTCCTCATTCAAGATTGCTTAGTCATTTTTTGATTTTGTGCATTATATTAAATGGATCTAGTAACAATTTAGGGTTTTCCCTTGCTTAAGTGTCTATAAGGTTTTTTATAGTATTAATGGTGTCATTAGGGGTCATCAGTATTAGAAAACTCTTATCAAGTCATCCATTCAATATTTTATCCCCCATAGACTTTTAATTTACTAAAACAATTCCAAAACCTATGGGATTTTTACTTAAAATTACAACCTCACAACTCTATAGACTTTTTCAGTGCATAGAGCAATTCTAATCTCCACTAGATTTTTCACTAAAAAATACAAGTGGTTTTTTCAACTGCCATCTCTACCAGATTTTTTTGTGTAATAGCAACCCTAATGTCCATCAGATCTTTCACCTATGTTTTGCACCTTCAAATCCTGCTAACTCTATAGTTAGTTTTCCATTATCAATTTCTCCATAATCCATGTTTGGAAAAGAGATGGATTTAAAATCCAAGGGAAAATTTCACACTTAGTTTATAATCTAACTCAAATTAGATTACAAACATAGACCTAGGTCACACTTACCTAGGTGATTTCTAGACTAGAGTAAATGCCGAATTCAAAAATGATTAGATTTAGAGCTTTTATGATTCTGGGCTACCCCATGTAGTACCCTTCCCCCTATCAATGCATATCCCTAAGCTAGTGTTCACATTGGAAAAGCACTATGATTCTAAGAAGAGATAAGTGTTGAATGATAAAGGAGAAATAATTATAAACCTAGACCCAAAATTTATAGATGGAGTGTTCTTAATACCTGAATATGAGAGTTATATTGATATAACTCCTAAATAATCAAAGAAATTCTATCAATAAAATAACACTAGATGTTAAATGGTAATAAATAATCAAAGGTTAAGGGTACCTATGGCTACATCTATAAAATTTCCCAAAACATTGGCAATAATATATTTTAAGGATGAAGTGGGTAATCTAATCATACTACTGCATAAAATCACTGGGAACCTTGATGTAAAGAAATACCAAGATTGTATGTACCAATACATATGGTTAATCTACTATAACAAATAGTGCATCCACTAGGCACAACTAATAAGTGACACCATCCATAAGCAATTCATGGAAGTCCATAATATAAGGAATTTATATTTGACTTCTTATCTAGTTTACATATTATCCATTGGGAGAGCCTTCCCAAGACTGAACACAATAGCTAACCAAGAAAATAAGGTTTTAAATTATTACCCTGACCTCACTCTTAAGGCAAGTAGTTAGCACTTTAGAAGATTAAATGATGAATTCATCTACTGCATCATAGTCATGTTTGACAAAGAGCTAGAGAAGAAGTAATTCTCTAATATTTCCACTTCATATATTACCAACAAAGGATCTTATTTCATCTAATTCAACACATACTCATACATCAGAGTAGGGGGTTTAACATTTTTACTTCTACCCTTCCAAGGTATGTGAGTTGAAAACTGAGCCTTAATGGAACTTATGAAGTAGCTTATACAGACTCAAAAGTTATTATCCAAAAAACACAAGGTAGGAATTCATTTCCCCATTAGCATAAGGAGGTACACATGCCCTTCTTTATCTAAATCTAAGAGTGCAAATGCTAAAATGACTCAGATGACCTTGAGTGCTTTGGAGGCAATGCCATTCTATGATGTAAAAGGAAAAAATACTATTGCATTAGGGATATCAACATATTCCCATGTCACCTACTATGATGAATAATGGGAGGACTCAAAATATGAATAAGTAAGACCAAAAGACTATTCTAGGATGACTAGATGAAGGCCTTTAACATGGAACCAGTCCTTAAGGACTTGTTAGATGATGAGTCCCTAGTAGACAAGATCTACTATGATAATGAGATTTATGCTCAACCCCTTATCGAAGTAAGGTGGTCCATTCCTAATTATTTCTAATTAATGGATAGAACCATCAACATAATAAATAGAACAATCAACTAGCTTAGAAGTGAAGGGGTTAAAGTGACCAAGTAAAAAATGAACATATATGAAAAGTTATGAGAGCTCAAGGATAAGGGAGTATCACCATATGTATAAGGTTCTAGTAGTGGAAACCTCCCAAAATAGGTATATATCCCAATAATTTCCCACAAGATAAAGTAAAAGTTAAAGGCCAAAAAATGGCAATCAAGTATCCAAGGAGCAACATCGAATCAATTAATAGTGATTTCATTTGAAGATACAGTTGCCATTGAAACTCCAATACTTTCTACTCCTATTTCAGTCATAATATCTACTTTTATATTTTTTACAATCCCTCTTCTTATCTCTATAATTCCATCAGCTTCAACACCTCCTCTTATCTCCACTCCACCTTCACCTAAAGCAATTAGCCCCTCCATTCCCACTAGTTTATCTATGTCAGTAAGTCCACTATTGATAGTTTAATCAATTCAATTAGACCCTCAAGTCTCACTTCCACTTCCCTCTTCCATATTTCCTCCCTCTTCAACAATTTCCCTCCCTCCTTATACAATTCCTTCAATCTCATCTCTAATCACCACTTTTACCCCCTTAATCACTAACACTACATAGAAGTATATATTTGTGGATTTATTAATTTTGACTACACTCCCATTGGCCATCCCAAACCTTGGGATAATTATTACTTCATTTTAATCTCCCCTCACTTTCCCCTTTTCATCAAATCTTGAGTGTCCCCATAAATCTAATTGATTAATTCATAACTATGGATTATACACTCCCATAGGTCCCCCTTTCCCAACTCCCTCTGCCTACTCCTCCATTAGTGTCACTTTCATCTCCCACACCCCCAGTATGCACATCCATTTACACTACACCCATCTCTTCCATTTCCATAATACCTCTAACCCCCACAGAGGAGGTAGAGGTGGAGCAAGTCATGGATACAAATGTAACCACTCAACCCACAAATGGGGAAGATATTATCAAAACATTAGTTGAATATTCAATAGATATAATAATAATATACTTAGTACTTATCACCATAACCACCAATGTAGCATCTTTAGTTGCATATTCACAAGTAGTAGTGCTAGGACAATAGGATGCTACTCCTAGTTGGCTACTACAAATAGTTTAGAAGAAACATAAGCAAATGGTGTCCCTAAACACATTAGATTTTGGCCTCACATATGCATTCAAGAAATCTAAGGAAAATACTAGAATGATATCAATAATATTTTATGATTTAGTATGGGATGAGTATGTAGATATTGTAGTCCCCCCACCAAATAAATAGAAAGAAGATCCAGTGGTGGGGGATTACTAGATATCAAAGGTTCACCTTAGCCATCCTACAAAAGAGGGATTGAAACATTATGTTCAATCTAGCAAAACTCTTTTTGAGAAAGTGGATAGTGACAAGGTCACTAAGGATGAATTGAAGATTAATGTTGAACAATTAATTACTGTATTAAATAAGTTCATTGAGCCCATTGCTCAACCAACATAATCTATTACTTAGATCATAAACCAAAATACACTTGATGCAATAAAAGATATTGGCATCATAGGAAGTGCTATAAAGGATTAAGTGCAAGATCTCATCTCAAATGGAAATAGAGTCATTAAATTAGTAATGTACCACTATAAAACTTTGAAAAAGAGATGGGCAACTTTGAGAGAGAAAATAAGTATTAGGAGGAGATAGAAAGGTTGAACCTATTATATCCAAAGTTGATAGCTATGGACATGATTGAAACTAATATCCTCATTATATAAAATATACTACAAAATGATTCAAAACATGAGGAATTAGACAAAACAACTCAATTCATAATAAGGATACTCATATAGAGTACCAATAAAACTAAGGCTATACATGATAAGGCCATTGATATGCTATATGACATTAAAGATTTGTTGAATAAATTATCATGTCAAGTAACAGATCATCAAAACCACATCCCTTCAACTCAATAAGCTTAAGATAAGTTCAAAGGAGTGGTTGAAGGAGAGTCATCATGAGACACAACATTCAAATTGAACTCAATCCACTATTTTATAAGGTACCATAACACATTTTATCAAATGGGTAAAGAGACTCAATAATATAGGTTAACATGAAGGGAACTCTATAACATAATTGCAAAATGTGAAATAAGCCACCTATACTTTTTTATTCCTAATTAAGATCATATCGTGGAGATCTTCAAGAATTTTGATGCATATATTGAGAATACATAGATGAATAAGGACAAAGAGTCTTTAGAGGTTTTGGTTGTAGACTAATTCTTTCCATCACAAATATTATATATATTGTATTCCCTTGTAAAAAATATTTTAAAGTTGTAGATTTTAAATTAGAACTATCATTTTGACATCTCTTTGAGAAAGAACCACTTGTAATTTCCATGTTCCTTTTTGATACGTTGAAAGTTGTAAAAATCAAACTTGTAAATTACACTTTCCTTTTTGACAAGTTTGAGGTTATAATTGCAAAAGATCATATTGTAAAATGCATTTCCAATTTTATCAAAATTATGTGATTTGAAATTTGTAATAGTCCCAATTTAAAATTACATATTAGGTTTTACAAAAATGAACTAAATTCATCTAAAGCTATCTATTATTCTAAAATTTGAGTTTCACTTTAGAACCTCATTACATGGAAAAACTATAGTAGGTTAACTAAAGAATTCAAAGGTGTTACATGAATATTCTCAAGTCTCCTCCAAAGCTCCAGTAGTTTGGATCATGCCTAGTAATTGCATGCTCTTTTTACCATTTTTTTACCTTGCCAAAATGCCATTACAACTAAATATCATGCCCCCTTACATGAAGTTTCTAGATTTTTGCATGCTCTCCAACTAGGTGTAGATTTTCTTAACTAAATCTCTTCCATGAGAAATTTTGTATAAATATGGACACTATGGCATAGCTCATTTATATTTTTTTGTTAGAGATATTTTTTTACATTTTGAATAACTTATCTACATGTTGTAACCTGGAGAATGAGAATAGATTGAAGATTTCCCCTTTCTTATATGTGTAATATTTGTATATGCAAGGTTATTTATGAAATTTATGGATGATTTTATTCTTATTTCAATTAGAAATTTTCACTTGTGGTATTATTTCACCCTTTTGAAACATTATTTGATAAAAATAAAGAATATATCCCTTGTATGAGAAATACCCAAATATTACCTTTGATTTCACGTTAGCATGAGTTTGTGCTCCAATAAATTTCAATATATTTATTGTTATACTATTTTCATACCAAGAAATCATTAAAATCCACTACAAATATTTGGTGTAATCACCATTTCCAATTTTTCAATTTCATTTCTAAAAAGTCTTTTCTCCCAATCAAACCCTAATTTAGAAGCAAAATCACTAAGAAGCAAAATTTCCACATGAGCTAGTAGTTTATCAGTTACATCAAATTTAGTGAAAGGAATACATACTTATCTAGAGTTTAACCTTAATTCACCAAGGTCCTATAGCTTGGAGGTTATCCCATTATATTTTTAGACAATGAGCTACAACATCAAGATGGGTGAAAAATCTATGATAATAGTTTTTGGCATGCCTAGTGAGACTTATAAATTATTATTAAAGATATTGATTCTATTATCAATAAGAATTGAATGAATTTCATACACATTCTAAAATCACTTGGTGATTCTACTAGCTTATAGATTCAGGAAATCAAGGTTTTCGTATGCCAAAGAAATAAACAAGATCATCTACTAAATAAAGGTAAGAAAGTTTATTTTTTAGAATTTTCATGTCCATATAAAAAGAGATCAAGATCAATCATACCTTACAATAGAGTATATCCTACAAATTTATTTGCATCTCCTTCAAATATCCCTAGCAGTTTCATACCTCCCATTATGGCTATGAGAAATCAAAATTATGTGGATTTCAACAGAGGTAGCCCACTTTAGTTTTCCCAATATGATGATATACCTTCCTTAGATTTAAAAAACCTTCTATATTTTACTGTTTAAACTTCCACCACTCCTATGTAAAATATACAATAGATTGTTAATCTTTGTTCAATCCATAATGTGGTACAAGATAATGTTGTCATTAGTGTCCTAGTCTCCTCTTTTAAGGGTAAATCCTTAAAATGGTATATATGCCTAATTCTTAATTATATCTATGTTTGGGATGACTTAGGGACTACACTATGCACATAATTTGAAGATAAAATTGATCACCTCTCCCTAGTTAAATAATTATTTACCATTCAACAGGCTCCTCATGAGCTCATGAGTGACTTCAATGTTTGCTTTCAAAAGACATGGAATATAATTATAGTATTGGTCAATCCAACCATAAATAATGATTTCATATATTACTTGAGATCTTTGAATAGAGATATAGTTGTTATGATTCATTCAATGGGTGGCACCACACTTTCCAACGCCTATGAAATTGCAATAATGATAGAAAATTACCTAATTCAAGTAGTAAAAGTTTCCCCAAGGCCACCAATGCCTCTATTCCTAAAAATACCTCATAAACAAACTATAATTACTCTAATTCTCACCATGATAAAATTACCATCTTTAACTCCCACTCCTACTCATGATTTATATGAGGTTAAGTCACTACATAAGAGTTTTGGCAATGAGTTAGTAGCAATGAAAAGGTAACAATCCTAGAAATAAATACATTATTAGCAAGCTAACCAAACATACAAACCCAATAGGTAGCCATACCAAGGAAATTTACAACCACAAGGTCAAAATATGAAAGTAAAACCTCTGAAATCCATGCTCTACTTGCACTAGGTACTTCCAAAGCTATTGTACCTATTCAAAACAACCTAGCTCAAGAGTATGAGTGGTTTTATCCTTGTGTTCAACTACATAATCAAAATACTCATTTAAATGGTGGCATCATTCAAGCCTTGATGGTATAAGGCATATTAAACATTCAAGATCAGCAAGAGGAAATGACTTCCCAATAGAAAGATACACAATAACCTATTCAGAATGAGGATACTCTACTAAACTAGCAATTGGATGACTTTTATGGTTTAAATCAAGAGGAGGCATTATTCAATGGTGTGTCATCAAATACACATTCAAAGGAAAGGGAAATAAAAATTGAGTAACCCCCCAAGGTGGAACAAGCTACAACTTCTAAAGTTGTACAAGAACCTACAAATGGAAACATAGTATAAATGCCACCCTTTGTGCCAATGGGCTAGTCAAAATCAAAATTATTGACCTTGAATCTCTTGAAAGAAGACATAACTCCCAAAATATCACCAACAAAAGGTTGGTAAAATTATTTTTAGTATGATTGAACAAATTAACAAAACTAATTTTATTGTTATTATGTGGTAATCACTGTCCATTCCATCACAAAGAGATTTATTACAAAAATATTTGAAGAACTTCCAAATAATGGATAAAGTTATAAAAAAGAGACCTAATGTTGTAATTAATTTCTATCAACCATAAACTAACACCAAAGTGATAGAAAATGGTAATCCTCCCCCTTTTTATCTTTCACTCATATTAGGGAAGCATCTCATTTATAATTGCATGGTAGACTCAAGGGTTAATAGTTTCTTTATGCCTAAGAAAATAGTTGATGCTCTTGGTATTAAGTATACACCTATCTCAAAAGGTGTGGTTCATTTGGAAGGGACTTTTATTCAAATATTCAAGACAATAAAAGGTTTAAACCTCACCATCCATGCATGTCCAAAATTTTCAATTTCCTAAGATATTTCAATTATTGATCTCTTCCCTTATTTTACCATTTGCCTTTCATGAGCCTTCATAGAAAAAATTGGAGGTTATATATCTGTTAATTGGTTTTACATATTTCTTAGGATAATATATGGACCAAGATTAATAATAAGATCTAATCCAATTTTTAAATACCATATTGAGCCATACACTCCTATCCTTGTGGACATGAATTACACATTGTAGGATCAGGAAGAAGAGCTTGATCATGAAGTTGCAATACCCATAGAAGAGATTCTAGACACTCATATAGATGAATGGGTATCAACTCTCCAATTTTATCCTTATGAATTTGTATAGGAAACTAGGTTGGGTACATATTACATTTATGAAAATGATGCAATCATCTTGAACCTTGTAAAACCAGTTGAAGATCTTCAAGGAATGTGGAAACTATTATTTGATGGTTTGAGAAGAAGGAATGATGAAAGGTTAGTTATTATCCTGATATATCTAAAAAAGGAGAGCTATTTCTATTCTTTCATACTTCATTTCAACTACAAAAATAATGTAAATGAATATGAAGTTTTGATTCAATGTCTATAATTGGCCAATGAAAGAGGAATAAAGTTCCTACAAATATTTGGTGATAATGAGTTGATTGTTCATCAAGTAAGATCTATAAGCATATCCAAGAATAAGTTGTTGAGATCTTAAAAACATAGGGTTTAAGACCTTTTTGAAGACTTTACCACTTTAAACATTCAAGTAGTACCACGAACACATAATAAAGATGCTAATTGTATGTCCCCAATAGGCTCCCAATATAACCTACCTGAAGAGATAAAGAAGAAAAATAACTAGCATGTAAAGTTGATAGTAAGGCCATCTATTCCTAATAACAAAACCAATTGGAAATTCTTTGATAGTGATCAACAAATTATGAATTTTTTTAGAGAAGAGGTTGAATTATCTAATAGAATCTAGTCAAGACTTAATATCAATATGAAAATCAGATCATTTATTTGAAAATAAATAAATTACCCATGGGCCTTGTTAATTTAGATAGTATATTAAATTTAGATGAGTAGTTGAAAGGTGAAAAGAATAAAATCATAATAAATGAAAGAGACTACAAGCTAATAGTCATCTTAGAGAAGAAAACATTGAATATTGGAAAGGTATGTAATGATTCTAAAAAATAAGATTTTATTGAGTTGTGTCAAGAACCTGATGATAACTTCACTTGGAATTATCAAGATCTAATTGGGTTTGACCCTAGCTTAGCCTAACACACAATAGAGCTTGACCCAAATACAAAACCTATTAGGTAGAAATAGAGAAAAATCAATCCAAAAATAAAACCCTTGATGAAGAGTGAGCTATCCAAACTAATAGAGACTAATCTCATTTTCCCTATCAAGCATTCATATTGGGTTTCTAACTTGGTCCTTGTAATGAAAGTAAATGGTAAAATCAGCCATTATGTAGATTTTAGGGACCTAAACAAAGCATCCTTAAAGGATCTTTATCTCCTTCCACCCATGGAGTAAATTCTTCAAACTATATCAAGATCTTAAAGGTTTTCTCTTCTAGATGATTATTCTATATATAACAAAATTCTGGTGCAAGAATCAGACTAGTTCAAAACTACCTTCACTATAAAATGGGGCATGTATGCATACAAAAATATGTTATTTATTCTAACTAATGTTGGTGATACATTATAAAGAGCTATGGATATGGATTTTAGAGGTTTGATAAATGAGATGATCTTGGTATACCTAAATGGCATCACTATTTACTCAAATCATGTTGATGTACACCTAGATCACCTTAAGAATATTTTTGAAAGGTGTAGAGAATTTTAGTTTCCCTCAATCCAAAAAAGTGCATTTTTTTAGTTCATAAAGGGAAACTACTAGGATGCATTGTTTCAAAATATGGTCTTGTAATAGACCCAGATAGAATAAGTGTTATATCTGCATTAACATTACCAAGCCATAAAAAGGGGTTACAAAATTTCCTAGGAAAAATCAAATTTGTAAGAAGGTTTGTTCCAAACTTTGCCTTTATGTCCAAGCCACTTAGTGCAATGTTTAAGAAGGGTATAATCTTGAATTGGACATAGGAAGGAAAAGACAACTTTGAAGCCATCAAATAGTCTATTTCTTAGGCTCTTACCCTGGTCAACCCCAACTATGAGAAATATTTTATTCTCTATGCCTTTGGAGGGGAAGGCAACATCTCAACTATTCTAATCTAATAGAATAAATAATAGTTGGAACAACCAATATCATTTTTTAGTCAATCCTTGAAGGATTATGAATAAAATTACATTTTTATGAAGTATATGTTGTAATTAGATCTCTTAAAAAGTTTATATATATGCTCTCCAATAATAAAATTCATATAATGGTTAGTCACCAAAGCATCAAAGAGTTCCTACTAATCCAAGAAAAAAAAGGGGGGTAAGATGGATCACAAAAGTCTTGGAATATGATGTAAACATCAAAATTACAAAGCTTGTAAGAGGAAAGGGCTTATGTGCATAGTTGGATTCTAATATCAAGATTAATAAAGTAGTATTATATGTAGTGTATTCTCAAAGTGCATCCCAACTAGCCACTCTAACTCTATTCAATAGATGAATCCATGGCATGACTATCTTCCTACAAATTTGTGAGTACCCATATGATTTCTAATGGTCTAAGAAGAGGTATTTTAGACTCCAATCCATTCTTTATGTTCTTGTTGATGGAATATTGTTTAGAAAATATATTAATGGATTTATTGTAAGATATATCAAACATGATCAAGTCCCTAAGGTGCTTGAATAATTTCATGATGGTACATCAGATGGACACTTATCTAAAAGAACCATGACCATAAAAATAATGAGAGGGGGATATTACTAGCTTGGAATATTCAAATATGACCATAAATGGGTAAGTATCTATGAAAAGTGTGCTTAATTTATAGGTAGATAAATATTAGCAGATCTCCTTATCAAACCAATCTAATTTGACCAACCATTTTCTCTATGGGGATTGGATTTCATTGGTATGATCAATCCACCATCAAGTTTAGGCCACATATGGGTCCTTACAACAATCTACTATTTCACCAGGTGTACTAAAGTAATTGCACTAAAAGATGACATAGAGGCATATATCTTAGAATTCATGAATGGCATAGTCACAAGGTTTTGTGTTCCTTATACCATTATCCTAGACAATGCCAAAGTTTTTATGGGCATTCAAGTAAGTGAATGTGTTATAAATCACAATGTATACTTGAGAAATTCTTCCAATTATTACCCATAAGGTAGTGTCTTGGTTGAGTTTTCTAACAAAAATATCATAAGGACTGTCAAAATGACAATGGAAGGCAACCAAAGGACATGGCACACAATGTTGAAATTAGTATTGCAGGCTGATAGGATCACTCCCAAGAGAGCCATAGATAATTCTCTATTTATGCTGGTATATGGAAGGGAAGCTAGAGTCTTGTTATCAATTAAGTTACCATCTCTAGAAATCAATGATCAATTGGATTTTATTGATAATGATGAAATTATAGTATGCTTTTTAGAACTCATGAAACTAGAATAAGGCAAGAACTAGTTAATAAAAATCTAGAAACAAATCAAGCTCAAACAAAGAGAAGTTCAAAAAAAATCACTTGATAGAAGCTTCAATGAAGGATACATGGTTATAAAATAGGATGTAGATAGATCTAAACTAGGCAAACACACCAAGATTGATGCAATATAGATTGGTACATTTATTATAACTCAGTACAAAAGAGCTAATACTTCCTAGCTATCCAAGCTCGATGTATTGTAATTACCTATCCCAATCAATGGGATATACTTTATATCTTGATTTTGAGGTTGGAATTCATTTCAAAATTTATGTATATATTAGGGTTAGTTGAGTTTTCCAAATAAGTGATTTCATATAGGTCAACTCATTGGGAATTTTTATTTCCTTAGGTTGTTCTATTTTTCCCTATTTTTTTCTTTTTTAGGCAAATCCTAGTTTTATTCTTCACATATTAAAGTGAGTTAAGATTAAAATGACTCCATGCCCAATGAACAATAAGGCTACTAAAAAAACTAATTAGCAGATAATCACCCCATAAAAGTCACCAAAAATGTTGATATTTTTGTCCCAAAAATGTCAAAATGTCAAGTACCCTATGGAAGACCCATAAATTTTTTGAAAAAAATCCTTAAAATTACCCAAGACAACCATTTCCCTAAACCCAACAAAAACTAGAGATCTAGGTGCACTTTGCAACTTGTAAACTTGCAAATTACATCCAGACCTTTATTTCTCACTAAACTCATAGCTAGTAGAAACTAAATATCAGAATGAAAATTGAAACTTGAAAACTTGAAAATTTCTTCCCAACCTCCACTTCCCCCATAACTCATGCATCATGGAAATTGGAACCTTGCTCATAATTTGAAACTTGCAAAGTTAAAAATTGCAAATGAAGTTCCACTTTTTGTAAATCACATATCCTATAAAACCTAAAGATTTAAATGTAGTTTTCAACTTGAAAACTTTCAAATTTCTTCCCAGCCTCTACTTCATGTACATCACTAAAATGAGAAACTAGAATCCCACTGAATACCCTTCTTATAGAGTCCATAACCCTAGTTATAAATTTCAACTTGCAAAGCTGTGAACTTTACCTCAAGTTTTGCCTTCCCATTACCAAAAAACTAAGCCATCCTATAGAATGTGAATATCAAAGTGAAAATTTAAAAATTTTAAAGTTGTAAAGCTACTCCCAAACTCTAAATATCGTGCCCACCACTAACCTAGGGTCATTTATTATAGAGGTTATATATAAATCTAATTAGGGTTAATCAAATTCATTGTTAACTTGTGGAGTTCAAATTTAGAGCTCTACAACCCTACTAGTAACTTTGAGCCATGCATTTGACCCTACAAGCCACCCAATCAAGACATACCACCATGAACCTTGAGACACAATGCCATTGATCCCCTACATGGTATTCCAATTGACTTCCTATATTTTCAAGATATATTTTTCCTCATTCAAGGTTGCTTAGTAATATTTTTGATTTCTTACATTCTATTGCATATATATAGTTACAATTTAGATTTTTTCCTTGCTTAAGTGTTGATAAGGTTTTTTTTATAGTTTTTATGTTTCCATTTAGGGTCGTTAGTATTAACAAACTCTTTTCAAGTCATTAGTTCAATATTTTAGCCATTGAAAAGATAGGGTTTTAAAAATTCCATATAAATCAATAGAATATTCCCTTGTAAGATTCCCTAAATAGTCCCCATAGACTTTTCATTTTCTAAAATAATTCTAAAACCCATGCGATTTATACCTACAATTGTAACCTCATAACTCCATGGACTTTTCCAATGTATAGAGCAATTCCAATCTCCATTGAGAGTTTTCACTAGAAAATGCAAGTGTGTTTTTTAAATACCATCTCCATTAAAGATTTTCCCTATAATAGCAACCCCAATCTCTGCCAGAGCTTTCACCTATGTTTCACACCTTCAAATCCCACCAATTCCATAGTTGGTTTTACCTTAGTAAGTTTTCTAGAATCTATGTCTGGAAAAGAAATGAAGTTCAAATCTAAGGGATAAGGTGTCCTATTAAGTTTGGAATCCAACACAAATGAGATTACAGACATAGACCTAGGTCACATTGACCAAGGTGATTTATGGACTAGAGTAAATGTTGAATACAAACATGACTAGATTTAGAGAATTTATGATTATGGATTACACCAAGTAGAAACCTTCCCCCTGTTAGTGCAGAGCTTTGAAATGGTGATCACATTGGAAAAGTAATATGATTCTAAGAAGAGATAAGTGTTGAATGATAAAGGAGAAATAATTTTGAACCTAGACCCATACTTATAGACTTAGTGTTCCCGATACTTGAATAAAAGAGTTATATTGATATAAATCTTGAATCATCAAAGAAATTATATCAGGACAATAATGGATGTCAAAGGGTAATAAATAATAAATGGCTAAGTGTCCATAGGGATAAATCCATAAGACTTTGTAAAACATTGGAAAGAATAGATTTTAAGGATGATGTGAGTGATCTAATCATACTACTAGATATAATCACTAGGAACCCTGATGCAAACAACTTCCAAGGTTGGATGTACTAATACATATGGATAATCCACCATAATAAGTAGTACATCCACTGGGCATAGATAGTAAGTCACTCCATCCACAATAGTTGATATAAGTCCATAATACAGGGAAGTTATATATGACTTCTTATCTATTTTATATATTAACCAAAGAGAGAGCCTTCCTAGGACTGAACATAGTAGCTAACCAAGCAGACAAAATTTTCAATTATTACCCTAAATTCACTCCTAAGGCAAGTAGGTAGCACTTCAAAAGAGTAAATGATGCATTCATATACTGCATCATAGTCATTTTCAATAAATATCTAGAGAATTAGAGATTATTTGATGTTACCACCTCAAATATTACCAACTAGGGATCTTATTTTATCCAATTCCCCACATATTCATACTCAAAGTAGGGGGTTTAACATTTGCCTTTACACCCTTCTGAGGTATGTGAGTGACAAATGGGCCTTAATGGAACTTTTTAAGCAACTCATGGAAACTCATAAGTTGTTATCCAAGAAACATAAGGTGTGAATTCATTTCCCCATCAGCATAGGGATGTACACATGCCCTTATTTATCCAAATCCAAGTGTACAGATGCTAAAATGACTCAGATGATCTTGAGGGATCTAGAGGCAAGGCCATTCTAAGATTTAAATGGAAACATTACTAGTGCATTGGGGATATCAACATATTCCCATGCCCCCTACTATGAAGACTATTAGGAGGACTTGCAAGATGAAGAAGAAGCAAGGCTGAAGGACTATTTCAGGATGACCTTGGATTAATCAAGGCCTTTAACATGACACCAATCCTTGAGAACTTAGTAGATGATGAGTCCCTAGTAGAAAATATCTATTATGATAATAATATATATGTTCAACCCCTTCCACTAGTAAGGTGGTCCATTCCTGAGTCTTTCTCATTAATGAATAGAACCACTTATGTAACGGGGCCAAAGTGACCAATGAAATAGTGAGAATTGGTGAAAAGATATAAGAGCTCAAGGAGAATGGTGTACCACCATTAGTAGAAGGTTAAAGTAATGAAAACCTCCCAAAATAAGCATATATGCTAGTAATTTCCCATAATAAAAAATAAAATTCAAAGGCCAAGAGAGGACAATCAAGTAGTTAAGGAGCAGTAACGAATCAACTGATTATGATTTTATATAAAGATACAACTATCACTAAAACTCCAATAGTTTGTACTCTATCAATAATAATATCTACTCCTATATTTTTTATAGTCCCTCCTCTTATCTTTTTAATTCCATCAACTTCAACACCTCCTCCTTTTATCTCCACTCCACATTCACCTCAAGTAATTGCCCCCTCCATTATCACTAGTTCATATGTGTCAGTAAGTCCATTGCTAATAGTTCAATCAATTCAATTGGACACTTAGGTCTCACTTTTGCTTCCCTCTTCCATAATTCCTCCCTTTTCCATAATTTCAATCCCTCCTACAATTCCTTCCATCTCATCTCTAATCACCACTTCCACCCCATTAATCAATAACACTACACAATAGTATATAGACATGGATTCATTCATCTTGAATATAATCCTACTGGCCATTCCAACCCTTGGGACAACTACTACTTCATTTTCATCTCCCCTCACTTTCCATTTTTCCTCAACCTTGAGTGTCCCCATAACTCTCATTGATTCATTCATGGCTTTGGATTGTACACTCCCATGGGTCCCCCTTTTCTAACTCCCTATACCTACTCCTCCATTGGTGTCACTTCCATCTTCATTTTCCACCACACCCATCTCTTCCATTTTCATAATATCCCTAATCCCCATAGAGGAGGTAAAGGTAGAGAAAGTCATGGATATAAATATGGCCACTCAACCCATAGATGGGGAAGAGACTAGAAAAACATAAATTAAAGATTAAATAGATATAATAGTAATAGACTCAACACTTTTCATTTTAATCACTAGCTTATCACCTTTAGCTACATATTCAAAAGTGGTAGTATCAAGACAATAGGATTATAGTCCTCATTGGATAGTATAGATAGTGTAGAATAAATGTAAGTAGATGGTGTCCTCAAACACATTAAATTTTGGCATCACTAATGTATTTAATAAATCTAAGGCAACTCCCAAAACCATATCAATAATATTATATAATTTATTAGGGGAGAAGTATGCAAAGATTACAGTCCCCCCACCAGACAAATAAAAAGAAGATATAGTGGTGGGGGATTACCAGATGTCAAAGGTTTACCTTGGTCATCCTACAAAAGAGGGATTGAAACATGATGTAAAATCCAAAATCAACTCTCTTTTTAATAAAATGGATATTGAAAAGGTCATTAATAATGAATTTAAGAATAAGGTTGAATAATTAATGACTGCATTAAATAAGTTCATTGAGCCTACTACTTAACCAACATAATCTATTACTCAGATCATTGACCAAGAAACACTTGATGAAATAACAAAAATTGGCAACATGGGAAGGGATATAAAGGATTGGGTATAAGAGCTTATCTCAAAGGGAAATAGAGTCATTAAATTAGTAATAGGTCACTATAAAACTCAGAAAGAGAGATGGGCAACTTTGAGAGATCAAATAAGTATCAGGAAGAGATAGGAAGGTTAAACCTATTTTATCCAAAATTAATAATTATGGACACATATAAAAATAATATCCTCATTGTATAAAAGATACTAAAAAATGATGCAAATCATGAGGAATTAGATAAATTAGCTCAGTTTAGAATAAGGATACTCACAGAGAGTAATAATAAAGCTAAGGTTGCACATGATAAGGCCACTGATATACTATATGACATTGTATTTTTTTTTAATAAATTATCATGTCAAGCAACATATCATCAAAACCACATCCTTTCAGCTCAATAAGTTCAAGATAAGTTTAAAGGAGTGATTAAAGGAGAGTCAACACGAGACACAACATTTAGCTTGAGCTCCATCCATCATTTTATTAGGTACCATAATGCATTAGATAAAAATGGGGAAAGAGACTCAAGAATACATGGCTAAACAAAGGGAACTCTCTGGAATAATTACAAAATGTGAAATAAGCCACCTTTATTCTTTTATTCCTAATGAATATCATATCCTAGAGATCTTCAAAAGTTTTAATGCATATATTGAGAAGACATAGGAGAAGAAGGACAAGGATTCTTTAGAGGTTTTGGTTTTAGATTAATTATTTACATCACAAATATTTTTTATATTATACTCCCTTGTAAAAAATATTGTAAAGTTGTAGATTGTAAATTGTAACTATCATTTTGATAGCTCTTTTTGATAAATAGCCACTTATAATTTTGATGTTCCTTTTTGACAAGTTGAAAGTTGTAGAATGAAAACTTGTAAATTATGCTTTCCTTTTTGACAAGCTTGAGTTTATATAATTTTAAAAGCTCATATTTTGAAATGCATTTCCAATTGTGTCAAAATTGTGTGACTTGAAAGTTGTATAAGTCCCAATTTAAAATTACAAGATAGGTTTTACAAAAAAAACTTAAAGTCATCTAAAGCTATATATTTTTTATAAATTTTGAGTTTCACTTTGGCTCTTCATTTCATGGATAAACTATGATAGATTAACTAAAGAAGACAAAGGCCTTGCATGAATATTCTCAAGTCTCCTCGAAACCTCCAATAGTTTGGATCATGCCTAGTAGTTTCATGCTCTTTTTACCACTTGTTTACCTTGCCAAAGATGTCATTACAGATGAAGATCATGCCCCCTAGCATGGAGTATATATATTTTTTCATGCTCTTCAACTAGGCATAGATTTCTTTTAACTACATCTCTTCTATGAGAAATTTTGTATAAATATGGGTATTATGGCAAAGCCCATTTATCTTTTTATTGTTAGAGAGATTATTCTACATTTTGAATAATTTATCTACACATTGTAACTTGGATAATGATAATAGATTGAATATTTACCTTTTTTGTCTATGTAATATTTTTGTCCATAAGGTTACTTATCAAAATTTTGGATGTTTTTGTTCTTATTTTAGTCATAAAATTTCACTCATGGTATTATTTTGCCATTTTTAAATATTGTTTGATAAAAATAAAAAATATTGTCACTTGTATGATAAATACCCAAATATTACCTTTGATTTCACATTAGCATGAGTTTGTGATGCAATAAATTTCAATATATATATTTTTTTTATTGCATTCATATCAAGAAAGCATTATAATTCACTACAAATATTTGGTGCAATCACCATTTCTATTTTTGTAATTTCCTTTCTAAAAACTCTTTTCTCCCAATCAAACCCTATTTTAGAAGTAAGATCACTAAGAAGTATAATTTCCACATGAGTTGGTAGTTTATTAGTTGCATAAAATTTGGTGAAAGGAAGTTGGCCTTCTCTATAGGTTCACCTCAATTCTCTAAGGTCTTATATATTAGAGGTGATCCCATTTTATCATTATATTTTTGGATAACAAGCTACAATGTCAAGATGGGTGTAAAATCTATGTGGAAATAGTAATCAAATAAAATAATAAAAACACTAATGAAGAATGAGAAAAGAATGGAAAGTTTGAGGTAAATTTTCTAGGTCTATAAAGCATAACATATATTTTTTGTTCAAGTGCTTGTTGGTTGGCTACATAGGATGGACAAGAGATAATTTATCATATGAACATCATGCATCTCAAACACTTTTACACTTGACACATAATTAAATTATAAATGAGTACCTCAATGCTTGGGAGATGTTTCACATACTTTCAAATACTTCCATCTATTTGTGATCTAATACATATCATTATCCCAACATCCCTTTACCATTTTGACCTTAATGGAGATCTACAGGTCTTACAAGATACAATAATTTTTCCATGGTTAGAATGTGACAACATCCCTATATTAGGATACCAACATACCACATGAATGGTTTCTTTAAATTTTAGTTGATGATCTTTCTTGAGCTCCATCCCTTTTAAAATTCTATATCCCTTTTCACATCACATATCCTCTTTCACATATTTTATCCCTTATTACACCATGTATTTTGTTTTTTTCCATATCTTTCCCATCTTGCATCTATTTGTTGTTCACTACTAGAGTTGGTTTCTCTTTTCTATTAGATCATTGTTTATACATCCATACATTCCCTTGTACTTACATAAAAATTTAAATGTACATACAACTGATGTTTTCCTTATATATTTTCCAAAATCCTAAAATATCATACGATCCCAAAATATCCTAAAAATAAGAAAATCCCAAAATATTAAAAATTATAAAAATATAAAATTATAAAAAGAGATATAAATCCATCAATTATTTGTCTAGTTTGTCATCTTGTTCAAAATTGGACCCTTCTTTTGGTGCCATTATGATCAAAATCATTGAGTACATTAGTATTCATTTTTATCCTACATGCTTACAAATTTTATGGGGAGGTTATTTCATATATTAATTATCACTTATTAACATAATGCATTTCATCTTCCCTAACAGAAGAAATATATTTTCCTAAGGTTTTCATGGCCTATGTAGGTAGTGCTCAGTTACATGGGGTTTCTGAGGTCAACTCAGCCTGTACTCCCACATCCCACTCTTTTTTGTCTCATCTTCCAAATCTTAAAAAAGCCATTACAATCCCATTGTCTCCTTTATTTTTATCAATCAAATCAATCTTATCCCTTGTCTCATCTTACCTTGCAACATTATTCCCTACACTTGTTATTGATTTATGGAAAATCAAACATGTAATTTATAAAATGCATTAACACAATAATGTTTTTTATTAATTTTTATTTTAAAATGTTTATGTGAGTGTGTGTATATATACTTGAATTCTTATTTTTTACTTTTTTTTTTAAGTCTTTACTAGTTTTATCTGAATCAAAAACATTGTCATGATAATTTACATCATGATGTGTTATGTCACATGTTTGTACTTGAGTTAGTCCTTATGCAAAAGGAAATAATTTTATCATGCTTTTCAGGTAATCATGGTACATCTTATCAAATTTTAATTAAAAAATAAAGTTGAAAAGTATACATGGAGAGGCACTAAAAATATATTATATCCTTAAAAAAAATTCCACGTCATAATGGATAAGTGTGCTAGCATAATCATCACAACAATAAAACCATCTACATCTATAAATATCAAATAATCATAATCTGATATACTTCACACCAATCACATCAAAGAATAACTCATATCACATAATTTAATAGACATTATATTGAAACAAAATCATGAATAATAAATATATTAACATCTAAAATGATCACATTAATCATTAGTATCCATGAGTGAGGTTAATAAAAATCAAAAATATGAATCACTTTTATCATATCCTACATTAACAATAATTTATCATCATCTTGGCTACATAGGCTAAATGTGATAATATTATACATCAACATAAGTACATGTACATTAAAACCATGAGAATATAAAAGTGATACTATTAGTTCTCACTATGAACCTCTAAAGATGGACTCCTCTGAGGTAATTGTAAATACTAAAATTGAATATTTGTATAATATTAGTCTCTTACATTTAACAAATGTCAATTAGGGATATACCCTTAATTTATATACCTCCATGTTATTGAAGGCTCGCATTCACTATTTCACTATACCTATTACTTATCCCTTAGTCTGATCCATATCATTTTGATGACCCAAGTCTCCTATATTGGATAGAAAATTTAAAGCCTAAACATCCTCCAATGTTAGTTTTAGATCAATACTTGTTTTCTATCCCTCCAGATGTTATGGACAAGAGAGGGACACAATTGTTTATGGTAATGTCTAGATCCTTATCAAGTATCCACTAGCCTACCATGAGATATTTTTAAAATATATTGGTTATCCTGATTATCTTATTGAATCCTATCATGAGATATTTTCATAAGATGTGGTATTAATATAAGTTTAATCCTTTTCATTACTCATCTATAAAATACCAAGTAAACACCTACAAATCTAAATCAATCAAATATGTGAAAAATATAATATAACCTATTTATCCCTATTTTCATATCAAACATAAAACCAATCTTACCATAGGTATAAATCATTCAAATATAATCCTATTATTTATATTTTTCAAATTAAAATATAGATCACTACATGCATCTTCATATAGTATATTACACCCTTGTGCACACACTTTCCCACACATAGGGGAGAAATACATAAGTATGAGTCCCTCAATGGATTATTTTTTATGCAAGAAATTCCCATTTATAGAGGGGTTCTTAAGGTATCTTGACAAATTTATCCCATTAACCCATTTTTTATCAAACTCATTCCAAGGGTGAAGATATAGGGTTTGATCAATAAATGAAGAGTGATAGCTTGTATTCTAGATGTGAGCATACCAAGTAGAAAAGTGATATAAAATAAATAACAATGAATTTGGTTATATATATACAATAATTATTAAATATTGTACACCTACATCATATTTGGATAGTAACATTGATGGTAGTGTCAAAATCTAGCGACAATGTCTATGGCCACAGAAGTATAATTTCTAGAATCTAATGACTAATTTATAACACTGACCCCATATATTTTACACCTATCTTAAATCTAGTTCTAATTTCACATAGTAAAATATTTAAGTATAATTCTTCATTATTTATTACAATATCTTTCAATAGTTGTACTTTACTATTTATAGAAATCTCATTTCTATAAAGTTAAAATATTATTTATCTATTTTTTTAATTAATTAACCTATTATAAATTATTTATTACCCTTATGTTTGTATTAATTATATATTTATTAACCCTATATACCGCCATATGTTAAATTTAAGGTAAAACATTTGGTGAACATAACCCTTTGGTCTCTAACCCCTAGTTTAACCTAGGGTTTTCCTAAGTTGCTATTTTTTTTGAAATTCTCATTTTTTATTTCCAAATTCTCAAAATTTAAAAATCAGATTTAATTTTCCTAAAATAAATTTTAACATGGATACACACATTATATACTTCATCAACTATTATACATTTATATTCATGGTTTTTTATGTTAAATAAATTAGAGTTATAATCAAAATTCATAATAAAATTAGTCAACACAAAGAAAGGATTATTAATAGGATTAAACTTTATTCTCTCTATGCAACTCTTTTTTTCATAATATATAAATATTTTCCAATCACCAACATGTTTTATTATAACCCTTTATTTATCCTATAGCCTATTCAAGTGAAAGATACCAACCCACTTCCAATTACATATAAGTTAAATTCATCATCTATGGATAAAAAACACATTTAGATATGGGAAAGGAAAAAATATTAGATGAACATGTAAATTATTTTATTGAATTCATCCCTATTGTATATAAACATTTATTCAACATTACAAGGGATAAATGTAGATACATTATGTAAATAATGTGGAGGTCTCTCGTAATACTCCAAAATAGATTATAAATATCATATTAAAAAAATATGGTTGAAATATAATCTTGTATACATTAATAGAGAATAAGATGATATATTTACCTCCTAATAGACATAAGTCAGCCACCTGACTCATTCCTAAACAAGGGTCATCATATTGTAACTATCATTGGATTACTAAACATAATACAAATCAATGTGAGGCATTACAAAACTAAATTTAAAAATAAAAATATGTAGGATGTATAATGATCATACGTGAATAATTTAAAATACCTTTGATTTATAATACTTCAAATTTAAAAATTTCAATGAACCATACTTATAATCATGCACACCTAAAGACCTAACTATTATTAAAAATATTGATGGTGTCTATTGTCCACATCTCAAGGTGGATATACATAATTGGGATAAAATTTTAAGTAACACATTACTTCAAAATTTAGGACATAATATAGATGATTAATGTTACTCTCCACTACTAATTGAGTCCTTTAGACACATCATACTAACCATAGCATGTGAACCCAAGGTTATTTATACTATCATCTTAGTTGTGAATCCAAAACCAAACTTCACTTGTCATCTTGGTCAATATTGGTTGTCTAATATGAATGGAAATGATGAATACTACAAAAAAGTGCCTAAATTTCTAATTCAAATATAAATAAATTTGTGTCCCACATTATGGACATGAAAATAGGCTTATAGCAATAGCAATTATCACCAATTTACTAGAAAACATTTAAACATTGGTAATGGAAAAGCATAAACATTGGTGGTAAGAAAAAGGGCCATGGGGACCACCAAATGGGAGGAATTAGTTCCTTTCATTCCAAATGAAATTTTAGTGTCCAAAAAGTATGAAAAATCAAATATTCCAAATATACAAAAAAAAATCAAATACTCCAAAATATAAAAAACATTCAAATAATTTAAAAAATATAAATATATTTAGTATTCCCAGATTTTATTAGCTCCTTTGCATATATGTTATTTATTATATGTCATTAGATAACATCTCATTTATTTCCTATATAAAAATATGTTTCATGCACCTTTATGTGTGATATAAATATATCTAGACACATGGCATATGCATTTTCAGATGTTGGACCTATCTTCTGCTCACATCATATAATATGTTAGGGGAATTTGCTTCTTTGATTATGATTAATACATGTTACATATCCTTTATGATCATTTATACATTATCATTTTTGGGCTTATATTAATAACACATGTATATATCTATGCTCATATCCTTCATAATGCACCTGATATGCTATGATACATAACATTTTTATTAACACAAATATGTAGGTACTAGTATAATATGCTTATGTTGGTTACTTATGCTTTACATATTTATCAATTCCTTAAGTTCCTTATATTGATTTATATTATTTTTCTTGTGTATATTTTGAATATGTTCCTTTCATATTGGCCCATGTTCCATTGTATTTCGATTGGAAATTTGAATATGTCATTGTATGTTGATTGGATATTTAAATATGTTATTCATTTCAATTGTGTGACATTTGAACATGCCCCTTGTATGAGGTCTCCTTAGATAATTATTTTTTATTAAATTGAATGTTATTGTGTGTGTTCTTAATTATTTTTTGAACTTGTATTTTTTCCATTTATATATTTTCATGATCTATATCATACATTTTAGGACTTGATGTGATCACATACTACATGCCTAATTAATATATCTACTTCAACATGTTATCTTTGAATGTTATATGATTCATACACAAATTATACAACTACCTTATCATTTTTAGTTAAGGTACATATCAATTTATATCTACCTTACCTCAAAATTGGAGGCATATAAATGGGGGTATGTCATTTAATCATGACCCACACATTATTCATAGTTTCAAGATTAAAATGGGGGCATGTCACAAAGGAATGACCTCCATAATTATTCATTTTCACATTTTTTAGATTGTAGTGGAGGTATGTCATAATGAAATTACTTACACACTTATACACTTACTTGATATCTCCATATTTAAGTAGAGGCATGTTATAATAACATGACCTCCACACTTCCACAATCTCTAGTTCAATTTCATGATTTAGATATACACTTGGATCAGAATATTATACATTACAATGATTTTCCATAGATTTGAAATAGATTTTGTTAGATTTATGACACATGTACTCTAGTTTATAAAAATCGGAGGTGTATATGTTATTATATTACACCAAAAATTACAAAATTTGCCAATTATAATACTCACTAGGATGTACCAATTATACCAGGATGTATTGTTACCAATCCTTTTCTATTGTAATATTTGGTTAATTTTATAAGTTGGAGTAATTAAATAATTCAAAATCACCATATTTATAGGATTATTTGATTATATCACTCACCCTTACTATATTATATATATTCACACTTGAGTTATATGATTGAGATATAATGATCCCAATGGCCATGTCACAATTCATCTTTACACCAAATTTGGGGAATAATACCTTCCAATCTCCATCTTTAGATATCCAAGGTTTAGATATGAAACTTTTACAACTTTAATACATCATAATAAATCATTTTTACCAATTCAAATCATCAAGAGGCAACATGGTTGCATCAACACATAGGTGTACTCCTTCCTTGCTTTGTTTCTTTTCAAGCATTTTAATTATTTAAAATTTTAGATTATATGAACTTATTTGTATTGTAACATGTTCTTTTTTACAATTAGTTTTAGGTGTTTGGAAATTAAGATTCATATGGTGAAAATAGTAGTAGAGCAATAAGGATTGTTCCACAATGTTTATAAAATTTGATGGTAGGGAGCCATCTTGGTACCTTTCTTGAAAATATTGATGTTAATATCAAACAAACTAACCCAAATCCAAACCAATAAATAAATTAAATGGTTATGAATAATGTATTTAAGCTAATGTGAATTATTTTTTAAAAAAAGGAGTAAAAGGAGAGGGTAGAGTGAGAAAGAGATAACGATTGATGATTTGTTATTATGAACATATTGACAATATTTCAATACTTCTCAAGCATGATCTCAACTAGCATATAGTGTAATATAGCCTAAGCTCATGGTTTACTACAAACTAGGCCTAGTTATAAATGTAGGATAACAATACAAGTAAAAATTAGATTTACTTTACATTTTTACACTACATTTAGATAGCTAAAGCATATATTTATTTTAAAACAAATGAAATGAAGTAAATTCAATTCCTTCAACTAACCTAGCATACACAAGTTAGCAACCCTGTAATTAATGATTAAACTTAGTATTTCTTGAAACCATTCATACTCAAATTCAAACAAACAATTGAGAAACTTAGAAATTCAAACACATCAAACTAGATAATTCCTATAAAATTATTTGATCTCTTGTATTAATCGTTCAAAATGGTACAAAAATATCTTGAAGTATCTCTCCTTTTATAAATGGTAATACATGCCTTTATATAAAGCTAGGTAGTATACCAACCAATTTTACCAATATAAGTGTACAAAATACAAGTGTCTTTATAAAAACTATAATACACATGTCTTCTACAATCCTACTGACCTAGAGGCAATCATGCTAACAAAATAGCATGTGCCCTTACAAAATAATATATGATATCTTAGGTAAAAATTAATTAGGACATTATAGATGGGGCCCTTTATTTCTTGAAGATGCTCATAGCTCATTCATGTTGTTCATCCACTAAGCCCAAGTCTACGATAGGCCTTGTGATACGCTCCTCTTCTTAATTAGTGAGCTCATCAAAATCCTCATAATTCCTAGCCAAATGCCCAATATTCTACAATTATCTTGCCTTGATTGTCCATGAATTTTACCCTTGATTTTTTGAGTCACCAAGGTGGCTTTGTGTTAGAATTCTTCATAACTAATAATCCTTAGGGTAGTGGGCTATGATGGATCCTTAAACATAGTTCCTAGGAGATTCTCAATTCTACTCATGAGCTCCTTCTCCTCCTTGTGATCTATGAATATTAATTAAGAGAGAATGGTTAGTATTGTGTTAGTTTTAAAATGAAAAAAAAATGAAATAAACACACTAATAACATAACATCTCTAGGACTATACATTAGGGAGATCTTAGCTAACAATCATGAATGAAACAAACAACTAAAATGAAAAATAAAACACTTTTACCTTCCTTGGATGCTCTAAAATTCTTGTTTTGGTGGCTTTCTTAGCTCGTGATCATGAATTCCTTGGTAATGGAAGCTTGACAACCTCTATCTCTCTATGGCACCTTTAGTTTGTCGTTTGGCTTGGCTTGGAATAAACTTGGCATGGTAACACTAGTTGTATAAAGCTTTTGGAACCAATCCTACATTATAACTTTACACAAATTAAACTTAGAAATGATGTTATGAGGCCTCTTATTCATAATTTTTTGCAAATATCTGGAATCAACCTGAACCATACATCTCAAGATTGAGATGTGTTGTTGAGGATTAATTCAATTTTTGGAATTAAGTTTTTAATTATCCTCATCATGACATTAGAATAAGGGGAAATTAAGAGGCATGGATGGCATCATGGAAGGCATTGATGAGTCATATAGGGCATGAATCTAAATATTTGTGGCATTTATGGCCTAGAGATGTCTTCCCAAGAAATGAGGTCACTTACTAATGTAGATATTCAATATTCATTTCCAAAAATAATTATTCAACAAGTTTCCATAGAATTTTTTATTAGGCCTTGATTTAGGTTAATTAGCTCTTAAGCATTATTAAGCACTTTATGTACAAATTACTCAAATTGATCAGAATACCCTATTATTTGTCCTAAATTTGATTTGATTAGAATTGGAAGGCACTATCAGATGCATTGGATCCATATTCCCATTTAGGATGTTACCAACAACAAATAACAAAGGCATACATCTTGTGTAAAATATTTGATAGGAAAGAGCAATCCAAAACATGCAAGTACAAAATTAGCATTTTGACTCAAAATGATCTGATCAAAGTTAGCTAGCCCATAAATTGCATTACCCCATATAGTGATACCCTAGCCAAAATTGGCATTTGAATATGTCAGTTTCACATCAATTTGTGTGTTCTAGTGATTTTAGGCTAAATTATGCATTTTGAGTATAAATTGGTCAAAAGCCTAGTAAGAGGTTATCGGTGGCCAATTTTAGGTGTCTATAATTTTCCACTATTTGGGAAGGCATTACAAGCTATAAACATAGTAATGTCTTCTCAAAGATTAAAGAGGTCCTACATGCCTACAACTAAAATGATGATAAACTAACTATATGATGCCCCCTCGATGGAATGGTTGGCACAAAGAGGTTAGCAAAAAATCCCTTAAAAATAAAGAAAAAAAAGGAGACCAAAGAAAGGAAAGATGATGGGGTGAAAACACAATGATATTGAAAAAGTAATCAAAATCATTGAGAATGCAAGTGGGATGCTGCACAATGATTTTTCCAAAGGCATTTATAATCATTGTACCTTGATAGTGGCAATGTGGTATAATAACACAATGATTTGTCTAAAGGTGGTTATAATCATTGAGAAGATGGAGCTGCCCTAGTTAGGATAGATAAATAAGATAATAGCATGCCCCTTGTATAGGTAGAAAGAGTAAAGTGATGATAACACAATGATTTGTCTAAAGGTGGTTATAATCACTGAGAAATGTAGGTGGGATGGTGTGTAATGATTTACCCATAGGTGGTTATAATCATTGGACCCTGATTATGGAAAAAATGATAAACTTGGTCAAAGATGATGATAACTTGACACAGAGGGTAATGATGAATTAGAACAACCTACTAGTAGGTAAATGCTCATCTGAACTAATAAAGGTAGAAATTCTTTTATGGTCAATTACTTTGTTTGGGATATGATTGAGAGTGGAATCAGGATGTCAATGCTGAAGAGATACCACCATTGATGAATAGACTTCTTAAAGATCAGGTTTGTTGTAGCATGTGATGGTAGTCTTTATAATAGAACACCATAAAGAATTGGCCAAAATATGCATAAGGAATGACAACCATAATCCAATACTTAATATAAAATAATGCACTGATGATAAAAACCATGATGATAATGTAAACATATGAATAATGATGGATTCAAGTGTAAGTGTGGATAAAGAATCACCCAATGAAACACACATAATCTAAATCAAGGAAATAGTGTTGAAAGTAAACAAATAGGAAGAAAAACAATATAAGTAGAAACAAACAAACAAATAATAAAATAAAAACCTTATAAATATTTCCCCTAGAAAATAGGTGACAACTTAACAAATGAAAAAAATAGGGGAATATAAAAAAGGAAGGGGGTGGATGAGTTGTCTCCCTATGCACTAGGCAAGTGGATACTGCCTACATAGTTCCATGGATGTAATATCCAATAAAAATCTTTAGGCCAAATGTAGTTCTCCCAAGGAATGCGAAGAATGTGATAATTGATGAAAACAAATAGAATGGATGTGATAGAAGAATAGGAATGATCTTGTAAAATGGCAAGTGCATGAGAGAAAAAGGCCAAAAAGGATGGGGAAACTAAATGACAACTGATTTTCTTGTAACTTAGTAAGGGTTCCCAAAATCATTAAGGTAAAGAAGTGGTCAATGTTTTTTTCTTTTCTAATGATTTTTAAAATGTTTTTGGGAATTATTTTGGAGTGTCTCAACTCAATCAAGGATGACGAGACACTACATAGTTCAATCTTACAAAATGGTGAGAATGTTCAAACCGAGGTTTCTCACAAAATGGTGAGGGAATGGCTTACATTTCCCACAAAATGGTGAGGGCATGGCTTACATTGCTCATAAAATGGTGAGAGTATATATAAAGGGGTGACTAAATTGACCTCAATAAATATTGAACATTGCCTACATAGTCCCAAAGTAGGACCTCAAGCCACTGTAGTTCCACCCTTTTCATTAGAGGAATTCAAATAGTGCAGCAGTCAATTCAAATAAAATAGGCATAGTTTGTAAAAGACATAGTATGGCATAAGAAGTGGCAAGTTGGTATGTCAAGGCTTAATATTACCCCTAGTTTTCCCATAGGTGGTTATAACTAGGATATAATTACATAGATCAATGATACTAATTTACCCAAAGGTGGTTATAATTAGTGGCAAGACTGGTGGTAAGAAAGGACTAATAAATGAAGGATGCAATAGTTGAGACTTATATCAAACTATCCCAAGATATGTTCCCTATCTAAAATACTTAAACCAACTGATGAACTAATCAGATACCTTGATTTTAAAACTATGTAACAAAAGTTGAAAACCAAGGTCAAATAAACTAGGCTTTAGAACACGCTAGGTCGATAGGTTGGAAGTGGAAAGTGGATATGGAAAAGAGGATGGATAAGACTAGTATGTGTATAAAGAAGAATAGTGACAAAAAAGCATAACTAAAATGGTCCTTACAAATAATACACCTTAGCATTCAAGCATAGTATTGCTTGAGATGAATAATATTCATTAGCTCTGGAAGTTCATCACCATTTGGTGTGGTAAGCCTGTATGCTCTTGATCCATAATCTATAGTGATGATGAAAGGCCTTATCTAGTTTGGTTTGAATTTCCCTTTGTGTTTCTTCTTAGCCATGGTATTCTTTTAGTTTTCTTTAAGAACAAGATCACCAAGTTCAAATGCTATATACTTCACATGCCAATTATAATGGTCTTTGAGTTGATTCTGATATGCTTGAAGATTTTTAAGCATGGTTGTGCATTTTTCATCAAATAGATCCAACTCTTACAGGTGAGCTACTTGATAGTCATGATCATCCCTGACATGCTTGAAAGAGATGAATAGTGAAGGTAACTCAACCTCAATGGGAAGGATGGATTCAATACCATAAATGAGTATGGAGTGGCTTTTATGGGGATATGAAGATTGGTATGGTATGCCCAAAGGGTAAGGAATATCTAGAGGTGCCAATCACAACCAAAATCATTAACAATATTTTTGAGAATGTTAACAATGGTTTTGGTAGATGCCTCAGCTTGGCTATTACCTTCAGGGTAATATGCTATATAAAAATGTTGGGTGATGTTGTATTCATTACATAAATGGTATACATATTTGTTCTTGAATGATCCTCCATTATCAAATATAATTTCAGAGGGGATACCATAGTGATAGATGAGATGGTTGAAGATGAATTTGAAAATTTGATTTCTAGTCACGTGAGGGGTATAGCTTTAACCCACTTAGTGAAACATTTGATGGTAGTAAGGATATGTTTATGGCCATCAAATGAATTGGGGTTAATCTTCCCAATTAGGTCAAGTCCCCATGTAGAAAATGGCTATGGTGTCAACATCAGTTTTAGAGTTTTTGTTGGGGCATGAATCAAATTAGCATGCCATTGACATTTGTCATTTTTTTTACATATGTAGTGGCATCTGCATCCATTGTGGGCCAATAATAACTAGTACGCAAGAGATTTTTGGATAGTAATGCCCTACTAGAATGGGATCCACATACTCCTTTGTGAACTTCTCTTAATGCTAATGTAGACTCTATCGAAGTTAAATAATGAAGTAGAGTTCCATAAAAACTACGATGGTAAAGAGTGGATCTAAGTAAAGTATAATGAGTTGAATGATGAATGAAGTATTTGGTTTGTATTTGAGATAGGTTAGGTGTTATAACTTGGTCATGAAGGTAGTTGTAAAGGTCTTTGTACCAGATAGAATTAAGACCAATAATATCACAAATCATGGCAATAATTAGAGGTTTATGAGCTGGTGCGGACAAATTCTTGATGAGGAATTGATACTCTTTAGATTTATCTAATTTTCAAATTAGAGAGCCAATAATAGCCATGGCATCTATAGTTCTATTATTAACCCTCAGTATATGCTCAAACTAAATGTTGGAAATTTGCTTTTTAAGAGTGTCAACCATGGTTTTATATGGAACTAGCTTGTCATCTTTGGTCTGAAAATGATTTTTGACTTGATTGATGATTAACTGAGAATCACCATAAAATTGAAGATGTGATATATTCCAATGCACTACTTGTTGATTTCCTGCAATAAGTGCTTCATACTTATCCATGTTGTTTATACAAGGAAAGATGATTCTAAATGATTTAGGAATTAGCTCCCCCTGTGGTGTAATAAATAATAAGCCTACCCCCAATCCATGTGTAGTGAATGAATCATCAAATTATAGTTTCTAGGGCTGCTCCTCAATGGGTGTATCAATAATGGTCATGATGGATTCATCAAGAAATGGAAACTTGAGTGGTTGTGTGTCCATGAGAGGTGCTTTAGCAAGTTGATCTGTAAGAACTTATCCTTTGATTACTTTTGGATTGACATACTCTATGTCAAACTCACTACAAAGCATGATTCATTTAGCCATTCTACCTTACAAAGCTATTTCATCTAGTAGATACTTAAGTGGATCTACTTTTGAAATGACCATAGTTTTATAACTCAACATCTAATGATGCAATTTTTGAGCTGTAAAAACCATAGCTAGACAAGATTTTTTAATAGGTGCATAGTAATGTTCATATGTAACCAAGGTATGAATTAGGTAGTATACAACATGCTCCTTTCCTTTTTCATCATGTTGAGCCAAGAGTGCCCCCAAAGCATGGTCGGTAGCTAATAAGTATAACAAGAATGGATTTCCTGGCATAGAAGGTAATAAAATAGGCATATTGATAAGATAGTATTTTAGCTATTAAAAAGTTATTTGGTAGTGATCATCCCAATGAAATGCAACTCCTTTCTGAAAAAGGTGTGTGAATGGATGACACTTATCTGCTAATTAAGATATGAAGCACTAGATTTATTAGATCTTTCCCTGCAAACTATGAAGTTACTTCAAATTGGTTGGTGGTAGTATCTTAGCTATAACATGGACTTTAGCTAAATAAACTTTAATACCTCTATGAGACACGATGAATCCAAGTAATTTTCCTAAATTTACACTAAACACACATTTCTTTGGATTTAGTATGACTTTGTACTCTTGTAGTCTTTCAAATATCTTATGTAGTACTACTAGATGGTCAACTATGGTCTTGGATTTTCCTAATATGTCATCAACATATTTTTCAACAATATCATACATCATATCATGGAATATGATAGTAATGGCTCTTTAATATGTAGCTCCTACATTATTAAGGCCAAATGGCATCACCTAATAGCAAAATTTTCCCTGTGGAATGGTTAACATTGTTTTATGTTAATCTTTTGACACTATTCTAATCTAATTATATCTTGAAAAGCCATCCATGAGTGATAGCATGTCATAGCCTAACATGGAGTCAATGATCATGTCTATAGTAGGTAATGAAAAATCATCTTTAGGATAAGCTTTGTTGATGTCTCAAAAATCTATACAAATTCTAATTCCTTTAGGCTTTTTGCCTACAAGTACTACATTAGAGATCTATTCTGAGTAGTTAATGGATCAGATACATCCTACTTCTAAGTTTTCCAACTCTTTCTTTACCAATACAACAATGTGAGGATGCATATTACATAGCTTTTATTTTATCGGTTTGGCATTAAGATTAACAACAAGGTGGTGCACAACCAAAGTGGGGTCTAATCCTGGCATGTCAGAATAAGCCCATGTGAATATATCCACAAACTCTCTCAACAAAGCTATAAAAATGTCACATTCCTCCTTAGTGAAGGATGCACTTAATTTTATCCATTTCAAGTCTAATTAAGTCTCAATTTTTACCTCTCTTGTATCTTTGACTGGAAGGGTTGAACCATCTTATAAGATAGTAGGCAACAACTTGAACTGTTGGACTATGTCAAGGTCCTTTGATAGGACTTATTCTTCAACTTCTCCTAGGCATGATAAATCTGAGTCTCCTAATGGGAGATTTTGCCATGTAATAAAAATAGTCAAAAATTCTTGAAGAATTTGATCAAATACTTATTTTTTCTCAAAACTAAACTTATATCTATAGGCAAGTTCATCGTTGGTGGTCTCCTAGTCTAAATTTGAAGAAGAATGAACACCCCCATCTAATGGTGCCTAAAATAGGTTTTCATCACTAGACTAGCCTTTATCTTTACCTTTTCCTCAGTCATAAAGTGCCTCAAAGAGGTTTTCACTTTGGGACCTTAATGTTTTTCTTTTTTTTTTCTAAGGGTGTTCTCTTTCTCTCCAAAATAGGCTATAGGATTGAATGTGATTGAGAATCTTAATTTGTGATCTCCCAATAGAACATTGTCTCTAAGGCCTAAGAAATCATAGAATGTCTCATCATTCTAGAATTCATCAATTGGCAGACTGGATTATTTTTGGTCCTAATCTATCAGTTGGGGATAATATAATGGTAATAGATTATGATGAATGGATTAGGTAAGGATACAAATGGCATTATTATCAAATAGGTTGGTTTTAGCTAGGTTATCAAAGGTAAGGCTATGATCAGACTATGCTTCACTGTCGACATCATCATCACTAGGCACTCGTGATGGAGTTTGAATAAAATATGTGGGGTTACCCCTAAGAAATTTAAATCCAAGTCCATAAGGTCTTTCATACTTATTCGTTTAAATTGGCTCGATGGTTCCTTGTTGATTTAATCTGAGTCCTCTTCCTTCATAATTATGATGCTCTATGATCCTACTGGGAATAGGATACTTTACATTTTTATAAAAATCATCTTATTCATCATTTTATAACCATGATTCATTCCCTTCAAGAGGGTCAGGTCTTAGGCTAGATGATGGTACAAATGTGACAAGTCCTTTATCTTTATTCTTTCATTGCCAATGCATATGTGGGATGATCCTAGGTCACCTAAAGGTTTTCAAATTTTGAGGAATATTAGCATTGTGAAATGTGTCATTGATCACATATTCTCATGGTCCATTATCTAAAATGGTGAAATGATTACAAGCTTTAGGAGATGGTAAATGGGAAAGGGAATCTAAGGTATTAAGATCTATGTAATTATCTAATGAAGGATCAATAAGTATAGATTTTTATTTATCCTACTTGGATCTTGGTTTCATATCGTACTAATAATTATAGCATTGAAACTTGGCCTCAAGATAATTTTAGTGCTCATATGGATGTAAATCTCTTAGAATATTCACTTCCATCCCTGAGTGTGAAAACTTGATACATTGGTGTAGTGTTGATAGGACTACATGAATATCATGTAACCAAGGCCTACCTAGAAGCATGTTATATGATAACTTAAGATCCAACACATGGCAAAGTGTATCATGGGTCAATAGCATAATGATAATTACCAAGATAATGGTGCCCTGTGATTCTCTTTCTTGAATATCATAGGCTTTAATAGTTATTGTTTCTAGCTAGAGATCTGTCATTGTGTACCTAAGAAGCTTGATGAGCTTGAGAGACACTATGTTGAGGCTAGATTCATTATTGATAAGGACACATTTTGCTATATGCCATCTAATATAAACTTCTATGTATAGTGGGTTATTATGGAGTGGGCCAAGGGAAGACATATCACTTTGGTTGAATGTGACTTGTTGGGTTTGAACTACGTGTCCAACCAAAACATGAAAGTTATCAGGGGATATGTCACTAGAAAAAGTGGATTGGGTCAAGAACTCATTCAAGATGTTCTTGTGGGTCACTAAAGTCTATAATAAATCTAAAATAGAAATTTGTGCTGGTGTCTTTTGCAATTATTCCACAATATCAAACTTCTTGTTTTGGTTAGTAGTGAATGGTTTATTTTGAGGTTGAATGGTTAGTTGGATGATAGGCAAAGTGGTAGATGGTTGTGGGCTTAAGATAGTAATATTTAGCCTCTAAGTTGTGACTACATAATCAAGATTAAATACTAGACCATTATTGCTAACTGATGTTGGAAATAGTGTGGGACTCGATAGGACAAGTCTCGATTATTGATGCACTTGCATGTGGTCATGTGGCAAGAATGAGTTATCACTATAAGATCTAAAAGTGGGAGTCCTAGTTTGTTAGTTTGCCTGTATGCATTCTTAGGTCAAAGAAGGATTATCCATGTGATTTGGCTAAATATTATTGTTTAGAAATGGTCTAAGCTAATTAGTACTTGGTTTAGGATTAATGGAGATGGTATTAATGCTACCCCCTATAATATGACCTACAACCTTATTGTAGTCATGTACAAATACATGGTAGGTTTGTTGGTTGTTACCATTTTGACCTTGGTTTTATCTATTATTTTTTCATTATGGATTTTGTTAATAATTTTGTTGATTCTATTTTTTTAGCCTTTGATTTTGATACTATTGATTTTGTGACTACACTAGCCATTATTTTTGTTGCTAATTATTCTACTACTATTTATTATTATGTCAGGGAAAAGGGTTTTGATAGATCCCAATAGGTTGATTAGAAGTGGAAGCACCATTATCTAATTTTATCTCCCCATTCTCTAACATATTTTCAATTAAATGCTTGATTTGGACACATCTTCATAGATTATGCCCATGGACCTAATGATAGTCAAAAAATTCATTTTCATGATACAAATCAAGGAAAGGAATGCCTTTTGGATAATGTTTTGGTATAGGCCAACTAATCATATTAGTAGTGGTAAGCTTGCAAAATATAGATTCAAAGGTTCTCCTAGGTCACTAAAGACATGATATGCAGGCACATTTCTCCTAGGATGAGGGGTTTTCAATGGTAAAGGATACTATATTTGTTGCATAGGTTTTTGTTGGTGTGCTTGTGGTATCAATTAGAGAAGTTGATATGTAGGAGTAAGTTGAAAAGGTGGTATGGATGAGGTTTTCATAGTTTGTACATGATAGGATTTGGTTACTCCATTTCCCACAACATTCCTATTTCAGTTGAATTGCTTCAGTATTTCTTGATTATTGGCTTGTGTCAGTTGTGATGCTTGTGCTTGATTCTATTTCCCTAATTGGTAGAATTAAGTTTGATGACTCCTTTATTAATGAGTGCTCACTCAATCAACAAAAATTTATCAATGATCTCTTTGAATATATGTGCACATTGTAGTTCTAGATGATAGACTATCTTACTATGCAAATTTTTAGTAAACACAATATCTGATTGTTTATCTAGTAAACTATGGGTGAAATGGCTTACAAGGGCTCTCCATCATTGTAAAAAACTTTCAAAACTCTCCCTAATTTTTTGCTTTGCTTATGTTAGATCCAATAATGAAATATCATGCTTGAGATTATAGGAAAAGTGTTGCACAAATTTATCAAAAAGATCATCAAACTCTGTTACTAAATTCTCAGGAAATTTTAAAACCCACTCCAAGGCTTGTCCAGCTAAACTCCTTGGAAATAATAGCAAAAGGTATATGTCACTATATGCCACTGGTTGACATGCGATAAATAATTTGGTCAAATGGGCCTTAGGGTGGTTTGTATCCTAGAGGAAATGGTATCTAAAAATACTCCATGTTGAATGGATAGGAACACACATCATCTAATTTGAACTTCTTAGTCTGCTTCGCTTCCTAAATGGTAGTAATCACATCCTTCATCTATTGCAATTCTTAGTATAGGAAACTATAAGGGATATTGGTTTGAGGGATAATATTGGTTTGGGTACATGGTTGGGAGGTCACAAGTGAGACACTTTGACCATGGTATGATAGAGACACCTATTGGGGTACATTGGCTTGGTTGGGGAATGGACCAAGAATATTCATACATGGATTGGGTATAATTGAAATTACACATTTGGCTACATGATGTTTTAGTTTGGGTTGATGATAAAGGTTTGACTTGGAGTATTTTTTGGTTGGGATGAAGGGATATAACTATATTATTCCTACTATGGTTGAAAAGGGACATGATGTCAACTAATCAAACCTTGTTATTGAGTAGGAACTTGTGGACCAAGACCCTATCTTAGAATTTGTGTCACATTTTAAACCAACAATTGTCTAGTAGGTACTTGAGAAACGTGAGTACCTCCTTATTACATGAATCCCTATGAAGAAGTGAAAGCATGTTGTTTATTCAGTATCTGTCACTAACCAATATTTTTACACTATTGATTAGTCATTGCATGGTTTTGAATTGGCATATTAGTCTATGAGTAATTAGGTATGTTCATTGTCACCTAAAGAGGTGGTAAATTAGTTTCCCCTGATTGAGGTGGCAATGTATTCATCCTCTATTACATTTATACACTAGATTGTGTCTAATTTTGTGGAATACCACTCACTACTTATTAAGGGGGAGTAGGATTCATCACATTCTATTGTTAAGGCATAACATTAGATGTTGTTTGATTATCTAATCCTATAGGTTGTACATCAGAAATATGAGGACCTCCTTATTGCATGAATCCCTATGAAAAAGTGAAAGCATATTGTAGATTCAACATCTATTGCTAACTAATATTTGTACACTATTGATTAGTCATTACATGGTTTTGAATTGGCATATTAGTCTACAACTAAATAGATATGTTTGTCATTACCTAGTGAGGTGGTACATTAGTTTCCCCTGATTGAGGTGGTAATGTATTCATCCTCTATTGTGTTGATACACTAGATTATGTTTGTTTTTGTGGAATACCACTCACTAATTGTTGAGGGGGAGTAGGATTCATCACATTATATCATTGAGGCATAACATTAGTCATTATTTTATTATCTAATCCTATAGGCTGTACACTTGAGGAAGTGGTTGGTTGAGTTTGGGGTGTAGAAACTCTTATTACTTGGTATGATGATCTACTCATGGGATTAACTATAGGCACATGTTGTTGGCTATTTTTTTGTGTGTTAGTACCACTTTAATCAAGATTGGATGTTGTTTGCACATTGTCTATTATGTTTGGCTCACTATTGAGTGTAGAAGGTGAAGACACTCCTTCAATAACTGGCATATGTATCAAGTTATCTATTAAATAATTTTGTATAAATGGGTCAGAACTCAGATTCTCTTGTCTAGTTAATTCCATCAACACTCCCATTGAAGGTACTAGGTCAATGAGGGGCTTACTCACCATGTTCATCTAATTGAAATCAATTTCTAAATTTAGGTAGGTTTGGTGTGTTGTTTGCATTTGGTTAAAGTGATCTTCCATTATATTTTTTCCTTGATTAGATATATTAGAGTCTTGGTACATTGTTTCGACTAGAGCCATAAGATTGCTAGAAGAAGCCTATTGATCATAAATGATATTATGGGGCACTCTTACTAGACTTGATAAATTTTCATGGGGAAGTCTGTTGGAAACTTATCCTCTACCTTTATGGCCCTAACCAAAATCTCATCTTTGTTCTCTAAAAAATGTCACTCAAACAAAAATGGATCATACGTGGAAGCTAAATTAGTAGAATATAGTTGTTGAAGTACTAGCTTGTCCACCATGGGTATTGTATCTAAGTATCGCATGGTTTGTTCTTGGTCTTGTTCTATGTAAGGTGGTGTGTTAACCAAATAGTTATCCAATAGATCTTGGCTTTGTGCCCCAAATTGAGTATTCTAAAAGGGATAAAAATTCATCTCATAAGCAGTGTTATCTACATAGGGGTCTTGCACCATTTCTTCCTATGCAACTACATTACTAACCCTTATATTGTACATGAGTCAACTACGAGTGTAGGAATACATGTTGGAATTCATAGTCAATGCTTTGTGATAAAAGTTCAAAGTGTTCTACAAACTCTAAAAAGGATAGAATCTAAAACAAATGATGCCTTCAACTTGGTCTATATTTGTGAAAAGGGATCAAAAGGTTTATTCAAATATTTTTGAGGAAACAAGCTAGCATATAATATATAACATTTCATTGTTTACATAAAGATAAGCAAGTAAATGGACCAAAAATAAAAATGCTAAACTCTAAGGTCAAAGTGTTTCAAATCAGTCTAATCTAAGAATTTAAAAGTTGCTAGGTATTTTGGACAAACATGACATCGAAATCTAGGCTCAAAAAATGCATGTGCTAGGACTCTTGGCCAAACAGTGTAAAAAGCTAGACTTTGAAAATAGATTAAAGTTTTAATCTAATAGATTTGAAACACTTCTAACAAACACTAGGCATTTGATTCTTGGACATGAACTTGGTAAACTAGATATAAGGTATGAAACAAAATGCACTTTAACCATAGTTTATTTTCTCATAAAGAATGGTATAAAACTTGGTTCCTTTGATAAACAAGCTAGAAAAAGGTGAACAGTATAATTGTGCTTTAGACAAAGGATCAAAAGTACACTTGGATTGGTCTAAACATGTAGAAATAGATTTGAAACTCTATGGAAGAAGGTCTTTGAAATAAAGTTTGAAATGATTTGGGTAGTGTAATGACACTATACTACCAAAAAGGTATGATAAAAAAAATTATTTCAAAGATTCTCTAAGGCAAAGACATTTTTACATAATTTTGACAGCATAACATTACCTTTCTTGACTTAAAATGTAAGTGTTTAGCACAAAATGTCTTAAGTCTACCAAGTGAGCACAATGATTATGAGTCTCAAATAGCCTTCAACCCAAATTGGAAATTAAACCTAAGTTCCCTCAAGTTTAGTGCAAATGGTGAACCCACTTAACACATCAACCCTATGAACTTGTAAAGGTGTAATTTTGAATATCTATTACAAGTGAAGGACTTAAACAACTTTGGTCAAGGTCTAGACTCAATAGGGCATCATAAATATGCCAAAGTGGATGATATGACTCTCAAGCTTCTAATGAACTTTAAATAAAAAAATTGATGATCTCATGTAGGTAGCATAACACCTCTTTATTTAAATAAAAATGAGGACCATGTGTTTGGTTTGGGATTGTTTGTTTACACCAAGTTTTGACTCTAAACAAGACTTTAATCTAGGACAAGACCAACTAATTAACCATTCTTATATCCTAAACTAAAAAGGTTGCTTGGTATTGTTGAAATCCATCAATATACATCATTTGAGAGGTTTGTAAGTGTTCATCCAAAATTAAATGCACATTATATAGTAGGGTTTGTATACCCCACCTTGTTTCAAATGATAGTACTGTGACATGGACCTTGAGGTACACCTTGCACCAACAATACTTCCATGGTAAGTGGGTATTTATCTAAAATCTAACAAGTTTCTAAATGATCTAGGGGAATTAATTGCACAATGACTTTCATGCCAAACAATGCAAAAGAAAAGCACAAATTTTCAGTCCATATCACTAAGCTTGTTGCAAAAAGGTCTAATCCTTTATGAAACCACTAAATCCTATTGTTCACTCAGTGTAGTGCAAAGTCCAAAGTGCCACTACATCCCGTGTGTAACTCCAAAAGAGTCAAATGAAGTTAATACTCGGAGATGAAACCTTAGGTCAAAGCTTCCCTAAAAAATTATGGGAGGTGATGAAGTCCCCCTCATAAGCCAAGATGTATTAAAAAATAAATCATGAAAATAGAAAGAATTTAGGGTCATTTTCAAGTTCACCAAAACTATGACGAGTTTTTGTGGAGTGTTTTAGATGACTTTCTTTCTAAGCCTTGGACTAGGCTTCTTGCAATAAGAATGGCACTTTTGATTCCAAGGGTTCCATATAGGGAAAAAATGGAAGAGCGTACATGAAATATTCCTCTTTTTACCAAACAAAATCCAACTAAACAACTATTGCAAACAAGAATTGACAAGTGTTTTCAATTTTAAACCCAAATGGAATGTTTGGTGGTCTTCATTTGACCACTTGGTCTTAGTTGTAAACTTTGAAATAAAAATTCACCAAAAACATCTAAAAATTCCTTGTTAAACACCCAAAAAAAGTCCCTAATCAAATTTTAAGCATGCAAAATTGATTTAAACATGTTTTGAGCAAATATCTCACTTGGTCCGGCAACAAAATTGTTAGCATGTCATTTAGCTTTGAACCCCTTTTGAGTTTGAAACAACAAACTTTGAAAAAGTAAGTCTCAGGTCTATGTTTTTAGAAAAACATAGTGACAAATGTTAGTCAATACCATTGATGTTAGTTATAGCCAACCAAGATCTGACTAATGTTAGTTCTATTAATTGGCGTCGGTTAAGTCAGTAACTAATGTTGATATTTCTATCGATGTCGGTTACTATGTAAAAACCATGGCAACCAAAAATAGAAAAAAAACTTATAAAAGCAATTTTTAAGAGTTTTAAAAGTTCAAATACATATTTTAAAGTTAAAAAAGGATCTCCTTTAGGCATAGGATGCATCTTGTCTCATCGGGCATGCCATTATGTGATCTAGGAATTTGACTCAAGAGAGGACGGTTAGTATTATGTTAGTTCCAAAATGAAAACAAAATGAAATAAACATAATAATAACATAAAATATCTAGGCCTAGACACTAGGGAGAGCTTAGCTAATAATAATGAATGAAACACATAACTAAAATGCAAAATAAAACTCTTTTACCTTCTTTGGTGCTCCAAAATGCTTGTTGTGGTGGCTTGCTCAGCTTGTGCTCATGAAGTCCTTGGCAATGGAAGATTGACAACCTCCATCTCTCCTTGGCACCTTTGGCTTATGGCTTGGCTTCGATTGGAATAAATTTGGCATGGTAACACTAGTTTCATGAACCTTTTGGAACCAATCTTGCATTATAACTTTGCACAAATTAAGCTTAGAAATGATATTGTGAGGCCTCCTATTTATAGATTTTTGCAAATATCTAGAATCAACCTAAACCATACATCTCAAGATTGAGATGTGTGGTTGAGGATTAATTCAATTTTTGGAATTAAGTTTGTAATTATCCTCATCATGGCATTGGAAGAAGGGGAAATTAAGAGGCATAAAGGGCATCATGGAAGGCATTGATGAGGCATAGAGGGCACGAATCCTAATATTTATGGCATTTATGGCCTAGGGATGTCTTCCCAACAAATGAGGTCACTTGATGATGTATATATTCAATATTTAGTTCCAAAAAAAAGTATTCAATAAGTTTCCATGGATTTTTTGATTAGGTCTTGATTTGGTTTAATTATCTCTTAAGCATGATTAAGCACTTTGTGCATAAATTACTCAAATTGATCAGAATGCCATGTTATTGGTCCTAAATTTGATTTGATTAGAATTGAATGGCACTATCAAATGCATTGGAACCATATTACCATTTAGGATGTTACCAAAAACAAATAACAAAGGCATGCATCTTATGCATAAAATTTGATAGGAAAGAGCAATCCAAAGCACATAGGTGCAAAATTGGCATTTTGACTTAGAATGATCTGATCAAATTTAGCTAGCCCATAAATTGCATTACCCCATTTAGTGATACCCTAGCCAAAATTGGCACCTAAATATGTCAGTTTCACATCATTTTGTCTGTTTGAGTGTTTTTAAGCTAAATTGTGCATTTTGAGTAGAAATTAGTCAAAAGCCTAGTTAGAGGTTATCGATGGCCAGTTTTAGGTGTCTACACTCCTCAATGAGTTATTACATTTTAGTATGCCAAGAACTCAAGGCTTGGACCTTATCTACAACAATTCCCAAAATGACACTTAGGTGCCCTACACTAATGGCTTTGAAATTTGGGATTTGCTTCTTAACTTCGATGTTAAGAAGTTGGGCAATCTTATCTTTGTAATTATGTCATTGAGTAAACAACTCCTTGGCTAAGGTGGCCTAGTTTTATAGTGCATCCTACCTTAATTTGATAGACATTAATGCTTTGAACATGTCATGGAATGACTTCTCCAACATTTTAATCATGGAATCTAACACTGAGATAATTTCCTAAGTCTATAGATTATCCTTTTACCTCTTTAGGTTCTTAATTATTTGCACTAATCCCTAGACACCAACTATAAATTTTTGAGATTGAGCCTCAATCAAACTTTCCACATCTTCTTCATGGATGGGAGCCTCTCCAAGCTATTGTCCTCCAATAAGGGTTAACCCTATGAATGGATCCACCTTTTGAAAGGTGAATTCTTCCTGACCCACCATAGCCACCCTTGTTATGGTTCTTTCCAAGGATGTTGTATCAAGGTTAAATACCACCTTAACCTCTAGTTCCTTTAATCTTAGAGGCTCAATCACCTCTGAACCTACACTACTAGAAGTTCTTGGGGTGTCAATTTTTTCTCCTCCTTGGGCTTGACAGACTTGTATCCTCCTTTCTTCCTGCCTTTTTACTATATCCCTACTCTATGGCTTGATGTTGTCATATTTAGTCAAACCAATCTATGTTAGGGCCTAGTAAGGAGAGAGGGATGGGATATTTTTTAGATTTCCATAGACAAACTAGTCAGGGATGATTGGTCCATGAATTTGATTTTCATCACTAAAAATGTTGACTTCACTAATACGGTAAGTGAAGGTCAACCTATGCCTTTTCCTTAGTGCTATAGGCACCAAGGCCAATTTTGCCTTCCTTTTATACCTATCTAGTGGGATCAAATCCTTACCTACTTCACCAAAGGGATTCTCCTCCCTATCAGAACCATATGTAACTGATATGTTAATAAGGGCACCTTCTAATGTTTCTCCTAGTTCAAGGGCTACCATACCAATGAATTCTACTAGAGAAGGTCTCTATGGGAGTGCAAAAGGTGGAGGGCCTCCCCCAACTCTATGCTCTAGTCTTAGTTCTCCAACTTTCTCCTTGCCTTTATCCTTTCCTTCTTGAGGCTATTTAACCTATGCTTATTTTTATTTTTGGGGAATTTGAGGATTAGATGACTATCTTTCAATAGGTGGATCTTCATGAGCAATCCCAAATGGACCTAACAACAAGTGATACTATAAAAGGTGTAATTTCCATATTTCCCTTGAGGGCTTGTTATCCTTAACCAACCTTCACTCTAACATAATGTTGTAATTCTTGATTCTAGATAACACCTCTTCAAAATTATTTTCTCTAATGTATATGTCATCACGAACACCTAGCTGATGTCCATATTTAATTTTTGGGACCTTTCTGTCCCTAATGTGGTTGACTACTCTACTCTTATGGTCTCACATTTTGAGGTCATCTAACTAAAAATCAAAATAATTTCTATGCATGACCATGACCTCTAGCTACTTCTAGTATTTGATTATGATTTTACCAATGTCCAATGGGAAGGGGTGGACTTGGGATTTCCTCTTTTATTTAAACATTCTATCCATACCTTGAATGATCTAAGAAGTAATTTCTTGCTCTAAAAGATTGTTTGGGACATGGATTGGTAGCTTATAGGGTTAGGTTAGGATCACATCTATCCTTATAATAGTGCAATCTGGGTAGTACCACACATCTCTCATGGTCTCCACCTATTTCTTAATGAGGGGATGCATCTTTGACATAGGAATACCTATGATATCCTCATATATGGCTAGGAAGAAACCATCATAGATAAATTGCATGTGGTTCATATATTTAAATATATGAAATTTGGAGTAATTGTGGGAAATTGTGGTTCTACCATCGAGGGATTAGTTTCTGATGCCAGGAAAGCTCATAGAGGCCAAGAGGGAATCTAAGAGATAGGACATCATAAATAGTTATTTGGAGGTCTTTCTTTTGATGTCTATGAATTTCTTGGCCAAGAAGAAGCTTATTAGGCATCCTATTAGAGGGGTCAATTTATCTTCTATCATGAAGTGAACATAGGATACCCAAACTTTGTTTACATATGTGGTGGAAGGGGCACCAAAGGCTCTATTCAGTAGGGTCATGGATACTCTAATGCCTTATCTAAATTAGAAAATGGGGATCATGAAATTAAGGGTTTTGAAGACATGGGGTCCTTAGATTAACCAGGGTGTGAGGACTAAATCAAGGTCTTGGGTATTAGCCCAGTTCCTCATGTCAAGGAGGTTGAGATGGGGTAAGGGAATCTTATAATAGGTCTAAAAGGCCATAGGGGAGATATATGATACTTTCTTGGTGCTACCCTCTCAAATAATATACTCTCCATATATCCTAAAATCCATAAAGATAGGAGAAAGGACATCAATACAATGCATTACCTCTAGTTTTGATGTGGCATGGTGGAGGCTAGCCATTTAAATTATAACTGGGTCATTGTACCTTTGATGTGTTTTGGTGTTTCTCTTCTCCTCCTAAGAGATAAGATATAATTCATCCACCTAAAATAATTATTTGGACTAGTTCCTTACTCCATGAACATTTAAGGCTACCAAGTCTAGTTTTGTATCCTTAAAAACCCTCCCTTCACAGTCGAAGGTTAGATAGAGATTTACTTCCATCTTTAATTATTGCTTGCTAGTTTCCATTAATGATACTAAATTATTCTCACATGATTTATAAGGATTTTACTAAGTCACTTGCTCTTAGAGGCATAGTTATGCTATCTTTATTAAACTATAACTGATTGAGTCAATTTAGGTCCTCTTTATAGAGGGTTCAGGGTTTTGAGCTTTAATAGTAGGAGATATTTAGACTTTAAATTCATACATGTTTTAGATTTGATGGAGACCCTTTTACTTTATACCCTTGCATTTTTGAGTTTATAAGATCTTTGATTTTGACCTTTTATGCTTATGTGGAGTCCATGTGGCATCATTCTATGCTTTTTGTGGTAGTTTTCATAACTGCCATTCAGATACTAGCCATTGGATTTTAAAATCCCCCTTTATTTCTCTCTATTGGATAAAGATCCTAAGATTAGCATGATCTATTGATATAAATTTGAGTCCTTACATTTTTATTAGTCCATTGATCTCTAGGCTCACAGTCATGACACTTGGCATTCTCATAGATCTTTCCTATGCTACATATTTATTGTCAATTACTACTTTGGTTGAGCATTGGCCATGTGTCAAGCTTCCAGATCTTTGAAAATTTATCAAGTTCTTCATGCCATTAGATCAAATATAATGAGTAAGTGACAACTATTTATCTTTATAGGGGACCCAATCATTAATTGGACACTTTTTCTAAGTGGGTCCCTTTCATTTCTTTCCTTTGATTACCAAGCTTCCATGTATCTGACTCTTGAGGCCTTGTATCCCTTTTAACTTCTCCTCCTCTGCCTCATGTTGTTTGATCAAATCTAACAAGTGAAAAATTATCATTTATCTAAATTTGATGCACATTTTTAAGTGAGGGCTTCTCAATTAATACACTTCATCCAATCAAATCTAGCGAATAAGCATTGGTCATAAGATCCTAAAAAGGATGAGGGTGATAACTATTAGACCCAAGGACATAAATACTTTGCATAAATTATCACTACTAAGGTCAAGATGAATATCGGAGCCTTAATATTAATAAATTAGGCTAAGTTTGGAAATATAAAAGGGACCTCATGAACACATCCAATTAGACCCAAGGAAAAAAAGAAAGGGGAAAGGAGTAAATAAAAGCTTGAGTTATGTTTAAAAACATGACTTAAACCCTTTGTTCATAAATTTATTTCATTAATTCCTATTAACTTGGCTCCTACTATATTCTAATTTGAATCAAGGGCCACCTAGGGTTTCTAAACTCCAAACCCTAAAATTTCCATGGAACCTACAAAATGACTCATGTAACTCATCATCAAGGTTAGTTTAGAACAAGTGGTTTTATATTATACAAATATGCTCCATCCTTGAGTGGATGATCTTTAAATTCTGTCAAAAGACCTTAATGTTTTTATTTTTCAAACTTGGGTACACAGATCTCTCAAGTGTCCCCAATTTTAATGAATGGGGTATGTTGGTCCCAACACTATCTTATTTGTAACTAAAAATAGTTATAACTAATAATGTAAACTTATTGTATAATTATGTAACATATGCATTTATACTAAGGTTAATGTGATACACATTCATAACATAAATACCATGGTCCTCATATATATTATGTAACACATAAATGATAGCACATTGTACCATTTTCCCCTATTATTTACTATTGAATAGAATTGGTATTTCATACATGTAATACTTATTCTCTATTAAATTTGTTTTGATTTTTCTACTTGACTACATCTCTACACATTCACTCTACATAACTAAACTAGGTTGTTCCCACACATTTGGTCTTTGGCACCATGGTGCAGATCATTGGTATCAGAGCTTAAGATATATTTCTTTTCTATGCCTGTAACCACACAAGTGCAACTAGAGAGATCTAATAGTTGGTTTTGTTTCAAAATATATAAAACATTGTATTAAAATCAATATGGTTTATGCTCATAAATAACTTGAGTTAGGCATAAAATTTTAAAGGCTCATCACTAAAACAATAGAGGTAAAACACACATAATGTTTTGGTTAGCTTTTTGAATTGATGATATAGCTCAACCTGAGGAATTCAACCACACCTCCATAATATTCTTAATAACTATTTCAATAGCAAACATCCTTCAAGTTACAAATCTATTTTCACATCCCTTTTTTTTAAGGAAAGATTGACATCAAATCATTAGATGTATGAATTTAATAAATCAAGGTGTACTTAGTCAATCACTTAAAAGATACTAAGAATATCACCTTATTTGTATTGAAGATGTCTATTTCAATGGTCCACTGGTGAGATACTTTTAGTGCATAATGTGTGTACTATCATGTTTTAATTGAGTCTTATAAGACCTTTTCCAACATGTTTAAGGAGGAATATTAGCTTATATATCTTTTTAAATATGATTACATAAAGTTCCAAAGGCTATGCTACTATAATAGTATTTAGTGGAAAACTACACTAACACATTACATGACTACTCTATGCACCTGCAAGAGAGCTTGAGTGAGAAACATAAAGTGTTGAAGTACATCATTAAATCTTACCTTATATCTCTATGAAAGTGGATTTATTAAATTTTGTCACTTTGGGAAAATCATATCATAATGATACCAAGATCAAGGCCAAGGTATAAATAAAGTAGAAATCCAACTCTTCATGTAGCTTAGTTCACAAGGGCCATTCTTGAGACAACTCCACATCGAAGCCTTCTATGTATAAACATAAAAATTATCATAAAGGTGAGTAACCTATAAATATTACATAAAATTTTAAGGCTGATACACCTTCTACTTTAGATAAAGGTAAGAATAAGTCTAGTGATAAGTGGTTTCATCATCATTTCTCATCCACCCATAATTACTCTAAATTTCATGCATAATAATCCTCACCAATGGATAAAAATGATATAAATACCTCTTATCTAAGTTTTATCACCACTATGATCAACATATCTAAGGAGTAAAAATATATCTTCCACAACAATTTCTAGGTGAAGAGAAAGCCTCTTTGTGTCATCATTGACAATGGTAGCTAGAAGAATATCATTGTGAATCTATAGCACCATGCTTTGGTTTGGCCACTATTCTACATCCCAAGCCATATTCACTAGGGTGGCTATAGTATGGGAAGGATATATAAATTTAGTGACAATCACTTTCCATTACAAATTAAAGCCTATGGAGGATAGTGTCATTTATGACATCGCACCTTTAGAGGTTTATGGCATCTTTTTAGAAAGATCATATTATTATGATTGTGAAGTTAAAACATGCACATTTATAGTTTTATGACATCTTGTTAAAAATATCATATTTTTATGATCATGAAGTTATATATCCATCTAAGCCACAACATTGGACTATACATGCACAATATCACTTCTACAACCTATTTGAATCAACACCCATGATCAAAATGACATTTGTCTTTACCAATTAGTGTCATAAAATTGTGTTAAATGTGCAAAAATTCATGTTACTCATAGTTTTCCTTGATACACCTACACAAAATATAGATCACACTCTATTAGCATGCACAACTCATAAAATGTCATAGTAGTATCATGGTTAAGTTTTTGTAAATTTTGAAGGCTTATCAACACACTACACAGTAAATCACCACATCTATTTGGTTTATGGGTACTCTCTTTCAAATAACCCCTATATCACATATCATTTTTAGAGAATGATGAAGTCCAGTGCAAGATACAAGAGATTATTTATCAGGTCAAGATCAAGCCTAGTTATTCTCCTTATAGGATTTTAATAGTCCTTATACCCGAGAAGGATGAGTCCTAGCATATCTAAATAAAATATCACACACTCAAAAAAATAATGGTGAAGAATTGGTACACACTACCATGCATAGATGACCTCTTGGACTAGCTTCAAGGCACACAATATTTCAACATTATTAACTTGAAGTTAGGTTACCATCAAGTACCAATCCATCATGAATACATCTAAAATATAACCTTCAAGACACAAGAATGATTATACAAATGGTTGGTCATGACTTTGATCCTAACCAATGTACTAGCCACATTCATGTGTTTGATGATTATCTTATCAGGTCCTTTCTCAACTCATTCATCATCATCTACTTTTATGACATCCTCATCTTCATATAGACTCAAGAAGAACATGTGGAACACATCGTATGCTTATTAGACACTATGCATCAACACAAGTTTCAAGCCAACTTAGTAAAGTGTACATTTGATAATGCATAAATATAGTACCTATGATATATTATTGACCATATAGGGATTTATGAAGACCTAGAGAAGATAAAATTGATCCAATATTTGCCTAATCTATGCAATCTCATATAATTGAGAATTTTTATTGGACTCACTAACTTTTACTATAGGTTCATCCTTAGTTTATCACACCTATTTTACCCTCTCAATTAGATAACACATGAAAAATCCAAGTTAAATTTAACCTATGTGAAACAACATGCTTTTGAATTACTCAATAAATACCTCTACACAATGCCTATTCTCACAATGCTTGACATTACACACTCCTTTGATCTTCACACTAATGCCTCAGATTATGCACTCATATTAGTGCTCATGAAACATGGAAATTTCATTGCATACCACTTATATATGTTTAATTACATCATGAAAATGTACTCCACCTATGATAAATAACTATATACTATTTTTCAAATAATCAAGTAATGGTGTCACTACATTCTAGGGAAGGATATAGTGGTTAATTCAGGTCATAAGCCACATCATATCTTACAAATGCAAAGTAATTTATATAATACACATCATATTAAATGGATGAATTACATATAATAATTCCATATCATGATAAATCAAAATAAAGGGAAGGATAATAAGGTAGTAGATTCACTTAGCTAACTGTCAATTCACACACTCATTATAGTAATGGACATGCCTAGCCATAAATTTTTAGATTGGGTATCCCTCTAATTAGTTGATTAGGACTTTACAATAACTTACACTAGCCTCATGTAAGTTAAAAATTTTCAATAGGTTTAATTGTCTAGATAGTGTCTCTAGAAGCTTAAACACCTCTGTGTTCCTAGTGGCACACCTCACCAATGAATCATCTATGAGGCACACTATGCCAATACCTCAAGAAAATTCAACATGATAATGAATTTATCTATATTATAGTCACATTTATATTGGCTACACATGAATATAGACATGGAATTCCAAATAAAGTCTTGCATTATTTTTTTCATCAACAAGCTAATAAATAAGAAGCTATGAATTTACATACCTCTACCTTTTACCTCCAAACCATGGGAATCCATTAGCATGGATTTAATGATTGGGTTTCCTACAATGAGACACTATCTTTACATTGCGTTCATTTTAGTGGATAGGTTCACCAAGATGGCCATAATGGTCCATTATAAGAAGGACATCGATGTCATTGGCACTACACATGCCTTATTCAACAATGTTTCCATTCACTTTGGGATTTAAAAATCCATCATCTCCAATAAAGATCCATGCTTTTTAAGTCAGTTTTTAAAAGCATTTTAGGACTTGATATTTAAATTACTAGATCAATCGATGACTTTCCATCCATAGATAGATAAAAAAAACTAAATTTGTTAATCACACACTTGCTTATCTTCTATGAATATACAACCATGCACATAATTTCACTTAGATGACAATCTCTTCTATATTCAACATGCCTATAATATATCTCTTCATAGCTCTATGAGGCATAATCCATTCCATACATGTCTTGGGTTTAAACCTTCAGAACCTATAGACATTTATTTTTGTGCACTAATTGGAACTAAATCACACACATAAGAATGGGAAGAAAACAAAGCTGAGACATTTTTGTACCAAATCCAATATATTTATTACCAAGTTTAACTTATTCTATCTCACACTTAAGCACATTACAAGGATTTACATGATTTACATCTCACACTTCAAGCATTCTGAGTTGGTGATAAAATATGGTTTCATATTTAGAATGAGCACTCTAAAGTTACATATAAGAAGATCAAGCCTCTACATTATGGTTGTTATACCATTATATGAATAGTTGGTGAAAATGTTTTCATTCTTGATTTGCAACCATACTTAGGCATGTACCAACTATTCAATTTGTAAATTCTCAAGCCTTACACTCTTCCACTTATTGAGCTAGTAGTTATGCAAAATCCTTTTGATTTAGATCCTAAACACTTTCACCTTATATATAAGTATTATATCATTAAAATGATAGATGCACACACCCACCATAATAGACATCAACCTTTTTGAGTAGTTAGGTTTGGATAATATGATGATCAAGGTAAATGGTACACCACTTAGTAAATTTAAGTACATTTTCATCATCTTCCCATCGATGCAATGGATACCATTCCTCTTCAATAAAGGGTGAATGATCCATGTGTAGATCCTACACTATATGATAAAATCATCACTTTTTATCTACATGAAGCTTTCTTACACTCATATGCATTATTCTTAAACTTTCTCACAAACTTTCACACATAGATCACCTCTGATTGTAGCCATCACACTTCACTATGCACTACTCAATCTAAAATCATGTGCACCTCATTGGTACTTACTCAAAAAATCATGTGCCTACACTTGTCCTCACTATAACACATCCAAGTTTGAGCATGCCCCAACTACATATATTTTCATGTGGCACTCTCTAGCCATGAATATTGTTAGTTAGATTATTGTTCTCCACCACATTAAAAGCTCAACCATCACCCAACAAGGAAGATGAAATGAATTTTAACTATCTTATTTATAAATGATAGTAGTTTTAAATACTCATGTACACTTATTTTATAAACATGTAACATATTAATCTAACCTAAGTTCAATGCGATACATAGTTATAACATAGATTACATGCTCTATGTATCTATTATGTAATAGATGTGTTGTAGCACATTGTACCATTTTTACATGTTCTTTACTATTAAATAGAAGTTGAATTTACTATTAATAATACTTCCCCTACATTGAATGTGTTTTAATTGTTTTATATGAATACATATCTCTATATTCATTTTGTACAACCAAACTCAATTGTTATTACACACTTGGTTATGGGCCCCATGGTGTGGATCAATAGTGAATTTGGTCACATCCAAGTACATTCAGTATTTTAGACTAGACACATGTGTCATAGATAGATAATAGTGTCAATGGTAGTGTTTGTGGCCACATAAGTTTAATTTCTAATATCTAAAGACTAATATAGAATACTGACCCTACATAATTTACATTTATCTTCAGTCTATATTTGTCTACTCAAAATAAACCATCTAAGCGTCATTATTCCTTATTTATTGTAGTATATTTCAGTAGTTTTAATTTACTATTTTTAAAAACCTTAGTTGTATAAAGTCATAATGTTATTATCTACATTTTCTATTAAATAGCCTATTATAGATTAGTTCATCGCCCTTTTTTAGAACTAATTATATATTTCTTAAAACTACATAACAACATATCTAAAAGTTAGGTTCAAATAATTATCAGTATCCTAATCTCTATTAAGCTGGTGGTTATAATAAACTATGAGGTGGTGTCATTTAGGGTGGTCCCATCATACATATTGTTTACTATAATGGTTTCTCAATTGATCTTTCCAATTTTTTCATCCCCACTATCCTATAATATATCTATAACCTATGGCTAGTATGTTCATCATAAGAAGGTACCCTTTGGATGGCTTGCACTAAACCCTCATACAAGCTCTTATAAAAACTTTTTTAACCCATCACTATCATAATATTTGATAAGGATTTAATTGTGACCTAATGAATTATAATTTGAATCATTGTATCTCATTCACTATGGATTATTAATGCCTTTACTCATCCAGCATCATGTTAGGTGCATAATCTCTAACTATCACTATCTCCTATAGGTTGTTGTTTTAATCAAGTTTTCTCAACTATTAATTATGCCACCTCATCTCTTAGGGTATTAATATACATATCCCTTTTTTCTACATGTGCCTCCATCTATAATACCCACTTGACGAATCTTACTATCTATGTTGCTATTGGAATAATCTCCTCCTCCATATTCTCAATCATCATGGCCTCATTAGTTTACCTCACTCATTTTAATGATATATCCTCATCAATTATGAACCTAACCATTATAATCACATCTAGATGTAATTAATAATGCATTTTAGTTCTGTATATGTCCACTGTAACTGCTATAGGAACCTCTCTTGTCTTGTTGAGATTCTTATTAATCATAATCAACAAATGCCCTCCTCCATTCCCATATTTTACCTAGGCCCTAATCACCCTCCTCATGTCTCCTCTCTATTTTTTTCACCATGGATATGCTTGCATTATAGTATATATTATCTTTTGATATGCGCATATTACTAATAACACTAGTTTAGTTAGACATATTATCCTAAACTAAGCTAACTAGCTACACACCCATCTATAATCTTATAATTTATCATTCTACCTCTAAAGTCCCAATAAATCCCTTGCACCATCACCCAAATCATCATGGCCTCTGGTCTTAGCACTAGAGGACCCCATTGATCTATATCTATGGCTAAAAAATAAAAAATGTGTGTCCCATCTATCACATCCTACTTTAAACCAAATTATCAATGTACTTGATTATTTATGTATTTCTCTATAATGTACTTATGATGGTTTGAACTATAATATACTATAGTTATGAATCTAAAATAATATTTGTCTTTTAACCATCCTAACTATCTCTCCAAGTAGGTCCACCTAATCAATTCCTACTTTGTTAGATCAGCAATACTATGACACTAATAAGACATATCACCTAACTATCCATGTGAGCCCCCAGCTATAATAACCCATCTACAAGATACTTTCTCCTATTATTATATCTATCTTAACTTCCCTACTTATCTCTTAATTCTTATATTCTCCAAGACCATACCTATAGTAGTTTATATGCCCCTATAATCCATCTAACATAGTAAACTACCATATGAATATCTATGTATAGATACACCAATATAAAATGACCCCAAGTGAAAATAAACACCTTGTCAAACATGTCTAGTATCACTCTACTGAACCCCATGTGGAAAATTTGGTTGCTCTTATCATGTAGCAAAATGATGCTAATAATGGCCATCAAGAAAGGGTCACCCTATCAATTATCAAATCTATAACTAGTTCATCTACATCTACCAATTTTTGCACCACCTTACCAAACTTAGGGATCTAGATTGATGATCCCCACCAAATGCTCTAATAAATCTCACCAACCTGCTACTTACTAAGATAGGTATCTAAAAAATCTACCAAATATCCTCAATTTTCACTGTCACCTCCAAAGTATAAAAATTATAAGTGTTGATCTCTAAATGCCATCTCTCAAAAAGTGGTAAATAGTGTTTGATCACCTCAAATCATGAACATATTGGCAATGTATAGTATCCCACTACCTCCAACATCCCCACCAACTCATTATCCCAAATATACATTTATGATAAGATGTGTGATCATTTATCTCATGTTATAATCACATGCATGCACTCCTACAATCATTAATGTTAGCACACTTAGTCTTTTTATCATCATTTCTAATAATATATACATCTTAATTTCATCATCAGGCTTTAAATCATTCAAATATAACTATGACACTAAAAATAATTAAAATTTGGTGATTCTACCACTTTAGAGGGTAAATCTACCAATCCATAGAGTGATTCCACCATTTTACACATGAATATGACACTCATTAGGTGTTTCCCAAATGTCGAGTGATTCCACCATTTGATAAGTTATTTTTAGTGCTTTGCACCCATATCCACCATTTTAGTGATCTTTATGCATTCATTTATTTCCACCACTTTTTATGTGATTACACCACTTTTTGTGTGACTTCACCACTTTTCATGATGTGATTTCACCACTGTGCACTATTCTTCCACTTTGTGTGTTATTTCACTACTTTACACATGTTTCTTCCATTTTTTCAATTTTAATACATTTTCACATTTCTACTATTTGTCATGTGATTTCACTAACTGATTAGTTTTTTAACAATTTTTTCAACTATTTTGGTGATTCTACCAATGTTTTAATTCTTTCACCTTTTTCATGGGTGATTTTTCCATGAAAAAAAATTCCCCATCAAAAAACTATACACATGGAAATTCCTAAGCTATTCATTTCACTCAAAGGGTATTTTTTTTTAATTAAACCAACTTACCACTAGCTCACTCCCCCATGGTCGATGATACTTTTAGACCCATTCTCCAACCTACCTATGGAATAGAATATGCATCATTTTCTTAAAGATTCTCAAGCAAAAAACTAGAGCTCAAGATTTCAAAGGATATAGGTTAAAAATGAATGTTTTTCACCTGCTAAGGTCAAATTATAACCCCAATTTTAATTTTACACCCCCATCCCCCTTATGCATCCATTTTTCATATTGGCTAATCATTTATTACCCATTTCATCATTTTTCTTCCTAATTTCACCAATTCTCTTCATTTTTTAATCTCTTCTACCTCAATTTCTATTATTTTCTTCCTTTTCAGGGTCTTATCCATCTAATTTATCCTATGTTCGATCCCTTGAGGGTTCATCCCATCTTCATCATTTTCATATAGGGCATCCTTGTGAGCTTGTTTTTGATGATTTTTTCTTAAAACCATCACCTGTAATATTTTTTTCTTTTTCACATCACTTAGGGCATTCTAATATACCTATTTTTCATCCTTCTAATTATTTGGAAATATCTTACTTTGAAATTGTCTTTCAATGCCCTTTCAAAGAGGGGGGAAATTTAGACACCTCATTTCTTCCACTCTAGTGTCATCACTATTTATTCAATCACTTTTTTACATTATTGTGTTAATTCAAGTAATTTTATTTCATTCACCGAAAATCATCAATTTAATTATCATTTTTATCTCAAATCATGATGATGTATCCCTAATCATGGTATTACATTGTATTACATCAATAAATTAATCATCCACTATTAATCATGGGATATACTGATAGGGGGTGAATCAGTATATCATAAATCTTATAAATCTTTTCCTTAACCAAATTCCAATTAATCAAACATTCAAGATATGCAATAAAAATTAAAACATAAACACCACACAAGATAGAGAGAGACACCAGATATAACGTGGAAACCTAATGTGGGAAAAACCATGAAGAACAATCTTAAGTATATGAATGAGCACCAACCCAAACAATATTCACAAGTCAAGCTTGTAAGAGCACCAACCCATAGGATCACCACACCCCTTTGTTGAGCACCAACCCAGCTACTATTCGTGAGCACCAACCCAGAGGAGCACCAACCCCTTTGCCGAGCACCAACCCAGCAACAATTTGTGAGCACAAACCCATAGGAGCACCAACCCCTTTATGGAGCACCAACCTAACAATAATTCATGAGCACCAACCCACATGAGCACTAACCCCTTTGTGTATACCACACACCTATCTCTCAATGTTGCTATCTCAACAAATGATAGATTAATACATCTCTTTCTTCTCTCTCACCTTTGATCTTCTAAGCTAGATATAACAAATACAAATCATATTCATCTCTCACAATTGCTCTTCTAAGCTAGATATTACAATATCAAATCAACCTCTATCTATCATATTACAAATGGCTTCTCAAGCCTTTATTTATAGCTTTCCAAATGACCTTTGTCCTTCCCCCTTTGTGACCCTTCAATCCTCATGGAAAATGGCACCAAACTTGTATGACCCTTCATATCCTTGCCTTTGAAAAGTCATGTGGTGACCCTTCATGATCAAAAACATCCTTCCCACTTTTGTCCTTATTTTGGTGACTTTTTGTATTCCTCAAAGTGTCCCTTCATGAGAAATTGTGCCCTTCCTCTTTTATCTTCACTTGGTGACTCTTGGAATTCCCTAAGATAACTCTTCATGGGAAAATGCATCCCATCCTTCTTTTGTCTTTATCCCATTACTCTTTGACTTCTCCATGGGCCCTTCTTTTGTCTCATATGCAACCAAAAATATATTCGTTAATATCAAATAAATATTAACTCATATTAGCCAAGATATATTTATTACAAACAACATTAAATGCAATGGGACCTTTATCACCAAGAATGCTAGACCTTTGACATCAATGACAATATTTACAACAATCTCCCCCTTTGTCATTGATGGCAACCTCAATCCTAAAACTACCACATCATGTCACCTACACATACTGTCATTTGAAAACATACAGTAACTCCCTCTTATTGTAGCAACATGTACCTGTTTCCTGTACCTATTTTTTGTACCTATACCTATACTTGTTATTCTCCCCTTTTGGCATCAATGGCAAAGGGCCTACCTAGATCTAACACTTAGCTCCCCCTCAACTGATGTAGAACATCAATGGTAGAAAGTAATATAAATTACTCCCAACTCCTCTCATCAATCTTTGAATGTATCCTTTGATCGTGCCTTTGAGAAGATATCTGACAAAACATATACATTGTTCCCTATCCTTTGAGCATCTACAATCAACTCATTTGAATCTTTTCTTCTAATCTCACAACCTTCTTTATGAAACTCTAATGTGTATCTTTGATCACATATTTGACTAACACTCAACAGATTATGCTTAAGACCTTTTACATATAAAACATTCTTAGTCTTAGTTCTACCATAATCCAAACTTAAAGTACCTTTTTTGGCTATCATGCCAATGGTTTTATCTCTAAATCTCATTGTACCACCATTGATCTTATTTAGAGTTATGAACTTACTTTTATCACTTGTCATATGCCTCAAAAATTTGCTATCAATTAACCATGGCTGATCTTTACCTCTTACATGTAGATCTATCTGAACCATCATAGAATCTTCAAGTTGTTTCTTCTACCATGAACATGTCTGAGCCTTCTTCTTGATGAATGGAACTTTGAAACTTTAATCCTTCTTGACTGACTCGAACATGCTACTATAATATCAAGTTATGTGTCTAAAGTTGTTGTACTTGTAGCATACTATGGTCTCTTCATCAAAGCTTGATAGAGGAACAAAAGAGTTGTGGCTTCTACTTGACTCTCCTTGACTTTCCTTCTCCATAAAAATAAGACCTGTCTGTATATCTCTGACCTGATTACCTTTTGTAGCTTTGTTCCCTCCAGTATTCTCTATTTGAAATGTCCTCTGTATTCTTCACTTCTCCCCTTTTTGTTTCCTCTTTTGTAAGAGCTTCAGCATAGATCTTTTTCTTTTCAAATCCAATCCCTGTCTTCTCTAAATTTGCTTTTTGACTTTCCAATATCTTATTTAGCATGTTAGTGCTATCCTCAAATTTTGAATCACTAACTACTTTATCATTGACTACTTTCTCAATATCTTCTTTTAAAGAGGCAATTTCAATAACATACCTTTAACATTCTTTTCTTGCTATTTCCAACTATGTTGTGAGATATTCTTCATTCTTCTTGGCTTCTTCCAATTGTGTTGTTAGATCATCAATACTTTGACTCCTTTTCATTTTTCTCGATCTAGTGCTTTAATCTTTGATTATTCTTCTAAACATCTTCTAACTCTTCTAAGGCACAAATTAGCTCTCCTTCCATATTCACTTTAGCTTCCTCCTCTTTTTCTTCTTGATCATCTTCATGTATGGCCATGAATAGAATCTCTTCTTTTTCTGAATCGCTAACTCCACTATCTTTACCTAAGCTAGGATCCTTAGAATACATGCTCTTCTTCTTGAATCCCTTCTTAGATTTGCCTTTGAAATTATTCTTGTATGTAGGCTTTTCTTCTTCATCATCATTAACCTTATCTAGGCATCTAGCTAAAAAATGTCCAATCTTTCCACAATTAAAACATTTAAAAGGTAGTTTTCCTTGATATTTACCTGTTCCTCTTTTTGACTTGAAAATGAAAAGTGCTCCATTGTCATCTTCATCATCACTGGAACTATCACTTGATTATTGAATCTTATCTTTCTCCTTCTTTAATGTCTTGAAAGCTGCTTCTCTCTTTGAGGGTTTATCTTGTTCTGTTTGCATCTCATATGTTGTGATAATATGATGAAGCTCATCCATCTTTAGCTTCGCTAAATTCTTCATCTCCTCAATTTCCAAAACCTTTGCATCATATCTTATTGGTAGAGATCTCAAAACCTTTTGCACCATCGTTGACTCATCCAACATTTCTCCAAGACCTTGAATCTGATTTATGATTTGATCAACTCGCAAAAGATAACTTGTTATATCTTCTTCTTCCATCTTCAAACTCTAAAAATGTCTTCTAAAAGTCTATAGCTTAGCTTGCTAAACCTTTCCATCACCTTTGTAAATATTCTCAAGTTTTACCCAAGTTTCATGAGCAGATTTACATTAAATAACTTTAGCAAATTTAGATTCACATAAGCCACATAAAATAGCATTTAAAGCTTTAGCATTACATTCACTTTCCTTCTTTTATGTTGGAGTAATTGTAGATGTCTGTGGCTTTTCATATTCCTCCACCACTGATTTCCATATGTCAAATCCAAGGGCCATAAAATAAACCTTCATTCTCATGCTCCAAAAAGCATAACTCATCCCATCAAACAAAGGTTCCTTATTTGTATAAAATCCTTCCTATGACCCAGCCATCATGCTTTCCTGATCTACCTTCAAGCTGTAAAACTTTTCAAAAAGGAACCTGCTTTGATACCAATTATTAAGCATGGGATATATTGAGAGGGGGGTGAATCAATATATCATATATCATATAAATCTTTTCCTTAACGAAATTCCACTTAATCAAACATTCAAGATATGTAATAAAACTCAAACAATAAACACCACACAAGATAGAGGTGACACCAGATATAACGTGGAAACCCAATGTGGGAAAAACCATGGAGAACAATCTCAAGTATATGAATGATCACCAACCCAAACAATATTTGCAAGCCAAGCTTGCAAGAGCACCAAACCCTTTGTTGAGCACCAACCCAGCAACTATTCATGAGCACCACACCCCTTTGCTGAGCACCAACCTAGATACTATTCATGAGCACCAACCACAAGAGCACCAACCCCTTTGTTGAGCACCAACCCATAGGAGCACCAACCCCTTTGTTGAGCACCAACCCATAGGATCACCAACCCCTTTGTGTATACCACACACCTATCTCTCAATGTTATTATCTCAATAAATGATAGATCAATATGACATCTCTTTCTTCTCTCTCACCTTTGCTCTTCTAAGCTAGATATAACAAATACAAATCAAATTCATCTCTCACAATTGCTATTCTAAGCTAGATATTACAATATCAAATAAACCTCTATCTATCATATTACAAATGGCTTCTCAAGCCTTTATTTATAGATTTCCAAATGACCTTTGGCCTTCCACCTTTGTGACTTTTCAATCCTCATGGAAAATGGCACCAAACTTGTATGACCCTTCATATCCTTGCCTTTGAAAAGTCATGTGGTGACCCTTCATGATCAAAAATGTCCTTCCCACTTTTGTCCTTATCTTGGTGACTTTTCATATTCCTCAAAGTGTCCCTTCATGAGAAATTGTGCCCTTCCTCTTTTATCTTCACTTGGTGACTCTTGGAATTCCCCAAGATGACTCTTCATGGGAAAATGCGTCCCATCCTTCTTTTCTCTTTATCCCATGGATCTTTGACTTCTCCATGGGCCCTTCTTTTGTCTCATATGCAACCAAAAATATATTTGTTAATATTAAATAAATATTAAATCATATTAGCCAAGATATATTTATTACAAACAACATTAAATGCAATGGGGCCTTTATCACCAAGAATGCTAGACCTTTGACATCAATGACAATATCTACAACATCCACATCTTTAATCAATAATGGTAGACCTTTGACATCAATGACAATATTTACAACATCCACATCTTGAATTAGATTATAACTTGGTAACATCATCCCTAGTCAATTAATCCATTAAATCAAATATATAATTGAATTTTTTCATCCTACTAATATGAAATATGGATTAATCATCTTAATTAATTGGTAAGATATTCCATTCACATTTCATATTTTTAAATAAATCAAATAACCCTATTTTTCATCTTAGATCCATGATGTCATTTAAAAATCTACTTTCTAATTTAAAATTCATCAAATTTAAGGCTAACTTCCATTTTCTAAGGTAAATTCAATGCAAAGAGAAAAGTGTGCAACTAAGGTCCATGACATGCTCTTACACACTCCAAATATTCTTAAATTACATGCTCTTACACACTCTAAACTTTCATGAGTAGATATATTACATGATTTTACACACTCAATTATTTGCACTAAATGATATGTAGGACCTTTTATAATCCATTTATCTTGATATTCATTCAATGGTCCAGATTATTCAGTCAAATCTATAAATTAAGGAGCCCATTCCTCATTCCAACAAGCTTACTTATGCAATAAATAAATGCCAATTTTTTAATCTGATCTTTAATTTACATCCTCATTCATCCAATACTGACATCCATTTTATGAGGGGTTACACTACCAATTTTTTCATGAACCATGCACAAAGCTTATAACTACATTCATCACTTTTTAACACATCCAATCAATGAGAGGAGGAGCAAGGTTATCTTTGGTAAGTGAAGGTAACTATATGTTTGTTTTCATCATTTTATTATCTTAATTTGAGGATGCTTGCATTGTTTAGGTAGTATTTCAATTATTTTTTAATTATACTAATGGAACTAATATTTTCCTTTATTTTCCACTATGCATTGGGGAAAATCCACATAGCATAATTTTCCTCAATAAGTATCAAAATTTAGAGATAGTTTTGATGGGAAATGAATAGAATAGATAATGCCAAGTTTTAGACCATAGGTAATTATTAGGGCCTAAGTAATAAATCACCACCATAAGTTGACTGTCATCCATGTCAATGTGGTTGTGTGGTAGAAAAGGACAATCTTGGTTGATAGTGTGTAGAAGAGGTCGATGCAATTATGATGTAATTAATATTGGATAATACCATTAAAAGTGGCCAGTATAATAAATAATCATAAAATATAATAATACAATATAACTATGGTTGATCTAATATAAGTTAAACTAAGAGGCTGATATAATATATGAATTGTCTATATAGTTGGGAAGCATAGAAAATGTCTGATATAATATATATCTCACTAATGCAGCAGGGAATGAATTGTATGGATGATACACTACAAATATGGTTAATACATTAGGATGGGAACTACATTTGATACACTATAAATATGGGCAATACATTAGTAAATATGGGTCATTTACAATTATTTTACTATTTTTAGATAGATTTTTAAGTTTACTTCATATTTTTAATCAAAATATAATTGGGTGTTTTTGTTTTGTATTTTGTAATGGTGACCATGAATTTATAAGAATGTCTATGTTAGCTCACTATCAAAAATTTTATCCAATATATTAGATGTGAAAAGAGTGAAATTGATCAGCCTAAGATTGAAAGGCATTATGGATATCTGTCATATTCTTATTAAGTCCAATTTGGTAGTTATGTTTTTAGGATGGTGGGAGAGTATCCCTTACATATTAAGATGTGATGTATATTCATGGGCTATGATGACCAATATAAAAATAATCTTTATCTTTATAGACTAAGATACACACTGGCTCCATAGTATAGATTCTATGTATACTTGTAGGGTACATTGATAATGGTTGAGGTGGTTGTAGATTTACATGAGGGTAATCTAAACTCTATGTCCAAGGTGTAGGGATCCAAATCCTTTGTAGAAGATATGGGTTATGGATTTAAATAAATCCTAAGATAAATGAATGATATAAAAATTGTAACAAATGGTTGTAAAGACGATATAATAAGGTTACCACATGTAAGGAACTAATGAGAAAGGATAACCTAGATCCAACATAAATCTAACATACTAAACTAATATCAACCAAAGATGTGAAAAAATCAACCAAATGGGTGTCTATGTAGCTTAAGGTGATAATTAAAATCCTAAGAAACCCTATAACTATACCATATTATTTGATATAAGGAGAAACATAGGTAATAAAAAATAACATCCATCTCTTATAATAATAAAAAGATTAGTTATATCTACCAAGAAAATAAATGAAAGAGAAAAGAAATAAATATACTTACCTTTATGTGACCTATTAGTGCATAAATCTTACCCTTGTATTTAGTGGCACTTTGCAAGAGATGGTATATGATGATAACTCAAATGGCTAGATGAATATATAAATATCCTTAGTTGGGGACTCCAAAGACTAGATGTACCTTGTTGGTTTAACTTATTATATTAATAATCAAAGACATTTAAGCAAGAGTTTACCTCCAAGAATAATATTTTAACTTCTAATTTCTCATTTTACTACTTAACAATATAAATGTGAGTGTAATTAGAGAAGATGAGTTTTATTTTGTATAATTATAAATATAACCCATATATATATATATATGTACATATATATGTATATATATATATATATATATATATGTATATATATATGTATATATATATATACATACATACATACATACATATATATATATATGTATGTATGTATATATATGTGTGTGTGTGTGTGTGTGTGTATATGTGTGTGTGTATATATATATATATATGTATGTATATATATATATATATATGTATATATATATAATATATGTATATATATATATGTATGTATATATATATATGTATGTATATATATGTATGTATATATATATATATATATCCAAACCCATAAATAACTCTAAACTTCAAGCCAATGATATTAGTTAGGTTGATACAATAAAATAAGATGTCGGTTGACTTATCACTATATTGGATATGTATATATAGAACTAAAGATAGGGATACACTCTAAATTGTATCATCCATGCCAATATAGTACAAGTAATATATGTTTGAATTGGACTTTATAAACTTGGATAATACAATAGGAATATATTGTGGATAGAAAATCTAGATGCAAAGTAGATGGATAGGTAAGATAGACATATACTCAAAGGATTTTAGATTGATAATAGTAAATATATGAAAAAATAATACTCAAAAACTCTCACAAATTACCAAAAACCAATCCCACCTCATTCTTAGTACACTCTTTAGAATATACACTTAGGGAGATTCATGCATTAATAAGCCCATGCAATATAAATTATTAGTAAAGTGATAAAAATGAATATTATTAGATGCATAAATATTCCCCACTTGTATCTCATCACATTTCCTAATATTATAACATGGATTGGATTCTTTGGGATAAATACATAACAATACAAAGGCATAACTAAAAATAAATGCTATAATAACTTCTAATAAATGAATAGTTTAAAGTAACATATACATAACTTGACTTATGTTTTTGCATAAATGATGTATAGACACCATAATATCAATCATGGTGGGTGTAAAAATTATACTTGGAAACCATAAAGATACAAGGCTAAAAATGGATAAAATAAAATTACATGTATGTAGGATAGTCAATAAATGGATATAAAAGAAAAAATATTAAAAGAAGACTCTAAAACCTAAGAAAATTATCATGTTGAGATCAATAAGGCTAAGTTAAAACCAAAATATATAAGGAAGCATAAAATGACAAGGGAAAATTGGAAATCCATCAATATAAGTCTTATATAAAACTGAAGAACCCAAGAGAACAATAAAATAGAAACATGACCAAATGTTCTGAAAAAAGGAAAAACATTAAAGCATAAAATGGAAAAATGAGACTAGATGGCCCACAAGAAGCATGTAAAAGACTCAATATCCCAAAATTAACTAATTAAATTCATGTATATTTAATTTAATTTAGCTTATATTTTATGATTATATATCACCTTAGTCTTGTACACTTGGCAAACTAAGACCTTGGTTGTTGTTCTCAGTTATCTACCTTTCTCATTTCTACAAGTATTACATCTACTTTATCCTTATGCCTCTTGACCTATACCTCTTAGTATGACCAGTATTATATTGATGACCTAGCTATTTTATATTGAGCAAAATTCTTAAAATATACTTATCTTCCATCTCTATAAGTTTTGAACCTATTCATATTCTCTTGCTCCATAGACACTAACATCTAGGTCAAACAGTAGCGTTGTTGTTACTATCATGTCAATAACAAGTCTCTAGTTCCCTAAACTCATATAATTTAAAAATGAAACATATTATAATGGTCATCCTAAATTATTTAATGTAATTTATTACTCTAAAGGGATTGATATATATACAAGATCAACCCTCATTTGTTCCTCACCTACGAATACCTAGTAATCACATAAAGGAGAAGTCAATTGAATAAAAATTCACTATTTATTTCTATTTTCATACCAATCATATGGAATACATACCTATAGGTCTAAATTACTAAAGGATCAGCCTAATATCCCAATTTTTTAAGTTATAAGTTAGTTCATTAGTGTACTTGCTTTGCATACTTTGTATGATTCACACATCAGCCAACACATAGGGGATAACTACATCAGTCTAAGGCCTTATTCAAAGTATTGGATATGTATGAAATGTCCCTTGATAGTATGATTATTTGGGTCAGCCCATCAATATGTTCTCATTAACCCATTTTTTCTAAAGGTCACATTAAAAAAAGAAACCTAGGGTTTTACCATTTCATAAGTAGTAATTATCCATGACCCAGATATGAATGCATCAGAGAGAAGGTGAATTATAAACTATAATTATCTAAATGGTCACATCCTATTTCATTATATATTCCATACATGAAACTAACATTGAACCCAGATAGTAGCTTCGACATAATAATCCTAGGCTAAATTTACTATCTAGAAAGCTAAAAGTGTCATATCTAGAATCTAATGACTATTATATAATCTACTTCCCACCTAATTTTATAATGTTCCACAACAAAAAATACATTATCATTATAACAATCTAAGTACTCCACTTCTTTTTCATTTATATATCTATCATAGTTTTACTTTCTATATTTAAACCATTTCAACATAACAAATTTAGTGTATGCTTATATCTAAGTTTTAGCATTTAATTGGCCTACTATAAAAATAATTATCACCCTTGTTCCATTTCATTTATATATACCCTTTTAATTCAATATATATAAAAATAACCTAGATTTCCCATTTTAGGGTTAAACATTTGGTGAACTTTATTAATTTGAATGCAAACTTTTATGTTTCCTAAGGTTTTAAACCATGTAGGGTTTTAGATTTTTTTTGCTTTTTGATTTCCTACTTTTAATATTTTCCATGAAACTTAGGTGTATCCCTATATTTTTAGGTGTTCCTATTGAACATATTGGCTTCCCCTCCACCCATCCAAGATGTCACAAACCAATGAGGGATGTCATACCTTTGATCATGATGACACCCATGTTGACAATGAAAATAATGTTGATAGGGTTATCATATAAGATGATTATGATAATAAAAACTCTAAAACAAATGTAAATGATCAAATATAAGTACATGAAGTTACATCATTTCATGAACACATTCAAATAAAAAAATGAATATCTTGATGAGATCTTAAAAACTATTCTTGAAGAAATAAAATCCAAACTATAGTGGAAACATCCCTCCCCTTGAACACATTATAATTAAATACATCTAGTGGGGGAATGGATTATGTGTTTAAACATTTGTTCCTTGAAACTAATATTGATACATTTATCATGGAATTATCTATTGTTTCAACAAAAATACCAATTTCAATGCCTATTATTACTCAAAACATGTTTACATCCCCTTTGGTGATTGCTCAACTTGATAATCTAAATCCCACTTAGCCTACAGTTCAATCCTTCTTTAATTTATAAAGACCTTGGAAGACAATATTATAAACATTGAACAAAATGCTTTAATTTCTCCTCATGCCATAGATTAACAAGATGATTTTCATAACCCTCTTTCACTTGAAATCTCTTTACACCCCTTTCTAATTGGATTTTTTGTACCTAAGTTCACATTTTATGATGATAAGGGTGATCATTTAAAACATCTTCAAACATTTTATGTGTCATGAATTGACTATTCTTCCAATGATAAACTTTTGACCAAATTATTTCTAATAATCATCAAGGACTATGCTTTGAAATGGTTATATGATTTACCTCTATAATATGTCAAATCATTCGAACCTCTTACAAACTAGTTCTTATCACACTTTTCCATTAACATTTTTGAAAATGTTTCCTATGCCCAAATTGTAAAAACCAAATAAAGAAATAATGAACCTATCAATGAATATGTCTTGAGATATAAGATAATGCTAGCTAGAATAACTAGTTTAAAAACTCCTTCTGGGTTCTATAATCTTGAGATAAGAGCTCTCAGGCTCCTATAGTAATCCTAACACAAACATAGGGTTTTAAAACAAATTTGTGTCTACCAAAATATCAAATCAATGAAAATTACCAAAAAATTGGTATTAGTGGGGTTGTGACATGGACTAACTAATTTTTGATGTTTGAAAGTTAGAATGTACCTCTGCATATAGATTTAGAGTGACTGGGTATCCAAAAGATAAATGAAGACCTATTAGACCTTAATAAAGAGGAAAGGGAGTGTTGAAAGGTGGTAAAATGAAAGAATAAAGACCTAAAACTTTTTGTATTAGTATATATGGATAGGGAGTGTCCCAAAATATATCTATTTTCTCCAAATAATTTTTTACATGTCTGTATATGATGAAAATGTTCAAAAAAGGCTAGTAGGAATAGCTTGTCATAGAGGAAGGAATAGTGAAGGATAAGTGAATTGTCTTGAGGGAATAATAAGGGTTAAGAATGGTTTCATAAAGAACTTAAAGGCATGTGAATAATATTAAAAGTAATATATTGAGAACTAAAACCTAAATCATGTGTTGAGATTACATACTAATGAACTAGTCTTAAGAAGCGAGAAAGAGTCAAGTAATACTAGTCAAAATTGTAAAGTGAAAGGTTGGTAGAAAGTAACTAAGGTGGTTAGTGAATATGCAGAGTATTAAAAAAAATTAATTCTATTGAATGTTATTTATGGTTAAGACTATGTTTGTATATATGTTCTATTCAAAAATTGAAGTCAATTGGCCTAAAGAAGATTGAAGGTTGATGAAGAACAATAAGAGTATGACTGAATGAAATGGAGTGGGATGGTGTATGTACTGAGGATATAGATCCATTGAATGAATAGAGATAAAATCATAGCTCTACATCATTTGGTATCAAAGCCTGATATATTCTTGGAAGAGGTATGTTTGTATTTTGAAAATGCTAGTTAGTTGTACATAAAGTTTATGTTAAGTATATATTTAAGGTTATGTAGATATTATTGGAAAGTTTGATTTGAGGTGTGGTTTTTTGAATGCTAATACAAATTTTAGACATAAATAGAGAGGTAGAAACAAGTTGAAATAAATAAAGTGAGAATTTATGATAAATCCCTAAGCAAAGAAGGCTTGAAAAAAGAGAAAGAGAGATAGGGAGAACTCTGAGAGAGAAGCTCATTATTGAGCTTGAGATAGCCCTATAGGTATTAAAAAAGAATATAATTCCCAATTGATGAAAAGAAGAGACTCCAAGAGAGAGATAGAGAGTCAAAAAAGAGAGACCTGAGTGAGGACAAAGAAGGCAAGTACAAAGGCGTGTCAAGAAGAACAAAGATAGTGAAGAGAAGAGAGTGAAAGAAGATGAAGGGCTTGATACAATAAGGATGTGACAAGAAATAATAAGTGGATATGAGGGATATTATAGAATTAAAGGTAGTATTGGAAAAATTAGAAGAAATATTTTCTTGAACTTAGACCCATGTTTTCAATTGGGATTAGCACAAGGGTGAAATAGCCTCTCAAAAACATCATGAAAAAGAGGAAAAGACAAGAAGAGATTGGTAGATTGAAGAAATAGTTTAAGGTGTTTAGAAATCAGCCAAAGATGAATGAAAAGGAGGAAATCAAATCTCATGTTTTGAAATCTAATGATGTATTTGTATGTGTGAATGTAGGTTTAAAAGATGAGAAAGAGAATAAGATAGTTGGGTCAATGCATGGGCTCAAGGAATAAAAAGAGGAAGAATATGATCAAGTGGTGATCAAAATAATTCAATATGAAGAAGAGATAAAATATAGAGTCATGTTGATGAAACAAGAATAATTAGGTCAACCATCTCAGAAGAAAGATAGTATGAAGAATGAAGAGATCCTCATTCAAGAGGATGTAAGTAAAGCCAAATGAGTAATGGGATAGCAGCATAAAAAAAGTATGAGGAATATTCAAGTTTGTATGAGTCTTTGAATAAATAATATGGCTTTTATCCTCATCAAATTTATTAGATAAATGGTTAAGGAGGTTACAAAAGAGAACATAGACTTGTGGAATGCAATAGTGGTGTCTAAGATAAGGGAATTAATGAAGGAAAGAATAAGTCAAGCACATGGAATCACTTTATCTAAATAATTTGAAGCTATTGAGGTTTTAGATAAGGTTGAAGATGAAAGAAAACACATGTAAGGAAAAGATAAAGGTGCATTGATGGCTAATGTAAAGAGGCAGAGTCAAACATACAAAGCACATGAAGGTGTTTGGAAGAAAAATAACACATGAATAAAGAGGAGAGTTGGATAATGCCTCAAGGACATGAGAAAGAATGTGTTTTATTAAATGAGTTTTTGTATTATGTAGGTATAGCATGGAAGAATATGGCAAGAGCAAAAATAAGGTATAAGTGTGGCTTAAGAGAACATGCACATATGCATGAGAGGTTAGTTGCAGTACAAGATAAGAGAGAAGGAGGTCTATAATCCTCAAGTAGACCTTAGGATCTATGAGACCATGCAATAATATCAAATCTCAATAATATAATAGTTGAAGCACATCAAGAAAGAGTTGTTATAACATTCAAGGAAAGTTTTCTTGCTCCTTAGTAGTATTATGTAGGGGCATATCCAAAAGGACTTCAATTTTGGTTATCATAGTTTGTGTAAGTCCTATAGGAGGTATTAGCACTATTTAGGAGTCTTAGAAATCTTTAAAATATGAATTGTTGATCAAAAGGCATTTTCCCACCTTTTTGCAAATTTGAATTTTAGGACATTTTGTCAAGTTTTGTTATTGAATAAGGATCCCAAATATTTTATTCCTCTATTAGGGTATTCAAAGGGGTTAATTCCATAATGGTACATGTTTAAACATTTAATAAGTCATTAGATAAGTGTGTGTAGTTAAGAGACTCTCCTCCACATACAAGAGGGAGTTGAAGAGGTAGTTAGGTAGTATCATAGTTTAAAAATATTGTAAATTTTATTTTCAGAAGGAGAATAAGGGAGGATGGGGTTGGATTTAGAGGGATAATGAAAAAAAACCCTAATAAAATTTATAAACAAATTATGTGTTCTTGAATAGAGAAGTTGCAGACCATATCTTGTGCTTGTATAAGGATAAAATGTCTATGTATGATTGATTAATCAAGGAATAAATAGTATGATTTTATTTTGTGAAACTTTATGTGATGATCAGGTGAAACACATGCTTATCAAGATTTAAATTTTTTGTCATTCTCTATAGATTTTGTGTGTGGTTTGAACTTACCTTGATTGTAAAAATACTATGCATTTCTTGTTAAGAGACAGAAACTATGTAAGTATTCTATGGAGAGATTTTATAGATAGTAATTTGAAATGTAGTGGTTCTTATAAAATGGTTATAATAAGTGTTTAATGTCCTTTATTTATTTTTCTATAGGATTGTTTAAGTAACTTTTGAAGAAACCTAACATAGACTCTACGTACTTCATTATTTCCTTTGACCAAACAAACCATCATAACCATCAATGGTGATAAAGAGTAATGAAAGGGTGGTAAATGCACTTATACATTTGGGAAGTACGTATAATTTATGTTCATAAAGTATGTTGTGAGTTTATCCTTAGTTGTTTCATTATTTTTGAATGAAATCCTAGAGTGAGACCTATTGAAACTTGTTCTTTTCTACACAGACAAACAAAAGCTAGTTAAAAATGAGGAAAAACAGGTTTAGATAAGTAAGATAAAGCATGAAAAATATTTTTTAGGGAATTATATTCTTTTAAAAATCTTTAAAATAGTTTTAAAAATATTTTTGGGGTCTTCAATCCTGAGATAAGAGCTCTCAAGCTCCTATAGTAATCCTAAACATAGACCTAGGGTTTTGAAACATATTTGTGTCTACCAAAAGATTCAATTAATGAAAATTCCCAAAAAATGGGTATTAGTGGGGTTATGACATTTAATAACTAAAATTGGATGTTTTGGAGTTATAATGTACATCTTCATATGGATTTAGAGTGACTATGTATCCAAAAGACAAACAGAGACCTATTAAACCTGAACAAAGAGCAAAGGGAGTGTTGAAAAGTGGTCAAATGAAATAATAAATACCTAAAAAAATTTGTATTACCATATATGGATAATTATTGTGTCAAAATATATCTATTTTCTCCAAATAATTATGTATATGTCCGTATATAATAAAAAATGTTCAAAAAAAGCTAGTGGGAATAGTCTGTCATAGAGGAAGGAATAGTGAAGTATAAGTGAATTTTATTGAGGTAATAAAAAGTTTTAATAAGGTTTTAATAAATAAATTAAATTAATTTGAATAATATTACTATTAATCTATTGATCCCTGAAACCCAAATCATGTGTTGAGATTACATACCAATGAGCTAGTCTTAAGAAGTGAGCAAGAGTCAAGCAATACCAATCAAAATTATAGAGTGAAATTTTGGTAGAAATTAGCTGAGGTGGTTATTAAATTTTATGATTATTTAAATAGGTTTTTTAAATCTATTTAAGTTTTTTTTTCAATTATATGTATGTATATATGTCATGTTCAAAAATTGAAGTCAATTGGCTCAAAGAAGCTTGAAGGCTGATGAAGAATAGTAAGAGTATGTTTGAATTAAATGGAGTGATATGGATCATGTATTGAGGATATATATCCATTTAAGTAACAAATATCAAATCATATCTCTACATCAACAAGCATATCCAATTATTAGAATCATCGTAAATTGCCTTATACCTCTATTTTTGCACTTTTTCCTTAAAAACCCCTTTTTTATAGGTCCATATAATTTAGTACATCATTTTACCATTTACATTACCCTCTCTAATTTTAATGAATGTTTCAATAATTTATAATATTATTTATGGGTTATTTAATGCAAGAAACTTCACTTTTCTCAAAAGTGGTTTGTATGAGGGTTTTGGAGGTGAACCTTCTTAACGATGTTTCATAAATTATGAACCTCCAAACTATAAATTATTTCCATGGATATTTATTCCATATACCCCTTAAACTTTATTTATAATATTATTTTCCCATGTAAAATGTGTGAAAATATATGTACGTAAATAAGTTTGATTGTAGGGTTCTAAATGCATCTAGACCTACTTATTTACTCAATGATGGTTCATAAACCTCATATCCTCAACCAAAATCAATAATTAATGTATTTAATTTATATATTGGTACTAAAATCATTATAATATCATTTTTTAAAACTCCTCCTTTAGTGAAATATATGAGATCTTGAATAGGCAGCTCAAACTAAGTGTGTGGACTGTGTAGTTCAAAATTGCTCTTTGGACTGAAACTAACATTTCAATTATTTCTCCATAATTTAAATAATATTAATGGGAAATAAAAAATATCATCATACCTTATCCTATTCTCACTTTTCTTATAAATTTTTGCAAGTGTCTTTTGGTTTTATAAGCCTTCTAGGCCTAAAACAAGCTTTTAGGCCTAAAAAATACCATCATACCTTATCCTATTCTCACTTTTCTTATAAATTTTTGCAAGTGTATTTTGGTTTTATATGCCTTCTAGGCCTAAAACAAGCTTGTAGACCTAATATAAATGTTGGAGGTCTGAGTGAGTCATAGGTGAATTTTGAGGTTAAAAATAATGATATTATATTATTTACACTTTTATTCAACCTTATACAACTTTTTTTTCCAAACTCCACTTTGTCTCCATGTTCTCTTAAGATTACCTATAGGTTTTCTCTACTTACCTATGGGTTTGGGGTTATGAGATCTGAGAGCTTCTTCTCCTTCAAAAACATGTTTTTTTGAGTTTTAAATCCTAAAATATATTCCAATAATGTTAACCTTATTCAAAATTAATCTCTATCCTCTCAAATCCCTCTACTCTCATGTCTCTCTACCCTAATGTTTTAAGCAATCTTAGCTTGTAAAACCTTGATGGCTAGGTTTGATGATCTTTCCTTTTTAACCTAAAATTTATTCATCATGAGATGTTTCCATGTTATTCTAACCTCTATTTTAGATTCCTACCAAGTGACAGATGTATTTAGATAACACTCTCCTCAATGGATTTCACCATTAGTACATAGACCTATTTTGGATCTTTCTCCCTTAGCTAACTCTTAAGGGAATATTTGTATGAAACCATGAGTATGATCACTATTATCATGTGTTTTAATACTTATAAATTACCTTCCATTTCCTCATTAATTCAAACCCTTTTTCAAACCTTAAAATCCTCCAAAAAGGTCTCCTAGCTCCATCTCTAACTGTCAATAGACAAGCATATGACTTTGATAAAATAATGGATGCTTCTACTAATCAAGTGAAATAATTAATATGATAGATATATAATCATGAGTTTCACTTCTACCAAGTTTCATATTTGGATCTTTCTTATAGAGGCTTGTATATGTATTTTTCTTAAGACTAGCTTAAATTGTTTGTGTTTTCATGTTCCATAAGTTCATGACTGAGTTTCCTTCCTATATCACCTTGTATTGGAGTCTGAGAATGCTTAATAGGTTTATATTAGGCCATAAAATCCTTATTTCAATTATTCATATCTTACTTCTTGTACCTATGCATCCATCACTACACTATCACTTTTCATGGACTTAATTTGACTACCTTTGTCATACTACTATAGGTGATGATTTAGGGGAAATGGAAGTATTTGATATATATTTCACCATTATTTGGCACCTTATATACATCCCAATTCATTTAAAAACTTCTTATCATCTCTTTCTTTATCATATTACTCTTCAAATAAGGTTTTGAGGCTCCTATAGTCTCCATTCCATACACAAGCCTATGTATTGTACTTCATGAGTTGGCAATACTTTTAGTGGAGCTAATGATCTTGATGAAGGTTTAAAGAAATAAATTTTTGTTTTCAAAAAATATGTGACTTTAAAATTTTATTTATTTTTTAAAATGTATCTTGAATTTCACCTTTAGGGTATATGGATATATCAATGCAATTGACCACCTAGTATGGTTGTAGGTGGACATTTCAAGGTTTAATTTGATTGTAGCTTGCTTGGAAAACCTTCTTCATAGTATTGATCTATTTCATACTTCAAAATTCTTATGAATCCTCCATTACATCATGAGACTCTTTCATTTGACCAATCTATTCCCATCTTCTTGTAACTTGGAGATAAACTTGTCTTGAGAAGGTTATAGATGATAGTTGACTAAGGTGAATGACTGTGACAACCCTTTATAATTTGGACTTGAGTATTATCACTCTCACTATATCTCCTTTGGTCAATAACTTCAATGAACATAAAGGCATAACAATACCTTCTTTATCATCCATTTATTTGATCAAAGACTCATATACTTCAAGATTCTTCAAACATTATTGTAGATGGAATTTCATATAAAAATATGTCTAAAACTAAGTTTGATTCACACTCAGGGTCTTCTAATCTAATTTTCATGAACATAACTAAATCACACTATCATTTCAAACTCATTATTGTAGATTTTATATATTGGCTTTTCCTCTTTGTAGGTTTGACTGTGTATGACCTTATTTATCCTTGTATGGACTATGCATTGTTTCAAGACTTGAAACACACTATCAGACCTCCAAATTCACTCACATAGTATCTAATTCTCTTACCCTTGATTTAATCTCTTCATTGAGTTCAAATTTTCTTCTTAAAGATGCAAGTTTCTCCCTTGATTTTAAACTAAATTTTGAAACTAAGTTTGTTCCTAAAATAGGCCTATAGGTTATCTTAGGATGATTGATTGTAGGTTCAATGACTTCTTTTTTAGATTTAGATATGAATGAAGTCCCAAACATATATAAATAACCCCTCACTCATGCCTCTAACTCTCACTCATGACTCTATGCCATGATCTAACCTTCAAAATGATTGTTCACTTTCTTGATATTCTTGATCTATTTCACACTTCATCATTCTTATGAATCTTCCATTGCATCATGATTCTCTTTCATTAGACTAATCTTCTCCCATATTCTTATAACCTAGAGATAAATTTGACTTGAGAAGGTTGTAGATGATAGTTGACTAAAGTAAATGACTATGACAACCCTTTATAATTTGGACCTAAGTATGATCATTCTCACCATCTCCCTTGTGACTCTCAACCTTTGGGTAGAAAATTCAATGAACCTAAAGGCATAGCAACCTTCTTTATCATCCATTTATTTGATCAAAGACTCGTATGATTTAATATTCTTCAAACACTATTGTAGATGGAATTTCATATGAAAATATGTTTAAATTGAGTTTAATTCACACTCAGGGTCTTCTAATCTAAGTTTCATAAACATTACTTAATCACACTATCTTTTCAAACTCATTATTGTATCTTTTATATATAGGATTTTCTTCCTTGTAGGTCTAACTCTGTGTGACCTTTTTTATCCTTGTATGGACTATGCATAGTTTCAGGCCTTAAAACACACTAATAAACCTTTATTGAGTTCAAATTTTCCTCTTAAAGATGTAATTTTATACCTTGGTTTGAAACTGAGTTTGTTCCTCAAACAATCATGTAGGTTATCTTAGGATGATTGACTATAAGTTAATTGGCTTCCTCTTTATATTGAGATATGAATGAAGTCCCAAATAGAGATAAATAACCCCTCAATCATGCCTCTAACTCTAAGTCATGCCTCTATGCCATGATCTAACTTTCAAAATGACTATTTAATTTCTTGATAGTTGTAGGTGATTGTGTCAGGTTCCTTTGTATAGATAGAGGTGGAGCTAGAGCTTGAAAATGTCATAAAAAATTATTGATAAACCTCTCATTCACTCTAATAAATTTAGAGAGATAGTTCAACCTTATTCATTTGATATATTCATGTTCTCTAGTCTTCTCAAAATAATATCTTCATGAAGCACATCTTGACTGAGTTTGACGTGGCTATAGATGGATATTATCCCATGTTTTAGTAGTGTATTAAGATTTTATACAATATTTGAATGACCATGATACTTATAATAGTATTGACTCCTTATTGATAATGGATACATGAGATGGAAGTGATTTAATAGTTATTATATGGTGATTGACATGGAAATGAGAATGGAGATGGAGTGAAAGGCTTAAAATAGTGATGCAAGGTAGTGTGAAGACTGTGTTTGGGGGTGAAACATGATGGAGAGTGGAATTAGCATGAATTCATAACCTTGATAGTCATGAATACCATTAGAGAAGTATAGGCTTATGACTCAACCATACATACCATTTTGGAGGTCCTTGATAAGTATATACTACCAATAATGGAAACCTATGAATCATCAAATACCTTAAAGAATGCTAACTTTCCTTAACCTTTGTTAAATTGTGACTGTGAAGAGGTTAGAAGGTGATTGATGGTGTTTTATGGGAATTGACCTTGAGGAATATTTTTGTCACTTAAATGAAGGACAAAGGACATGAATGAAACCCCTACAAACAAAATTTCATCAAATCTTGATGTTACTTCTCTCTCATGAACCTACAATCTCTCTTTGTTTGCTTGCAAACTAAAAATTAGTTTTGTATGCCTTTTTGAGATCCATATGACCTCACACATGTGGAAATAAGATGAATAATATCATGGAAAGGTATTTCATACTCTTTATAAGCTCCAAAAATTTTATTTTTTCTATCATGCTACCCGAATGAGGAGAAATCTCATAAAATTAGTTGATTGATTGAATGAAAAAGGCATAGTGAGTGACTTAGCTTGTTAAGGATGGTTCATGAAGGATATAAGGATAAATTGATAACCAATTACCATAATTGGTATCTCTCTCATATCCCTTCCTCTGGCCAAAATTGTAAACCTTGATTTTCTCTCTCATGGTCATACCATCTACAAACCTAAAGGGCTCTCTTGATGTGCAAAGAATCAAGGTGAATGAAGGGAACTATTTTTTGGCCTATATGAGGTATTTTTCCCTTAAATATTCTTTGAAACACTTTAATTCTCTTCAAATTCAATCTTTTGACCTTTTTTTATATAAAAGGTCATACAAGTCTATACTTATGCATGGAAACACATGAAAATAGTCATTTTCTTGCATATTCTATAAATTTTAAGCTTGAAACTACCAATTTAGGGAAATATTATGAGGATTAAAAGTCAATATGGAGATCATAAAAATAAATAATTATTTTGACATCAAAATGAGGCCAAATTTCACACGTGGGAGACTTTTAAGGCCAAACTATGATTTAGAGTTGCATGAAAAGATAATTCCAAAGTATGACCCATATGACTAAATAAATGACATAAATATGAAGGTGATTAAAGGTATTTTGGATGTTTTAGTGGTTTTTTAACTCCAAATTTATCATTTAAAGGAAAAAACCTTCACTTTCAGTCAACATAGCTATAGTAGACCACCATGTAGAGGCTTATAACAGTGCCATGAAAAGTCTCAAGCTATAGGGATTACTTTGCCTTGACAGGCCAAATTGCCAACATGGAGAGCTTACCCAATATATCTAAACCCCACATGGATAAGGGACATGGGGTGACTATGAGTTACAACTCCCTAGTGTGAATATGTATCTCATGTGGAAAATGTTGAAATTTCTTGCATTTTTATACATACTTGATGGTGTCATAGTCTAAAGTTGGCCATAAATATCCCATCCTATGGATTTTATGATTAGTCACATGTCCAGTGAATTTCCCACTACAAATTAACTATGACAATGAAATATTACCCTTTTTAACTCCTCCTGGTTAACACACCTAAGTAACATGTCATCAAAGGCTTTATGATAAAGGACCATATCTATAATAACATACTTGGATGTGATGATACATTGACACCTTTGGGATAAGTGTGGTTGATTAATTAATTGATTATACCTATATACCAAGGAGAATAACTAATAATAGTTTTTAATGTAGTAAATCAATTCATCAGGAAAGTTATTATCAATGAGGTCATTAACTTCAAGGGAAGATCTATCAATGATCTATCCCTTAATGGATTTTTGGTTGACATAAGTTAAATCAAACTCATTTAACAGTGTGATAAAGTTCCAAACCTTCCTAAAAAGAGTTTTCTAGGTTTAAAAAGTGCATAGGTCTTGAGACTTCATGATAACTCTTGTTTATTGATTGATCATATAATGTTGCAGTTTTTTATTTATAAACACTATAACTAGAAATTCCTTTTATACTTGAGTGTATCGCATATAATAATAAACAAAGGTGTAGTTGATGAATTAAATGGTACATTCTCTACCAATATCATCTTCTTGAACCAAATTTTATTAAAGAGACCCTCAACACTATAATTTAAATTATCAGGGGCTTATCTGGCTTAGGCACCTCCTAAAAATAACCTATCTAACTTAATCCACTTTTATTATAAAGTAGGTTGTTGATAAGATGAAAGGTATATGAAAGGTCAATATTTCATCATCAAATGGCTCCCAAATTACCCAAAAACATTTTGATTCTTGATCTATCTATGGGTAAGATACTTTCTAAGATTGCTCAAATATTGGTAGGGTCAATATCAATCCCATGCTAGGAGATTATATACCCTAATATTTTTCCATTGGTGACTCCAAACACACATTTTTTAAGGTTAAGAGTAACACCATATTAAATTAGGTGTGTTAAGATGGTGAGTAACACCTATATATTGTATTTATCATCTCACTTTACCTAAAATATCATCTACATAGAACTCCACTATTTGTAAATGAGATCATGGAATATGTAGGTCATGGACCTTTGATATGTTTCCCCTATGTTTTTGATACCAAAGGGAATCATGACATAACAAAAGTTCCCTCATGTCATAGCAAAGGTAGTATTAATTTGATATTCATCATAAATGTGGATCTAATTATATATTGATAATCCATCCATGAATGATATCAATTTGAATCTTATGGTAGAATCAACATTGACATCAATGGATGGGAGAGGGAAGTCATCTTTTGGACATGATTTTTTAATATATCAAAACTCTATACATATCCTATCATTATTCTTGAGTACAGAGATAATTTTAGAAATCCACTTGGAATATTCCACTGGATTAATAACTATAACATTAAAAAATTTATAACTTACTCTTTTACCATTAATATGGCCTTAGGCTTAATGGGCCTAAAATTTTGATTGACTGGTTTTACATCAAGCATTGTAACTAGGTTATGGACAACAACATCAAGTTTGATGCCTATCATGTTTATGTAAGAAAAAGTGAAATATTTTGAGATATCTATGAGGATATTTTTATCTATCCAACTTTCACCCTAGAATGAGGTTGTTTACGCCTACCTTCAAGTTTGGGGTAACATGGGAATATCCCAAGGTTGTGGGTGACCTATGACTAGGCTAGACCCCTAGATTATGAGGATATCTCCCCTAGTGAATTTATTTGGATTAATTAACTAATAATTACTATTGTTTGGGGTGAAAAGGGATATATAATGCATGAAAAAAACCTAATTTAAGGGTGGTTATGCACCAATATAATTTATCCTCTCTGTTTGAACTTAAACGACACCAATGGACAATGCATAAAACTAAATCACTATCTCTAATGGATTATAGGAAATTATGTTTCATTTATATGTTGGTTTTTATTATTATATCATGATGGTAATGAAATTAATTCCTATTTAAAGGCACTTACAATCAAACATCCACTATAAACTCAACCATTAACATTATAGCACTCTAGATGACTTTCATATAAAGCTTGTTAGCATCTAGGTGAGGCTTGGACCTAAAAAGGGATAAATTTCACCATTTTTGCATATAAAAACAAGAATATAAACACTATAAACTTATCATGAATAATATAAAACATTCCATTAATAGTCCAAGAGGTCTACTAAGTACAAATCTAGGCAAATTTTCATCATACCTAGGTGAGGAATATAAACCAATACCTTAAGTCCTAAATAAATAAAAGAATGAGAATTAAAATAGGTGGTTAATGGTGTGTATTTAATACATATAGGTCATAAATCACCATATCCCACTCATACTATAGTTACAAATAGTTATAATAGTCCTTCATATGATTTTCCATGTGTTGGTGTTCATAAATAGGCTCTTTAGGCATTGAGGTGGAGTGGTGGAGGCTAAAATTTACTTGTTTTACATATTTAAAATCATGTATATTCCATTATATATTTATTTACCTATCTCTCCTAATATTTACAACATTAAAGTGGCTCAATTAAGCCACCATGAGTCATTAGATAGCCTACCAACCCTTATACATGTTGACTAAGCTTGAAACTACCTCTTCCTCCATTATGACTATGAAGTGTAGTTATTGGTATTCATTATGGTAGTTACAAGGTGGTTATTTTATAATATATTTATATCCTATCATCCCCTTTATGTCTTTCTATAACTCTCCTTGTTGACCAAGTAGGTCTATTAGGCCTATTAAGCCTAATTACTTGATTGTTTATGTTTGGTGGCTATGAAAACTTGTATTAAACCTTAGGAATATGTGAATAGGTTAGATTTATGTCTGAATAAATGTCCCATACCATTATATATGCCTTTATAAATAGTATACACATGAAACCTTTCCAAACTAAGTGACTAGGTCACCTTCACTAGCTTTTACAAATTGGATATTTGGTTTGAACTTGCATAAGTGTTTCTAAGGAGTGTGAGTAATTTATGATTTAATAAGGTAAAAAAAGTCCCAAACCACCCCCTCAAATGGTTTTCAAACTTATAATCAATTATACACCCTAAAACATCACAAAACCTTTAAAACTACAATTTCAAATAGATGCATACAATAGTATATACAACTTAGTACCATGATTAGGTTATCATTTGAGTGTATTTGTGATTAAAGTGTTTATTAGGTAAAAATAGGGTGTTTTAGTGAAACAAATTCCAATTTTCATTCATCGGGTCTATCTTAGGGTTTAATCAAGGTTTTGGAGGTATACCATCTTAATGATGTTCATAAATATCTTATGTCTAATCCAAAACTTATGGCCATGGATGTCTCCCATAAACCCCCTAAATCTCATGAAAATATTTGGGTCCCATGTAGCTATTATAGAGAGATATGAGCAAGAGATGGTGGACTTCAAACTTTTTATAAGCTTCCTAGACATGGTTACAATCTTAACATTCATTCATAGTGTTAGGCCCCTAAATCCAACTCACTTATTCATATATCTTGATTCCATATGGGTTCCTAACTTCCCATAGGAACCTTGGCCTTGAGTCCATCTATGATGGAAGATATGAAGATTTAAATGTGTAGTTTGAGGTAATTGTTTAAGACTGTGGAGTTTGATATAGTGTTAAGATTGAGTTTGATCATTCCTTTTTATTTCCCTACCTCAAACATACATCATAGGATATGTAACATCCTTGTATACCTTTCTAAATCCCTAGTTCTATTTGGAGAATGTTTTATCATGCCTCAATGTGGTATGGGTTTCAAGGCCTTAAGGGTGGTTTTTAGGCCTAATAGGCCTCAATTGAGTCTCATGACTATGAGACATCTATAGGTGGTTAGGGGTTTAAATATAATCATAAAACTCCTATCTTACATGTTCCCATCCTTTGTAGTTACCTTTATCTATCCAAACTAATACATCTACCCTCTTACCTAAGGTTTTCCCTTGAGTCTTACTACCAACCATTACTATCATGTCTACTCTGAGTACTAGATCAGTTGGGTTAGGGATATTGATAGTCCATATTCTCTTTTATTCATGTTTATTAGGATTATAAACTCATCTAATATGTCCTTAGATATTTGTTACATCCCTTATACTGAGTCTCCTTTACTTTATCCTTTGCATATCTTTATCTCTTACATAGGGTTTACAAGCAAGCAAGTCTGAGTAACTCTTGATAATTGATTTTAGTGTCCTTTAAAAATAACCTAAGCCTCTCATCATCATGAAACATTTTTATGTCTCTTTTACTCTCCTTCATACGTCTTCAAACTTATATCAATCCTTATAAATGTGTAGATGTCTTAGTTCATGTACATAGTCCTATTTAGGCCTATTTAGGCCTAATAGGCCTAATAGGCTCTTTTATATCAAGGGATAAAATATATAAGTGGTAAAAACCAAGGTTAATTCATGGGATAGTTATAAAATCCACACTTCACCTTATTCTGACACTTTCACTATCTTTTTGATGAATTTATCTACAAGTAGCAATCTTATATTTTGGTTTTGTGCAGTGACTAAGTCTGCCTAAGCCATAGGTGCAGACAACCCCCTTATTGGTACCTTGAAAAACTAATTATATGGAATAATAATTCAAGTGAGTTCCCCCCACTTGTATAAAAAAATTAAAACCCTCCACTAAACCACACTTTTCACTGAGTCATCTTATTTTCTTATGACTGCCTATATAGGTCTGTGTGTATCAGTTTTAGGCCTATTTATCCTGGTTAAGTCATTAGGTTATTTTACCAACCTAACACTCTCATCACTTGGAAAAAAAATTACACCTTATTACCTCTCTCCCAAATATATCCAACTTTATACAACCTCTAAATCTATATAAGCTCTCAACTGATATGCACAGGCTTTTTTAGGCCTATTTAGACCTAATAAGCCTATGTAAATCATTGAAATACTTATATCCCCTTGAAAATTAAGCATATAAATTTGAAAATTGAATTAACTTAGGAAATAATATATATACTTCACTTTTACCTTTTATCTTCACTCCTCCTGTAGGATTCAATTCTTTAACTCTCACTCTACCTAAAGGTGGTAGCCCTGCCTTCTGACTGCGTAAGTGTGGTTAGTCTCTCTTGCATGGTCACTTCTCTCAATTTACCAAATTTTTTTATAAATTTTATTATTTAATCAAACTAAATGAATTATTATCATCTTGAAATATCTTTAGAGTGGGTTTATGCTTAACTATTCTCCACATGCACTTAGGCCTATAGGTTGTTTTAGGCCTAGATTGTGTCTGCTCCTCCTAAAAGGGAAATTGGTGATCTATTGATTAATTTAAGGGAATAAACATGTTTATTTTATTTGACTTATTATTTATCCTTTTAACTTTTTAAAATTATTCAAAACCTCATCATTATTTCAATTTCTTCAATTTTATTATCACAGTCTTGAGTGTGTTCAAAGGGTTATGACTATGTTGGCATCTTGAGGTGAGTGATGGTGTTGATCCTACCTATGACCATAGTTTCCATTTACATTATTCTTAATATTCCCACATAAATCCTTAAGTATTATCAATGCCTATAATACTTCAACCGAATGGTGGTAACTCATCTTCTTAGCCTGCACAATAGGTCTTACGTGACTATTAGGATGTCTATCCCTCAAAGGTTTAAAGATGTAGGTTTGATCTTATTTAACTTTGACTCAAATATCAATAAATATTTTATAATAACCTATTATTCTCATTGATATTTATCAACCTTCCACAACTCATCCTAACAACCAACACCTCATTAGTTTGGTCTGCACTTTAGGATACTCGGTCACATCCACTCATGACAGTCATATTAAATATAGGATCTTAAAGGGGTTACTTGATTGTACGATGTATTAGTTGAGATTATGAGTTATATAATCATTTAAATTAATCAAGGTCCTTACCATTGTACTTAAAACATCATCAAACATTTCCATTTTATGTACTAGAAGCTCTATAGTATGAGAACTCTATCTATAGTCTACAAATAGAGGAAACATGAAGATTTGCTTACTCCCACACCCTCAAAAATGTGAACCATGGGTGATTATTATCATTAAAGGACATTTAGGACCTATGGGACATAATTAAAGAACAAATTTAAAAAAAATCTTCAAGGATGCACTTAAATTGATGTCATTTTGACCCCTTACACAGATGAAGGCCATTTGAGTGCTCAAATTGTTATCATTTATTAATAAGGTATAGGCCATGTATTTGAAGAAAAATTACATGAATTATAATTTAAATGTACCCCATTCCTCTATCCAAGAGATTAGATCCTCATTTTCTCTTTCTTATATGAAATGAGTGAAAACTTGAAAACTTATTTGGACTACCAAGGAGCTTGGTGGAGAGAAAAATGGCTTTGGGCCTATTTTTCATAATTTTGTCATGAAAATTCACTAATACACCTTCAATTATATATTATGTAACCTTTTGACCTCCCCTATATTAAATTGAACATATAGGTCTATATAATCTACCAAAACACTTGAAAATACTTTTTTTTGCATGTTTTCATGTTTCTAACCTTGGGATGCCATTGGAGGGAAAAGGGAGGGAAAACATAAATCAAAATTAATTTTAAAATAGGAGGTATGGTAGGTAAGTTTAAGGGACACATTTTTCCCATGTGTGGGGTCCATTTGGTTAGTAAATGGTGGATTTGAGCTCTAAAATGGACCCTCTTAAGTGTGAAATGCCTTGGAAGTGATAATATGATTAAAATATGACTCTTTGGGACCCATATAGTCAATTTTTACATTGAAATATTCCCCCTTTTTAAAATATAATAAGTTAAATAGACTCATGTGGCATGTTTGAGGGTCTTGAAAGGGCTAATCAAGGTTTGACACAGACTTAAACAAAAAGACAATGGAAAATGGCTTTGAACACTTTACTAGGATTCACATTAGAACCCAAACATAGCTTAGACTCATTTCACATTTCTTAACAAAGTCTCTCTCCCAAGGAATAGCTTAAAATAGGCCCATATACCATAAAAATCAATAACCTTAAAATATCCAAACTACTTTAACTTTTTCAAAAGAGCCTTAATCTTATAAAACAATGTGTAAACCATATTTAAGGATTGAAAAATGCCATGACAACTTTTCTACTCACTCAGTGATCACTATGACCACATAATACATCACCCAAGGACTCAATATAGCTATGGCATATGATGGTTTCTACAACAAGTTCTAACATAAACATGAAACCTTAATCAATGCTTACAAGGACTTTCAAGGAGCATTTAGGGGGTCATGATAAGACTTAGATACCATGAACAAGATCTAAAGGAGTTTCATGAAAAAAATTGGTTATAGGGGTTGACATTTGGCCTAAGAGGATAAAATATCGATATAGTTGTCTATATTCTTCCACTTCCTATACATAGAGTGAAGACCCAAGCTTAAGAAGGTTAGGACTCTCTTTAGTCCCGATGTTAATTTCAATGGTTTCTTCAATTAAGGAGGCATTTCTCTCTTCAAAAATGTCAAGCACTAAAATAATATCATGATGTTCACCCTCAGTTTTTACAATGTCATGTTCATCATTAGAGGAAAGGTAATCCTCAACCTAGTAGTAAGAATAAAAATATTTACCCCCAAGGGTAGACGTGGGATAAAAAGTGAGGGAGAATCCCTTGTTATGGTGGAATGATAGGAGTTCATCTTAAGCTCATAATAACTTAATAATAGCTTCATCATTCTCATGTAATTTAAGAAATAATGAACCATTGTCTTTTTTGATATGGGTGATGATTTGGTCATTATGATATTTGTACACAGGAGGTTTTGTCTTGACTAAAACTATGAAATCAAACTCTGATATAGTTAGATGAGGATCAAAGTGTGAATAAGTAGCCATGAATTAAACAAGATGGTTACTTTCCATAGGTATTGCTTCTATATAAATTAATTCAAAGTCTATAGTGATCTTACATATAGCAGCCTTGTATAATTGAAGATTATTAGCCTTTGTTTGATATACCTCATAAACTTGGTTTGTAATCAACTATAAGTCACATTGTATCCTTAAATTTTTAACTCCTAGACATTTTTCAATGAGCATTCCAATAAATAGGTATTTATATTCAAATCCATTATTTGTACACTCAAAGTCTAGCTTAAAACTAAAAGGCATGATTTATCCCTTAGGATAAATGAGAATAATTCATGCCTTAGAAACTAAGTAGTTTTTGGCCCCATTGAAGTGAAGGACCCACTAATTATGTGTGCAAGAGGGATAGTCATCTAGTGAGGTTCTTTGGTCTTTTGATATCTCCACCATGTGGCTATCAAGAATTTTAGATAGCCCCTATTGGGGTTCATAGTCCTCAAACTTAGAGAAATAATGAGAATGTCCCCTTTATTGGGTGAATGAAAGGACTTACATAAATTCAAAATATCTACTATTTTGGTTTGTATGAAGGAAGGGAAGAACTTATAAGAAATCAAAAGGTTTTTTATAATCTCTAGGTTGAGGTAGGTAAGCACCTATGGTAATTCAAAAAGCTACTTATTATGCCTTCTCTTTGGTGTCAAAATTTTGTCAACATAGTTAAGATATTATTTTAGTGTGGGGATTATGCCAACATAATTAGTATCTAATTTCAATATAAGAGGTTCATATACATAATTATGCATCTTATGGTAGTGTTGATAAGACATGGTTAGTATTGTTTTCCTCATTATTATATGTGGGAAAGCCTGTAAGAATTTAGTGAGTGATTTTTCTAGGTCTTCTCTCTTTATGATGGGAAGATTGGGTCCCCCTTTAGGAATCCATGGATAATCATAAGTTCAAATGTTTATTTTTATATTACCTATTATCAAAATTTGAATCCTTTCCTTCAGCACTAGCATGGCCATGGGAGAAGGAATGGTTTGGTTTCCTGTTGGAAGATTTAGAACCTGATGGGAAGTGTAATTAGGTGTAGGCTAAAGTAAAACAACTAACATCTAAAGATGAAGTAAACCAAATGGATCAGTATGGCCCCATCATAGCATGACCCAAGAGCATGCTTTGAAGAGGCTCAGAAACAATAAGATTATAACTCAAAGTGTTGATTTCCCCTATGTGGTTAAGCATTGGGTGATAATTATGGTTTTGCTAAAATTGTTTTTATTAAGAGGGACTTATTCATTCTCTAACACTTCTATCATGAAAATTTTATTTATACTATATAACCCTCTATGGGTTGTTGGCTTTGATAATCATAGAATTCATAGGCACCAACCCTCATGAGTTAAATGGGAGGACTAATAATGTGTCTTTTTACAAGATATTGATGATCTTAATTGTAGATAAGGCATAAATTGTTAGACTCATGATTGGTTTTATATTAGTGATCTCTTCAATCATCCCTACATCTTTCTCTATTGACTTATCAATTCATAGAGTCTAGAGTAGTTCATCCCCCTTATTTATGATAATCACTTTAGCCTTTGTAGGTTTGGTAACATTGACCAACTGTAAGGGTTTCATGACCCCATTGGTATATATATCATAATAGATGTGTAACATGGGATTATTATGTATGGTTTCTTGTATCATATCAAAAGTTTTAGTATCCCCATGGTTTAGTAATACCTTTCCTAGGTATAGGAACTAGATTTATTGAAATAAGGATGGAGGGATGGCCTTCATCATATGTATCGAAGGTCTTCCCAAGATCATATTATAGTTGATATCTTTATCTATGACATATAAATTGGTTATTAATATCTTGGGACCTAGAGTGGTTGGGAGTATAATTTTACTATAGAGGTAGATATGAGTCAATCAAAACCTTGCAGGGTATTATGCATTATAGACTATTTGGTTTCCCCATAACCAAGCTTTTGTAGGAAGGAAAAGGGGATAATAGTGATGACCACTCCATCATCGACCATGGATCTCTTCATGTAATTATTGAAAATAAAAACTTTTAGGAACAAGGCTAGACATCCCCTCCTCACCATCTCAAAATCAAGGGAAGACTGTGTTGACCAATTTTGCCCAACAGGCAAAATTTTGGTCCCCTTTTTGCCTCTTGTTGTTTTAGGCCATTTCTTTTGATTTTACATAGGTCTTGTAAAATCTATGGACTCTGCAAGAATATTTTCTAAGGATTCAATAGTTCCCTATAGACTTCATGTTTCTATAGACTCAGTTAGTTCAGTCATTTGGTTCAACTGGATAGTTCATCGGCACTTGGTCATCCATATTCAGGTTTAAACAGCCTCGTTTCAAGCTTTGGTTTAATGGTTTGGTTTGATGAGTTGGGTTCAAGGCCATCAGTTCAACACTTGGTTCATCAGCGTAGTTCAATCAGTCGGCTCATTGGCCAGTTCATTGGCATGCAATGGTTGAACCACTTGAATTGTTGAACCATTTTTGGTTCAATGGCTTGGTTCAAGGGTATGCCTAGTTGGCCGAGGGGTAGTTTGAATTTCAAATACCCTCGTGGAGGGTAGACACTTCAAAATACAAAAGGCAACTGGGTAAGTTTGAATTTGTTTAAGTCCCAAATTTGTATAAGTCCCAAATTCCTTTGGACTTTTTGTTCAAAGGAATTCCTTCAGACAAAAAGTCTAAAAGAATTCAGGCCATAGTTCAAGCAAAGGATGAGGCTGAGGCTGGGAAAACATCCATGGACAAAAGTTCATGGGGAAATTTCCACAGACACAAAGTCCGCGAGAACCCAGGAAAACATCTGGAGGAATGAAGTGACCCGCCGAAGGACCCCGAAGGGCAGGTGCCCTTGCGGGGGACTCTCGACCCAAATGGAAGGGGCCACTTTCAAAGGTCAGAGGGTCACCTTCCCTTTGGGAAGGTGCTAGGAAGAGACAAAAGGCAAGAGAGTGCCCACAGAGAAGGCCAAGGAAGACAAAGCCTAAAGCAAAACTAGTAATAGACCCGATGATGTTTTGACAAGGATGAGGACATCTTGAAAGTTGTCAAGTTCAAGAAAGAGAATTAGCTGTTAGTTTTCAAAGTGGTGATGGCTACGAGAATGTCAAAATTAACAAAGCAAAATAGCCGTTTGCTTTCAAAATGAAAGAGCACTAACCATGGAAGACCCAAAAATGTAGTGACCTGCTAGAAGTTCACCCCTGAGGGCTGAAGGAACTAGAAGAGAAAAGATAGGGAAAAGACAAAGTGACAAACATGGAGTAAGTAGGTAGTCTAAGTGGTGAAGGGAAGCATTGATTCGAGAAGTGACTCCAGTAGGTGAAATAGTGCCTGTGAATTGACCATTAGAGATGCAAATAGCTAGCAGTGTAACCAATTTTCTCCATTTTGCATTAATGAGTAGACAAACCATGTAAATCACCTTGAAGAAGTGGCCTTACAAACAAACAAAGGGTGCAGCTCATTAATGTTTTAACCAGCCTTCTCTTCCCAATGAGGGGACGCAAATGGGCCACTTGTAAAAAGGGGTGCCAAAAGGCCTCCTTTCTTCTCCTATATACTGAAGACTTGTCATTTGAGAAAATATCTTCCACATTTGTAAGGCGTAGACCTGGAAAAATTCTCACCTGAATCAATAAACACATTTTTACCTCTATCTTGGATAGATATTTCTGTGTATGTCTTAAGTGTTGGTTTGTGTTTAGTCATTATTTCTTGATGCTTTCATAGGCCTAGCACCAATAATCTGTTGTCTATAAGGTGCCATTTCTATAGTTGACAAGGGGAGTTCCATTTGGAGGTAAAGAAATATAAGAAATCACTTACAGTGTGCATTTCACAGCACCTAGGTCAATCTCTATTTTTCTATATTTTCATTAAAGCCTCCCTATCAAGTTCTTGCAGTCTAGTCCTTATGCCAAGTCTAAAGTGTATGTATGTGTATGTCTAATTTAAAGAGTGGATGTGAGAAGGTCAACTTATTTTGGTGCATGACCTCTTTAGAGTAGTTTGTTTTTTCTTGCATCTTTCTCCCTTTTCATCCCCCCAGTATATCTAATGTGTGTGTGTGTGTGTGTGTGTGTGTGTGTGTGTGTGTGTGTGTGTGTGTGTGTGTGTGTGTGTGTGTAGCACTTGCTGGAATGAACATGATGCATCAAAGGGAGTTAGCCCTTACCTAGAGACTCTCCCCTCTAGCTTCACTAGTCCCACAAGTGAGAGGGGAGTTTCCATTGTTGCATGAAGAAGGCAGGAGCTCAACCTCCTTACCCAAGGTGTAATCTTCTGCATCAATAGTTTTTGGCATGCCCAGTGGGACCTAGTTATACAACTCAGTAAGGTTTTAGGATTGATGTTGATCTTGTTACAACAAATCAAATATTTCTAGCATCTGGTGACTCCACTGGTAAGAGCTTCAGTTTTCCAATCAAGACTAGTTTTTTAACTTTATATGCATGAAGTCACCACAAGGTCTCCTTCTAAAGGGGTTCCCTTCAATTTCATTGAGTTGCCTTTGAACTCAACAAAAAGACTAAGTTTTGAGAGGACCCATCCTTATCCAATAAGCCACCCTCCCAGACTTGTTGTAAGGGATGCCTACATAGTAGAGCCGTAGTTACAGCCCATCCTAGCTATGGCATTGCCCATTGTGGCTTTTTGTGGTCAGAACCCCTTGAATCTCCCACATTATGATCCAATCCCAGGAACAGCCCTCAAAAATGTGCCTTCTTTTGATGGAGAGGGGCCCATTACAATCGTTGAGCACATTAGGAATATTACTAATCTCTGCAATATTCACAATGTCATGAAAGAAAATATCGCCATCAGATTGCTAGCATTGTCTCTCAAAGGCAAAGCTCCTGACTATTATAGGACCTTGCATATAAAATAAATCCATTCTTGGAATGAATTAGGTACTCAGTTGATAGACCATTTTGGGGAAAAGAGTGACAGCCTCTCACTTGCTAAGTAGCTGACGACCATAAAGAGAGCTTCGCATGAATATATGCAAGATTTCAATACGCAGTTTCAAAAGACTTGGGATAGAATCCCCATTCTAATAAGACCAAATCCATATTATTTAAAGGCATTAAATAGTGATATTACAGTAATGATACAATCCATGGGAGGGCATATACTACCTACTGCTTATGACATAGCCATAATAGCTAAAAATTTCTTAGTACAAGCTAGGAAAATAGCCCCTAGACCTCACATGCCACTATTCCTAGAAATCCTACCTCTAATTCAGGCCATTACTCCCACATTGGCTCCTCTGCCTACCATAGAGAAACTAGCTATTGCTCCATCCAATGAGCTTCATGAGGTTAAAAGTTTGTTGTAGAGCATGTCAAATGAACTTGTGGCCCTTAAAAGGGAACAAGCTCAAAGCAATAGACCAAATCAAGGATACCAACATTACGGCCGAGCCCTTAAACCCCCTTTACAAAACTATAATCAAGGACAAGGTCAGCTTACTTAGACTAGGCCATTTCAAAACTACAATCCAGGCCCCCCTTCATCATCTAAAGTCATGGTGGTTGTTCAGAACAATCTAGTACAAGAACAGCCAAGTTGTTCAACCATGGGATATGGTCAGGAACAAGCTATTTATATGAATGAGATGATGAGTTATTTCTAGAATGTAGACAATTAGGTAGCCACTCATTCCTAGGTCTTTGAGGCTCTAATGCAACCCAGCATGAGTAGCAATCAAGCCCAACCTAATTCTACCCTCATGAATCATCTAAAAGGGGAATTTTATTTAGTGAATTATGTGGGCATCCCAGACAACTAGGCTGACTGTGTTGCAACCAACACAAGATTTAAGAGGAGAGCATTGGGAGAAGCCCAGGTGACTACCCAATCGATAGTTGCACCTTCTCCATCACACTCAAATTAGAAAGCCCCAAATTTTAGATAGCCATTTGCACCTTCAGCCCCTCAGCCTATAGCTCAGGTTGGAATTAGCCCTAAAGAAAACTTGAAGGGAGGCACTCCTCAAGTCAATATAGTGGACCAGATGAAGAAGCTACATATGATCATTTCCTTATGGGATTCATTGTCTCTACCAAGACAAAAGGACATGCTACAAAGAGAATTGCATGAGCTGGATCGACAAGCTATCCCAACAAGCACTGATAATGTCTTAATGACGAATGGATAGCCTTCTATTTCAAGTCAAGTAAAGAAGAAAGAGAAAATTCCCCCTTTTTATGTGTCCTTGGTTATAGGGGATTTCTTGGTGCACAACTGCATCATTGACAGTGGGGCTAGTACCTCAGTGATGCCCAAGTGCATTGCTAACAAGATGGGGCTAAAATATGAAGAGATGAATAAGGGAGTCCTGTAGCTAGATGGGACACCTACAAAAATAGTCAATATTTTGAAGGGTTTAAGCTTGACATTGCATGCTTGCCCAACCTTCTCAATTCCCCATGATATAGTGGTAGCAGATGTTCCTCCTTATTTCAAAATTTACTTGTCCAGGGAATTCACGGAAAAAATAGGTGGCTATCTAGTAGCGAAATGGTCCTATCTAGTTTTTAGAACCAAGTATGGGACCAAATTAAAGATTGAATCTAATCCACTCTATAAGGATCATCTAAAACCATAATCACCCAAGGTAGTGAATGTTAGTTACACCATTATTGACCCAGAAGAGCCCCAGACAAATCAATCTCCATCCTCTGCTCTTGAAAGAGTTGCAAACCTACTCTTGGATGAGTGGGGAAATGATAACTTCAAGCATGATCCTTACAAGTTCATAGAGGAGGCAGGCCTTGGAGTCTACTGCATACACAAAGAAGGTGCCTTCATACCAAATATAATGAAGTCAAGCCAAGAAGTCCTAGGCCTATGGCAACTATATTTTGATGATTCCAAAAGTGGGCTGGGAGCTGGTGGTGGAGCGATGTTAGTCTCCCCTTTAAAGGAGAGGTGATTTTTAGCTTTCTATTTCTAATTCTCTTACACAAGCAATGTTGTAGAATATGAGTCCCTTATCTATGGTCTGGAATGGGCAAGAAATAGAGGGATCAAGGAGTTGCAAGTTTTGGGAGACAGTGAGCTGATTGTAAATCAGGTGAGAGGCCTGAATCTGACCAAGAATTCCTTACTGAAGTCCTACAAGCATAGGGTCTAGGACTTGGTGGAAGATTTGCTCATTTTCAATATCACCTCCATTCCTAGAGAGCAGAACAAACAAGCAAATAGGCTAGCAACAATTGGTGCTCAGTTTGATGTTTCCAAGGAAATAAGTTGAGACTATGTTTCATGCTACTTGAAGGTGGTAGTCTGGCCCTTTATCCTCGACAACATTTCAAACTGGTAGGTTTTCAAAAATGACCAGCAAATAGCTTTCTTCCTATAAGAGGAAGCTAAGTTTGCAACACAAAACTAGGCAAAGTTGTAGCAACAATATGGAAACCAAATTGTTCAATTGAAGAACAATAAGCTCCCTAAAGGTTTGGTCACTCTTGAGAGCATCTTCAATGGATATGACCAATTGAGGAATGACAAGGCATGTATCACAACTAAGGAGGAGAATTAAAAAAGGGTTGAGATCTTCAAGGACAAGCTACTTGCACTTGGAAAAGTTTGCACGGTTCAAGAAAGGCAGGCTTTCATTTTGCTATGTCAAGAGTTTGCCAATGTTTTTTCTTGGGATTACATTGATTTGAAGGGCTTTGACCCAAGACTCACCCAACATACCATCGAATTAGAAGAAGGTGCCAAGCTAGTCATGTAGAAGCAGAGACCTATCAACCTGATGATTGAGCCTCTCATGTAGAAGGAACTGGCCAAATTGATTGAGTCCAAGATTATATTTCCAATCAAACATTCCTCCTGGCAGGCTAATCATATTCCTACTAGAAAGAAGAATGGGGAGATCAGGCTATGTGTCAATTTTAGGGACCTTAATAAAGTCTCTTTAAAAGATCATTATCCCCTCTTGAACATGGAGCAGATCCTTCAGAAGGTAACAGGTAGCGAGCATTTCTCCCTCCTGGATGGATATTCAGGGTATAATCAGATTCTAGTGTAAGGCTATGACCAACACAAAATAACCTTCACTACTAAATGGGGAACATTCGCCTACAAGAAGATGCCATTTGGGCTAGCTAATGCTGGTGCTACCTATTATCAAGCCATAGACATGGCTATTGGAGGCTTGATAAACAAAAATGTGTTAATATACCTCGATAATGTGACAGTGTTCTCCAAGGAAGTGAGCCAACACATGCAACACCTTAGGTAGATTTTTGAAAGGTGTAGGGAGTTCGGCATCTCTCTTAACCCAAAGAAATGTGTGTTTGTTATTCATGAAGGGAAACTCCTTGGCCACATCATGTCTAAGGAGGGCTTATCTATTAAACCTGAGAGAGTTTGTTCTATCCTAGAGATATCCCTACCTAAGCACAAGAAAGGCCTGTAGAGCTTCTTTGGTAGGATAAATTTCATTCAGAGATTCATTCCAAATTTCACAAAGATAGTCAAGCCACTAACCTCTATGTTGAGGAAGGGTGAGGATTTCAAGTGGATAGCCCAAAGGAAAGATAGCTTTAAAGCCATCAAGCAAGCCATAACCTAGGCTCCTACTTTGATCAGCCTTAACTTCAACAAAGACTTCAACCTCTACACTTTTAGCAATGAAAAGGTGATCTCCACCATGCTTACCCAAGCAAATGGTGATGACCTCAAATAACCACTTACGTTTTTTAGCCAAGGGCTAGAGGATTTCGAAGTCAGATACACATATGTGGAGAAGAAATTCCTGGTAGTAGTGTGGAGATTGAAGAAGTTTAGGCATATGTTGTCTAACAGAAGGATTCACCTCATGGTTCCACATCTTGGCATCAAGGATTTCTTGACCAATCGAGACCTAAATGAGAAGAGAGCAGGGTGGATCACCAAGGTGATGGAGTATGACTTAGACATCAAGATCACCAAGTTGGTGAGGGGTAGAGGCCTGTGTGAACACCTTGTTGTGGACTTCAAGCAGAAAGGGGAAGATAGCTTACTAATTCATGATGTAGCTATAGTAGAAGAACTAGCTATCATAAGGGATTAGACATTAGACCTGAGGCATTTCCTTCTCACTGGTGAGTGCCCACAGAGTCTTGATAAGACCAAAAGAAGGTACTTCAAGCTCTAGTCTCTCCCTTATGTTCTAGTTAATGGAGTATTGTTTGGGAAGGATCTCTCTGGGCTTCTTCTAAGATGCATTGATCCAAACGAGGCTAATAAAGTATTGTCTAAGTTCCATGATGGACCAGCAGGCAGTCATTTCACTCCTTGAGCTACTGTAGCAAGGATAATGAGAGTTGGATATTTTTGGCCTACTCTTTTCAAGGACACCCATGCTTGGGTAAGAAAGTGCTAAAAGTGTGCACTTTTTGATGGGAAACAATAGTTGGCTGCCATGCCTCTATAGCCTATTCAGGTGGAAAAGCCATTCATGTAGTGGGGCCTAGACTTCATAGGGATGATTAATCCTCCCTCCAGTGCTAGTCACAAGTGGGTCCTAACCACCATAGACTATTTCACAAGGTGGGTGGAAGCTGTTGCTCTAAAGGAGGCAAATGAAAGTGTGGTCCTATAATTTTATGAGGACTTGGTGACAAGATTTAGGGTCTTGACCACCATAATATCAGATAACACCTTGGCTTTTTTGGGAACCAAAACAAGTGAATGGGCACTAAGGTATGGTATATATCTTAGCACTTCATCTAATTATTATCCATAGGGGAATGGGAGAGTTGAGTCCACTAACAAAAATTTGATCAAGATCATAAAGATGACCATGGAAGAAAATTAAAGGACTTGGCATGCCAAGCTGAAGATAGCTCTGTGGGCTGATCGAATCACTCCAAAGAGAGTAATCAGAAATTCTCCATATACACTCTTATATGGAAGGGAAGCTAGGCTTCCCATCTCACTTGAATTGATAGCATTAGATCTCACCCACTCGGTATAGTTAGAGGAAAGAACCAGCATGGAGGTTAGACTATGCGAGCTGATGGAGCTTCAAGAGACAACAGACTAGGCTATGGCTTCTATGACCAGTTGCCAATAGCAAATAAAGAGACACTTCAACAAGAAATCTTCATCAAAAGATTTCTCTAAAGTAAACATTGTCTTAAAATGGGATGAAGACTAAGCTAAGCCTAGAAAGCATGCAAAATTTAATGCCCTATGGAGTGGCCCATACATAATCACTCAGTGCAAGTAGCATAACGCATTCCAACTCTCTAAGTTGGATGGTGAAGAATTGCATATCCCAGTTAATGGGATACATCTGAAGCATTGCCACTGAGTCTCCTTTCATCTGTATATATTTTCCCTTATTTTCTTTCCCTATTTTCCCTAAGTGTTGTTCCACAAGTAGTGGTTTTCTTAGTCTTGTGTGTGTTTTCATTTCCTTAGAGGTAAATCTATGTGACTGATTCTAGATTTATCAGAGCTATTGCTATTTTTAAGTTACCATCTGACTCCATGCCTAATGGACTACAAGGCAATTGGTCTCAAAGCATAGCAGGCATGCTTCCCCTAGGAGTCACCAATTTGTTGACCAATTTTGCCCAACAAGCAAAATTTTGGTTCCCTTTTTGCCTTTTACTATTTTAGGCCATTTCTTCTGATTTTACATAGGTCTTGTAAAATCTATGGACTTTGCAAGAATATTTTCTAAGGATTTAGTAGTTCCCTACAGACTTCATGTTTCTATAGACTCAGTTAGTTTAGTCATTTGGTTCAATTGGATAGTTCATAAGGACTTGGTCATCCATCTTCAAGTTCAAATGGCCTTGTGTCAAGCTTTGGTTCAATGGTTTGGTTCAATGAGTTTGGTTTAAGGCCACTGGTTCAACACTTAATTCATCAGCCTAGTTCAATCAGTTAGCTCATTGGCCAGTTCATTGGCCCGTAATGGTTGAACCACTTGAACCATTGAGCCATTTTTGGTCCAATGGCTTGGTTCAAGGGTATGCCCAGTTGGCCAAGGGGTAGTCTAAAGTTCAAATACCCTTGCAAAGGGCAGACACTTCAAAAGACAAAAGGTAATCGAGTAAGTTTGAATTTGTTTAAGTCCCAAATTTGTAAAAGTCTCAAATTCCTTTGGACTTTTTGTCCAAAGGAATTCCTTTAGACAAAAAGTCTAAAGGAAATTAGGCCACAGTTTAAGCAAAGGATGAGGCCAAGGTAGAGAAAACATCCATAGACACAAGTCCATGGGGAAATGTTTACAGACACAAAGTTTGTGGGAACTTGAGAAAACATTTAGAGGAACGAAGCGATCTGCCGAAGGACCACAAAGGGCAGGTGCCCTTGCAGGGGACTCTCAACCCAAATGGAAGGGGCCACTTTCAAAGGTCAGAGGGTCACCTTCCCTTCAAGAAGGTGCTAGGAAGAGACAAAAGGCAAGAGAGTGCCCGCAGAGAAGGCCGAGGAAGACAAAGCCCAAAGCAAAACCAACGAAGGACCTGATGACATTTTGACAGGGATGAGGACGTCTCAAAATTCATCAAGTTTAAGAAAGTGAATTATTCATTGGTTTTCAAAGTGGTGATAGTCATGAGAATGTCAAAATTAACAAAGTGAAATAGCCCTTTGCTTTCAAAATGAAAGAGCGCTAACCATGGAAGACCTAGAAATGCAGCGACCCGCCAAAAGTTTGCCCCCAAGGGTCAAAGGAGCCAGAAGAGACAAGATAGGGAAAAGACAAAGTGAAAAGCATGGAGCAAGTAGGTAGTCCAAGTGGTGAAGGGAAGCATTGATTTGAGAAGTGACTCTAGTAGGTGAAATAGTGCCTGTGAATTGACCATTAGAGATGCAAATAGCTAGCAGTGCAACCAATTTTCTCCATTTTGCATTAATGAGTGGACAAACCATGTAAATCACCTTGAATAAGTGGCCTTATAAATAAACAAAGGGTGAAGCTCATTAATGTTTTGACCAGCCTACTCTTCCTAATGAGGGGATGCAAATGGGCCACTTGTAAAAAGGGGTGCCAAAAGGCCTCCTTTCTTCTCCTATATATTGAAGACTTGTCATTTGAGAAAATATCTTCCACATTTGTAAGGCGTAGCCGTGGAAAAAATTTCACCTAAATCAATAAATGCATTTTTGCCTCTATCTTGGATAGATATTTCTGTGTATGTCTTGAGTGTTGGTTTGTGTTTAGTCATTGTTTCTTGATGCTTTCATAGGCCCAGCACCAACATATCTATTGTCTATAAGGCACCATTTTTGTATCTGATAAGGGGAGTTCCATTTAGAGGTAAAGAAACAAAAGAAATCACTTGTAGTGTGCATTTCACAGCACCTAGGTCAATCTCTATTTTTCTATATTTTCATTAAAGCCTCCCTATCAAGTTCTTACAGTCTGGTCCTTCTGCCAAGTCTGAAGTGTATGTATGTGTATATCTAATTTAAAGAGTGGATGTGAGAAGGTTGACTTATTTTGGTGCATGACCTCTTTAGAGTAGTTTGTTTTTTCCTGCATCTTTCTCCCTCATCCCCCCAGTATATCTATATACATGTGTGTGTGTGTTAGCACTTGCTGGAATGAACATGATGCATCAAAGGGAGCTAGCCCTTACCTGGAGACTCTCCCTTCTAGCTTCACCAGTCCCACAGGTGAGAGGGGAGTTTCCATTATTGCGTGAAGAAGGCAAGAGCTCAACGTCCTTGCCCCGAGTGCAATATTCTACATCACAGACTACATAAATCAAATAAATAGACAACATCTCAAGATTACTAAGCAGGTGGAAACATATCTAAATTAATGTGGTGGATCTAGTCCTATAGAGGAGGAGTAAGATTGGATATATTCCCTAGTTCTAAGGCATTAAGTAATGTTTATTTATGGGTGAAGGAGTTATTAATTAAAGCAAGGAATGAAATGTGGGAGACCATCTTTGTCAGATTTGAATTTAAGTCATAGTTTATGATAGGTTTGGGATAGACTTAGTTTCTAAAATGTTTGAGGTATGAAGAGTCATGGGTTGATACTTCCTAGTGTGAGTATTAGTATTTACCTCTTATTCAACTTATAACTCTAAAAATACAATCATTCTATTTTTTCCTTATAATCCTAACTGAGGAGCAACATCAATGTTAAGATTTTTATAAAAGGATACTTCAACATCATGATTACATGCTATCATGCCCTGATTATGTTAAATTAGGTGGTTCTATGGGGTACCCTATTGTTTATTTTTGGTAACATGCACTTAGTGGTTAGGGAATGGGTTTTGGTAGACTTGTAAATTCTGATTCTGAGGGGAAACATAGCCATTTTGAAGGCCGTATGGGTTTGTACCAGTATTCTCAAGGAATATATCAACAAATATTTGTGTTTAGTCTTTTGGGAGTCTTTGGATAAATTTATTATAATCCCTTTAGTTATAAGTATCATGTTTTATGACCCAGAGGAAGAGGCAATATACATTGGGATAATATTTCCTAATCCTCATTTATACCCCTATTGATTGAACCCTTATGGATTATTTCTTTGTTAATAAGTTTAAATCTAAAACTAGGGTAATTATTCAACACATTGATATTGATTTTGATTATATCTTTTGTGTTACATGTTACATGGTGGTGGTCGATTGAAGTCAATGTTGTGAATGGAAGGAGGGGGTTTTGGCTCCTCACACCTATTTTGTTAGTGGCATTAACATTGCTCACAAGTTGATATTGATTTTTATTCACATGGTTTAGCTTTTTGTTATAATCAGTGATGCCATCGGTAGTGGCGTTCTTATTTTGATTTAAGACCTTAAAGCCTTTGTTATTGGTATTGTTTGGAATCACATTTTTAAATCCCCCTTTTCTAATTTGGGGAGTGATGATGCATCCATGAGTCTCGTAAGTTTGTTGACCATTATCAATGGTTGTTGGTCAATCCACAAGGTACTCTCAAGATCTTCTTCATACGATCGATATGGTAATTCTAGAACATCCTCCCTCATATCTTTATTAATGGAGTGGAGGAAGAGATCACATTATCCCCATTGATCCATGTGGGTGCACTAGTATAGGAATATAAGAGATGACACCATCTCATGATGAAATCAGGTGTACTTGTCATATTCTTATTTTATGTGCAATAAATATCATATCCTAATCTTTATGAGTTTGTTTATATTAAAATATTTGAAAAACTTGGCCATGAGTTATAAAAAATAATGTATAAACCCCTAAGGGAGGTGGTAATACCAATCAAGTGTTATTCCTTATAAGGTTTTGGGGAAAATTTGGCAATAACTCCATCCCATGGTAAGAGTTACCTAATAGTCATAGCATAAGCTTTGATGTGTACATTAAGATATCCTGCCAATTTGAACTTGGGAAGGTAGGGGAGGGGAGGAGGAAGAATAACACCTCATATTTGATATCAATAGGCTCTTTAAGGTACTTACCATAAGTCCCCATGTTGGTAAATTTTATCATTGTTATAGTAGTACTAGAGTGGAAAGGTGGGATAGCATAAGAATTAGTTTGGTAACCACTAGGAGTGATAGGGTAAGCTTGATAAAGTGGAGTCAAATAAGATATAAAATAGTTATCTAACTATTATAATTGGAATATATAAGTAAGGATGGATATTTTTATATTTAGGAGGTATGGTAGTTTATTTTGGTAGGGTATATATAGCTTACATGTATCCCAAAGCTGAATAAAATGGGATATAGCTTTTTTTATGATGAGGAGTGTATGTGGGAGGCATATGACTTGGATGTGTTAATAATAGTGGGTTGTTAACCAATACATAATTTTATAAAGGTGGAGCATAGGTTACACACTCCCCATGGAGGTTTGACTAAGAGTCTGATAAGATGGAAGAAGTTTAGAAGTTTCTAGGTTTGGGACCCCATGGGTAAGGATGTCCCTAATGGGTGGGTTAGATACATGATTTGGTAGGGGCACATGTTCCTATTATGGTGGAATCATGTAGGTTTTCTAATATGGTGTTTTTTGAGTCATCATTTAAATGAGAGGAGAATTATGATCTTATGTAAGGGAATTTGGGCTCATCCCCCAACCCAGATCTTGTTGGTTGCTCTCTAGGTCATGAATGCAACCTACCAGGGTGTTGATGAGTTACTTTGGCTCAGTTACTATGTTATGCCTAAAATTATATAGTATAATGATTAGAGGTGTGAGAGGGGTTATTTTTAATAGGTTGGTTTGGAAAAATTTCCCCAAAAGTAGTGGTTTTGGTTTACATTGGTGGGTTGGAGGCATCTTGGCTCCTATTAGGGGGATGTGAAACTTCTTACATATGATTAACCTCATCTTCAAAGTGGTGAATTATTCTTATATAATTATCATCTTTATCAAGAATTTTCATATATGAGGTTTTTAATTTGATTTATGGCATATTGTCCATGTGAGAAGTAACCATACCTCCTTACTGATGTTCATATGTTGGAGTTGAGGTGGTTACTTATAGTTTTAGATACATTTGAATTTCTTGAATAGAAAACTTACTCATGGTTTGGGTATTAAGATTAGATTAATCATAACATTGGTAGTCTATATTGGTGTCAGAGGTTAGTTTTTTCTAACTTAAGAATGGTGGCTCACTAGAATTGAGTTGTCTTCTCCTATATCCTTTTAATCTGATCTACCTATGTCATATCTATACATATTTTAGGGGTATATGAATACCCACAAAATGAATTCAAGGAGGAGATCAAATAGAGAAGGGGAAAAGGAGAAGAAGAAGAAAATGAAAATGTGAATGATCAAATTCCTTCACATCAGGTTCACTAATTTTTGTACATGTGAATAGCACATGCTAAACTATGAACTTGACTCCTCAAGATCAAATTGAGGAAACCAACATAAGGGATGAGATATGTATTATGCTATTTGTTGGGTGGAATGGGATTTTTAATGGGTCATGGAAATGGGTTCTCATGATGGAATCAAAATACCTCAACATTGTCATTGTTCTTGTTGAGAGTGTCAAGTTGTGTAGAAACAAAACTCTAAGGTCCTTTGGTCTCTAAGATCAAAATGAGGCCAAGTTATTAATTACTACTAAAATTGGGGAAATTAGGGATATTAAGTTGAATGGCTCATGGGAAGAGACCTATTCTATCAAGTTGGATATGCACAATCAATTTCATCCATGAATTTGAATTATATAGGATGAGGTTAGACCTAAAGAGAAGGAGGTGAGGACATGAAACTAGGATTGAATAACATTGTAATGATAGCCTTTTTTTTAGGGAGGATAATAAATGGTGGATCAAAAAAAATTATTGCTACTCTAAGATGTTGATAGATTAAAAACTAAGGTGGGAAATTGGGTCTAAAAATAATTCTTCTCTCCTAAGCTTGATATCAATATCAAACTATATGCCAACTATAGGACTGGGTGATCTGACCCTTGGTAAAATACCTCTAATAAGACTAAGTGTATCAAGAAGTGTCATCCAATAGGGATTAGGCTATGTGTAATCATATGATCTGATCTTTATATTTTAAGGAATTCTTTTATTGTTATAATCAAGGATTTGTTTGGCTTGTATGGTTAGGAAAGGTGTATGTAATCAGAAATTGATCATGTCTATAAATCAATCCTAGCCTAGAGAAGATACAGCATACCTATACTTCCAATTGGGAATATATATGTTAAATGGTAGCATGACCAATATGGGGATCCACTGGACCTGATTAGGATATCACTTTTCATAATACACCATGTGAGGTAGGATTTTAAAGCCTACAATCTAACATAATCATGTAACAACCCTAAAAGAGTCCTAAGGTTTAATATTTCACTTATGCTAATAAAAAAATTAAATATAATCTAGTGCACACCAAATCTTGTGGCACAAAGTCATGGTTAGAAACAAAACAAAAAACTAAACTAAACATGCATAGAAGACATATAATCATGTCAATGTATATGAAATCCTAATGCATGGAAAGAGAACCAAAACTACATTATCTATCTACTATTACAAAGGATAAATAAATTTAGGAATACTTACCTTGAAAATGAACCTACCGAGCCTCAATCTCTCCCTAAGCCAAGGTGTTTCTCAAGAGATTATTATAGTATGTAAGGATAACAAAGACAAATCAGCTTTAGACTATATAACCTATCTATGCATCCAAAACACTTTTCCACAAGACAATATATATATCTCCAAAGAAATTATGGAACCCTAAAATTTATTCCTCAAGTATAATGGTCAATAAGTAGATGTTTGTTCACACTTATTCTTCTTCACTTCTCTTCTTTATAAATGGTTGGAAAGAACTTGTATATATAAGTATATCTTGCCCTAAATCCTCTTGAAAATGTTAGTTGTATGGGGTCAGCCATGGTCGACCCTATATTTTTTTGGGATAATTCACTAGGTTTGAGCTAGGTCAGTTGAAAGGCTAACAAACCCAAATAGTGAAAATACCCTAAACTGTATAGGGTCAGCCATGGTCAACCTAGTACAACTGATAGGCTGAAAGGGAATTAAAGCAAGAAAAGGAGGATGGAAAGAAGTAAATGATTGAAATGGCTAAGGCTTAGAATAATAATCTTAGGGTTAATGTTTTTAAGAGATGAGTGTGTAGATGGTAAGTGTAAAAAGGGACAAGAATCTTATGAAGCACCAACGGTTTGCCCACCCCCTTCCCAATGCACCCCTTAAGGCATGCACTTAGAGAGATTGAGACTCAATAGGTTCTTACAAGATAAAAAGTGGTAGTAATCAATACAAATTTAAAAAATATTATGTGTATATATATTCCCCACTCAAATCTCATCATGTGTCATGTAAGTGAAATATGGGATGGTGCTTTGAGAAATAGAACATGATAACACACAACGCTGATGGTAAGTAAAATATAGTAAGTAGAAAATAAGATAAAGGAAAACACAGAATTGAAAAACACATACCTTTACTTACCTTAATGTTATAGATAAAATATTAGACTACAAGAGAAAGTGAATTCATATAATGTGAAGAAAACTAGGTGAAACTATAGAAGTTAGTGCAAAAAATAGCCAAAAATGAAAAAAATGGAAGATAGGCATATGATAGTGGAAAAGAATCTCTGCGTCATCATGAATCCTATGCATTTTATGGTTTTGAAAATGGATGATAAAAAAAAAGATATAGAGAAAATAAGGAATCTATAGGATAATAATTTGAAGAATTTGAGTTTTGAAAAGATGTTTTTAAATAGGGTAAAAGACAAGTCATTTGTTATTTTTATTTGTGAAAGAAAAAATAGCTCTAGAGATCAAATGAGCTAGAATGGTGAGGAGATGATAGGCTAGATAGGGAGAGGCTCCAGAGGTAGTAGTGGATGCACTATAGGTATGCATCTAAGAATCTCAAATTAGTTTTTGAAAATTGTAGTGAATTAAGTGTATTTTTAGTCATTTTGATTTTTAAGAATTTATAGATGTTAGAATGAGAGAAAATTAGATTCTAGGGGTAGAAAATAGAAATATGGGAAATGGGTTTAGAGTAATTAGGAACAAAGTAGAAAATGTGCAATTTTTTATGAAAATTGAAAGGGTCGGTAGGTAGAATGAAGTGGGTTGACCTAGTCAACCCAGTAGGCTAAATTTAAGAAAAATCCATAGTGTTAACCCAGTAGGTATGGGTCAACCCTATACATTGTGCAAGCTACCAAGCTAATACAATTTTTTAACTAGTTTAAAAGGTCTAAAATGATAACGTAACATTAGGAAAGGGAAAATAATATGGTTGACAAAGATTTTAGTTTTAACTAAGGAAAAAATAGGGAATTTTTGGTTAAACTAGGTTGACCAAAGAACCAAAATAAGCATGGAAAAGTGTGCAGAAGGCCAAAAGAGGGCTAAAATGTCCTAAAATGACTAGAAGAGGGAAATAAGGATTGAGTAGGCTATAAATAGGGTAAAATGAATAAAAATTAATAAGAAGGAAAGTAATTAAGCTTATTTTCTATGTAAAAATGTAAAAAAATGTATTATGACTATACATGACATGAAAGAAATGATACATCCTTTGTTGTTTCTTGGTTGTAAAGATGGTAGAGGTTCTAGAGATTGGTGGATGTGGCCTAGTTACCAGCATTATTGGAGTGATTATTAGATAGAGATAGGGCTATAATATCATCCATAGGTCTAGGAGGCATAGCTGACATGTGTAGGATCACCATGAGTTTAGATCTATTAGTCATATTCCTTAGTTGTTAGCAATGATTGATTAACACCTTTAGATAGGAAGTGGATGGGGATGTGGTAGAGGTGGCCATCACACTAGATGATGTCCATGCCATTCTTAGGCTGCCCATAGTAGGAGAACCAATGACCATACGGATATCAAATAACATAAAGGAGAGGAGAGCCTTAGCCATGTGGGATATAGGCTTAGAGATGATTTTGGGAGGATAAAGAGTTAGTATGTATGATGTATATACATCATAGATTTTATATATCTATAAAGTTGTGATAGGACTTGTGACACAATGGTTGCTATGTAATAAGTCAGATGGTAAGGTACCACTATTCATGGTAGCCTTGATCAAGATGATGTTAAAGGAGTGAGTTTTATATGATTTGGGATTTGTCATCTAGGTCCAACTCATACATGATCTATATGAGATGTTGGTTAAAGGGAAAAAAACCATGGGACTAATTATATTGTTGATAGCCTAAATATATGAAAGATTTCCTATGTATCAGCTAGTTGGGTTAACCTATGCAATCGATGATAGGTCACCTCAGGTATAGAGATAAAGAGAGGACTAGGTAGCATAGTTCCTGCCTCACATGTTAGCACTATGGTCAATGAGATGTATAAACATAGTGTGGTATCTATATGGAAACATAATGACTACATGAGCAAGTTAGCACATAGTTTTACTAGTGATAGTGTGGATAGAAGTTATTAGACACTACACATGGTGGAGATATCCACATCTGGTGGTATCTATACTAGGATAGATGGGCCTAACTCATCCAATTACATTGATACTAATACTTGAGTATTGGGATCAACATGTGAGGGAGCCATAGGGGAGGATAGGACTAATACCACAAATAGTGAGACCAATACTCAAACCACATCATGAGAAAGCATGGACTGGTCAAGCATGATGGGGTGTAGAGCAAGAGGATAGGGAGGTAGAGGTAGAGATGCTAGAAGTACCACTACTAGTTATATAATAAGAGGAGATATGACCACTAATGACATGATGATGATGGAGGTAGTAGGAGATAGTAGAGATTGGGATCATCCCTGACAAGTTAGTAGAGGATCTAGAGGAGAGATGGATGATAGAGAGATCATGAAGGCTCATGTTGAGATAGATGTGAGCTATGATAGAGGGATTTGAGCTAAAGAGGTAGCCTAAAGAGGAGGTACTATAAGGTCATTTAAATGGGGAGATTGTGCTAGGTGGTTGTGTAGATGGTGAGACCATAGTAATTGAGACACAAAAAAGTAAGAAAAGATGGTTAAATTATTGTTTTAAGTTTTTATTTAGAAGTAGAGATATATAGATATTTTGAGATATAATAATGATCTAATATCCATCTAGTGTTAATTTGTAGATGTATTTAAGGATGTAGAGGAGAGATTAGGGTCCCTAGTAAGGGGATCACTCCATGACATCTTGGATGAGACTCTATAGCCATATAACCCTATTGCATTAGAGGACCCCAGCATGCCATCTACCCCAGTTAGGTGAGTTGGTTTAGACTAGCTATGGAGGTAGTGAGATAGCTATGAGTATAGAGAGAGAGGATGGAACCACCATTATAGATGGGTATAGGTGAGATGTAAGCATGGTAGGCCCTAATTGAGGAGAGATCTATGTATCTATCCATAGTGGCATAGATGACATAGATCTAGACCTAGTTAATAGAGTCACAGGTGGAGGTGGTGTACCTATTGGGATAGGTAGAGGGAATGAGATCCCAAATTGCCTCCTTATAGCATATTATTTGGATTCAAATCAAGGCCTTAGTAAGTAGCATGGCTAGGCCATGAGATAGATAGGATGGAACCCAACCATAGAGCTGGAGCATTGTATATGGTTTTCTATGTTGTATCAAAAATCATGAGATATATATATGGATCATTTTGGAATATTATTGTTGATTGTGTATGTTTTTCATTATGTTTGTTTATTATGGTTTTGGATGTGGATGTTTTCGATATATTTATTTCTCGCACATGTATTTAGCTTTGTTTTATTTGTTATAAGAAATATATGAGATGTGGTTTCCTCTTTAGCATTATAAAAAACACATGCATGGTTAAAAAGAAATAGGAAAAAAGGACTTGGAAAAATATCATCAATCAAGAAAATGTACTACACACTATTTCAAGCTGGGAAATGTGTAATAACAAGAAATGACCAAGAAATAGAAAAACAAGATGGTAAAAAGGGATTTATTTTTAAACCAAAGTGAAATATTTTTTCACCAAATTAAAATAAGTAAAATCATACTAAATCACATTGGGAATTAGGAAAACAATGTAAAAAAAGGAAGGTATGTAAAAGGGCACACATGGTATAAAAACAAATCAAAATTAATTCAATCAATTATACTAAATCATGATGGAAAGTATAAAATAAAAACAAAATTGGAAAAAGATTAGTCTTAAATTGATCACACTAATTCAAGCTAGGAAGTATGAAAATTTCAAGAAATGATTGTATTCTTACATGCACTTGGAAAATAAGAAGATTAAAAGGTGAAATATAAATGAATTAATTATATAATATACTAAATCAAGATGGGAATCATGTCAATGGTGTGTAACTTCATAATCAATTGAATCTTATTTCATATTTGGCACATGTAATTTTGGATTATGACTTGGGTATTGGAAAATTTTGTGAGGAATGCCGGGTCCTATCCATGGTCTTACATTGTAACTCACAAAGAGAACACATCTAGGGTGGAATAAATAGGAAAAAATAGTTAATCAAGGATGTGGGTAATAGGAAGGAAAATATAGTAATTTGTGAGGATGGTCAGGTCCTATCCACAGTCTTATAATGCAACTCACAAATGAAATCCCAATAGGAGTGATCAGTAGAAAAAATAACATTTCTCAAAAGGAAATATTAGGGATATATTAATGAAAAAGGGAGTGTGAAAATCAAGACTTAGGCATCTTATGAGAAGACCTTAGGAGATGAAGTCATATTAAGGACATGAGAAGACACTAAGTGACTAGTGGTTGTCTATGTACAAAGGAAACCTATTTGTTATAGATGCAAAGCTTTGTAGGAAAATAGGAATGCTACTAAGATCAATTCATGAAGGTATATTGGTACAAGAAAAAGAAAATATACCTACCTTCCCACGATGTGTTCCCCATTCTTTAGGACCCCTTATAGAGCCATCAGTCTACAGTGAAGATTGGGTACTTGTATGAGAAAGTAGATATAACTAAAAGATTTTTTTATTCTCCTCTTCTAATCTACTAGCCTACTGCACCCCAAATGACCTTAGCTCTACTATGAGGCCAACTATGGAGTTTGAGCTTTTACTAGAAGAAGGAGATGTGATTTGAATCATGTCTTTTAGTAAGATTAGAATTTTAATTCAAATCACATCTCTTTCTTCTAGTCAAAGCTCAAACTCCATAGTTGGCCTCATAGTAGAGCCAAGGTCATTTGGGGTGCAGTAGGCTAGTAGATTAGAAGAGGAGAATAAAAAAATCTTTTAGTGATATCTACTTTCTCATACAAGTACCCAATCTTCACTATAGACTGATGGCTCTGTAAGGGGTCCTAAAGAATGGGGAACACATCATGGGAAGGTAGGTCTATTTTCTTTTTCTTGTACCAATATACCTTCATGAATTAATGTTAGTATCATTCCTATTTTCCTACAGAGCTTTGCATCTATAACAAATAGGTTTCCTTTGTACATAGACAACCACTAGTCACTTAGTGTCTTCTCATGTCCTTAATATGCCTTTTGATATCATTGCCTTTTGTTTAAATGATTTGGCTTTTAAATTTTTATGGATTTTAAAGATTTCTCCTTCATATAGATTTAGAATGACCAATCATGAGAGATGAAGTGATACACATGAATGAGTTGTAGGCTAAGTCTAAAAGAATCTAAGTATCCAAATATAAAGACTTCCTAGGACACTTAGGCTTGTCAATGAACTAGCATGTGATCTCAAGTCTCAACCATGTATATGCTTAGTTAGTAGAAAAGGAAGAAGGGAAAAAGGAGATCCAAAAAAAGGAAAAATGTAAGGAGTAGTAATGAGTAGAATTGTTTTGATAACTGATCACATGGTAAAAAGGGATATAATGACGAAAGGGAAGAGGGTTTATATAACTAGGTCACAATGATAATTAATTATGCAAAATGGAGATAAGAAAGCAAAAAATCATGAAAAAGAAAGAAAAGAGTTTTGAGAAAAAATCAAGAAATAAAGAGAAAGTAATGATAAAGAAAGACAATCATATGTGAAATAAAAAGGGATATAATGACGAAAGGGAAGAGGGTTTATATAACTAGGTCACAATGATAATTAATTATGCAAAATGGAGATAAGAAAGCAAAAAATCATGAAAAAGAAAGAAAAGAGTTTTGAGAAAAAATCAAGAAATAAAGAGAAAGTAATGATAAAGAAAGACAATCATATGTGAAATATAAATGATAAGATAAGTAAGATATATTAAAACAAGCAAGAAATCATTATATATGATAAGGAAAAATTTGACACAGTGTCAAATAATATAATAGATGCAAAGAAAGATAATTGGATCATAAATTCAACTCAAATGAAAATGTTAAAGCACCATGCATGTGCTTAAACATACTAATTTGTCCACACACATTATCCAATACATTAGATAAATATATATGAAGCTAGAGATGAACTGCTTCTAATGTCTTATCAATATTTAATGAATACTAGGTAAATACTTCTTTTCTAATCTCCTCCATAAAAAAAGTAGGAATTCTAAATGGATCATATTGAGAATGGAAATTAGGCAAGGGATGGTTAAGAGAATGCATGGGATTAGGTTCTAAGGGAGATACAGGAATCACCAGTGGAGAAGGATCCACGAGTGAGGGACTCATGAGTGGAGAAGGATCCATAGTGAGGGAAGTTCATTAGGTTAAAGAATCATAGGTGGAGGCATAAAAGATGGTGAAGGGTCCGTAAGAGGTAATGGAACCATTAGAGGTGGAATAATGAGAGAATAATTAGGATCCTTCTCGTGAGAACAACTTGTGGTAGGAGTGGTAGAAGGTTTTAGAATGGTTATAAAGTGATCCTTAAGATGTTAAAGGATGAAAAAATGATTGATATAATGGTTTCTACATAGATGCCATAAATAATATACCTCACCATACTTGGGTAGATATTTATGAACTACCTTCTAAGGTTGTATTATTTTTTTTGATGATGGGGAATAAGGATCCAAGGTATCAATATATTGTCACAACTTGCAACAATAGGTGGAAGAATGGCTATTTGTCCCATGGAAGCAATAGATATGATTGTGAGTTATTTTAGTATAATTAGTCATATAAAGAGGTGAAATAGGAGTATAAGAAGCCAAAGAACACTTTTTGGCTCATTTATTGGGTAGGGGAGCCATTTTAGGCAATAGAAGCAAACAATCACCAAGGGAGGGTGATGATGAGGAAAGAATAGAAATAAGCTCAATAAAAGGAGCAATGGAATCAAAAATAGGGTTAAGATCAACAATAGTAGGAGCAAAAATAAGCTAAACTATATTAGGAGTGGGAAGAGGCTCAGCTATAGTGGCTTATATTAAGGGAGGACTAGGATATATAGAAGATCTAAGGAGATTTGCACTAACCTCAAAGGTAAACTAGCTATGAGGGTCAGGGTACCTAGCAAAGTGGTAAGGCCCAGTCACAGCATGATCCATGAGCATAGTCCTATGTGAATCCTCATAAATTAGAGGTGTTGGTGCCATATCTACCCTATGATAAAGGGGAAAAATACAAAAATTAAGAACTATAAGTGAAGTAAAATGATGAGATGCATGAAAAGACTCAAGTAAATAAGAATGATAACAAACAATATTAGCATCATGGGCTTGTACAATACTACCTAATAATGGATCATCTAAGTAATAGTCATCATTATAATCTAGGGTGTGAAGGTCAATGACACAAGTAGGGATAACCTTATCATCTGAGGAATTAGAGTGAATAGAATGCCTATTCTTGGTCAAGATTATGAGAATATCATTGCAAGGAAGCTTTCGAGAGTGATGCTATAAGGAAGCAAAAAGCTACAAAATTATATGAGGTGAGAGATCATAAGTTTTGATTTTTAAGTTACTCTCATTGATCTCATCATCATTATAATGTAAGAGGTTAGGAGGAATGTTACTAATGAGCTTAGGATACCCATTATAATCTTGGGTTGAATTGATGGGAAAGTTGAGATGTTGAGACTCACAGAATAGAATGATAGGAAAAAAACTCAAGAGTAGGAATCTTGAAAAGACCATGATCTTGGAATTGTTTGAAATTACAAGGGTTAGTGTCACCTTAAATCCTATAAAGGGCTCCATTATGAGTGAATTTAATGCATTGGTAGGTATAAAAATCATTAGCTCTCATGCGGTGAGTCCATGGCCTACCAGGCAGGATGTTATAAGAAAGGGGGAAGTTAAATATCATCACCTTCACATAGATAATGATAGGTGGAATGGTAATGGGAATCCACGTGAAATTTAGAGGAGCCATTTTCCTTCTATCATATCCTTGGCATATGCTACGTGTAGATTTAAGATTGCATTCAAAATATTTGAGAGTCTTAATGAAATCAAGAAAAGTGACACATGTGCTAAAACCCTCATCAATTAATGCATACTTAACTTGTATATCACCTATTTGGATGCTAATGAATAATTGAGGATCATCCACATGAAGTAGAATCTTGTTAGGAATCACAAAATCTATGGGAAACTTTAAATAAAGATAAGTGTCTATAGTTTTATCAATGTTGATAGACATCTCTTCACATTTTTATAAAATGTTATCTTTGAAACTAGATAAAGCCACCTCCTATCCTATTAGAGGAGGATGAGGGACATTCATCTCAAATAATAATTGCATAATATGGTTTCTATGATGGGGAGAAGTCTTCATAAGCTCAAGGAATGTAATTTGGGATGGGATATGAGTGAGATCCATTATGGGATCCCACTCATCATATCCCATAAGAAGGTTGTTCGATATAGGTGTGTAATGATTAAGGAGGTCCTTGAAAGGAGGTGCCAAAGTACATTGGAATTTGTGTTGATAAGATTGAGAAGGTCTAGAAAAAGGTTGTAAATCATGTTGAAATGATGAATCCGTTGGTTTAAGTTGATTTTGAGAATTGGAAGAAGTGTTATTAGAAACTTGATTATCATTAATATTGGAAGATGATGGAAGAGTGGTAGAAATAGAATGGGAAGTGTTATCCAAGGGAGAATCATAAATCAGATCATCAAAGGTAATAATTTAATCTTTTCCTAACTCATTTAAAATATTTGGAGAATAATCTTGGATATCATGATATGTTATATATGAATGTGGAGTGTAGATAGGTTGTGAATCAATAAAAGTAACCACCCTTCATATATCAGTCATGCTAACCAAATTCACTTCAAAATTTGGTTCAACAAGACTTTCAACATTGTTGATGGAAGGAGTGGACTTGTCTTGGGTTTCTTGAATCAATTGGTAATTAGGGAGAGGGTCTTTATAGATAGCTAAATGTACATTTCCTTGATTGAAGGCTTGAGTTTTGTCATATGACTATAATCCATGAAATCAATTTCATAATATTGTTCATTATTTTTAATGATGGAATCATGATCAAAAATAGGTCCAAAAATAAAATCCATAGCTAAATTATGAAGTTGTCTATAGGTCTCATGAGAATAACCCCAACTAGTGTGAAACCAACAAAACTTGTCAAGATCATACCAGGATTTCATAGGATGAGTAGGGTCAAGCTATCATGGAAGATGCATGGGTAGACACTTAAGAAATTAAGTTGAGGATAGAGGTTTTTAAACATTTGTGTTGTTTGGTGAATAAAAATGAGGATTGATATATTTTTGAGAAGAGGGAACTAGTTTTAAAGAAGGGGTAGGAATGACAGCTTGAACATTGTGAATGGTGTCATAAGAATCTATAACACCATTATTGGTAATATTTTAGTTTTTGTTCTTTAGTAATAGACAAGACCCATAAAAGGTTAGGGTGGCTCAAATTGACACATTAGTAAATCTTGACATTTAGCTTGGTCAACAACCTCCTCCAAGGTACATAGAGAGAGTGTGTGAACTCGATATTGTAATTTAGGAAAAAGGGCATCGGTAAAGAGATGAAAAATATTATAATAGGCCATGTTATGTTAACATTTATTTGACAAATTCTTCCATATTTTAACAAAGGCTTGAGTGGTTTAATTTTCATTTTATTTGTAATTTATGAAATGGGCCAAAGTGTTTTTAGGAAGATCACTAGTTTAGAATTATTACACTAAAGCATTCATTGAATCCTCCAAACTAGTAATGGAATGTGGTCTAAGTTGATTGTACCAATCCAAGGCATCACCTATGAGAGTTTTGGAAAGGATCTTGGTCGTATCAAAGGTGTTTAATTTGACCCAATCCTTATAAATATTTCTAAATGTCTTAATATGAAGGGTGTAATCAATTGATCCATTATAAGAATTTGTAGGTGTTATACCTCTAATATCAATGTTAAAAATTTGAGTAGTAAGAGGTACACTTTGAAGATGATTGATGGTTTTATTTAATAAAGGAGGTTGAGTAATGATATTTCCTTGATAATATCAAAGAGGTTGAGGGGGAACATTCTAGTTATGTGTGCCCCAATCCATTGGTTGAGGACGAGATTAAAGGTGAAGAAGGTGGTTTTGCATTCTCATCATTTGTTTTGTGTTATGATATTGAAAGGTATTCATTTGATTGAGAGTTTTTATAAAAATTTGGTGTGTTTGATTAGCATTGTTAGAAGCATTATATTTGGCATTAGTATTAGTATTAGTGGCTTGGATACCACTATTAGAGTTGATAGGATCTTGAGAAGGATTATGAGAGTGAGATGCACTAGTGGAAAAATTTGCTTGTGTAGTAAAATATGGACTAGTGAATGGTTAAGAGGAAAAATCACTAGAATCACGATTGCCTTGGGTAGAAAATGAAGCACTAGTAGATGAATTAATGATAGTGGATGTCAAGAGTGGCCCACTATATGTATAACCTACCATGTTAGTGGAGATATTAAGCATGGAGGTGGAAGAAGTTAGAGAATAAGAGGTCATGGCATGAGAAGGGGTCAAAATCAAAGGAAGAGTCTAAGAATCAAAGAAATTAGTACCCCTAAATCTATTTGAGAATGTAGCAGTAGGTGAATGAAGCTCTTCAACTTGACCACTAATCATAAGATTATAAATGGTAGAAGGATCTTTTCCTTGATGTTGAGTAAATTTAGAAATAAAAAGAGAATTTCAGAACTATACTCTTATTTAGATTAGTCTTCTAATGAGAAAAGAGGATTATGTTTCAAAGAGGTATTAAGAGGGGTCCCATAGTTCATTGTGAGAGTGGTAATATGAACATTACTAGCATCCAAGAGAGGATCCCTACTCTATCTATTAGAGACCCTATGAGGATTGGTAAAGTTCATCATGTTTGTTGACTACAACTCAATGTCACTATCAAATATAAATTTCATGATGAAGGGAAATGAAGATATATGAGAAAGTAAATAACCAAGAAGTGATTGAAATAGTATAGGGTCAACTAGGTTGACCTAACACAAAAATAAGGACTATAAAACTATATAGGGTTAACTAGGTCAATCTAGTATAATGTACATAGATTGAATAAAGATGTAAAAAAGGATAAAAATTATACAAGGTTGACTGGGTTGATCCAATACAATGGATAGGGGCTAAAAAGCATATAGAGTCAACTAGGTTGACCTAGTATAGTAGGCAGGGAAAAAGAAAAGAAAGATAACAAGTTATGAACTAAAATAAGATAATTTTTAAAATTAATCTAGGAAATTAAGAGCTAAAGGGAAATAAACAATCAATTGGATCAACATTGGCCAATCTAATTAAAGCACATAATACAAAACCTTGCACTAATGTTGGTTAATATAAGTTTTTGCACACATAATTGAGCAAAGAGCAATCAATTAACTTGAAAATCAAAGAGATAACTAATTGGTCAACCTAAGATGTTTTATTAGATTATTATGAAATGTTTTTAAATGTGATAGGAAGTTGGTTGCAGATCAAGGAACTAGATATCAATCTAAGGATGGTTTCAAGTAGTTTGATTTGAAAGGGACTGTAGTGGAAATGATACAAGATTAGTATTGGGGCCTACCCCCTCACTTCACACACCACTAAGATAAGGGTGTTATGTGGTTATCTATAATATACCATTAAGCATCCTTTATAATTGACTAGATTATCAAGTCAGCTTTCCCCTTGGTGTTGAAATCCAAGTAGGTTGGCCTTGGGTATAAAAATGTTAAAGTGCTAGTTTAGATTATATGATTTGGTTGTGTGTGCATAAAATAGAAATAGTGAAACTAAATGTTTAATTAAAAAACCCATAATTAGACTATGTGAACTATTCTAAGCATGTAATAAATAAGAAAAGAAAGGTGTGAACTGATTACTAGCATATAGAGATTAATTCCAACTTGAAACAAGGCATAGTGTTGACATTATATGCATAAAATAAATAATAGGGTCAATAGGGTCAAATATATACTATGGAAGCAAGGTCTAAAAATGAATAAGGTCATCGTCAACCTAGCTATTTTAAACATCACACAGAACATAGAATTGGGTTGACAGGGTTGATCTAGTTAACTATGTAAGGATAGTTTTGAAGACTACAAACTGTGAAAGGAAAGATAGTAAAAGAGAGATATAGAGATATATAAATGAACCTTGGTGGATCATAGATGCAAAGAATGAATATTGTTGATCAATAACCTTGAAAAATGCTGATAAAACCTACTAACTGGGTCGACAGAGTCAATCAAGCTATACAAAGACTTGTTGTAAAAGGTTGAAAATGTATATGGTTGACTAGGGTTAACCTAGTATGTTTTCTAGATGCCTGAAAGTGTACAGGGTTAACTGGGTCAACCTATTAGTCTGAACTAGAAGTCTAAAAATATGGAAACATATACTGGGTTGTCTAAGTTGATCCAATTACATGTTCCTGAAAACCTATGCATAGATATTAGAACTAAGTTGATAGAGTCAATCTAGTATGACATATATATAATAAAAATAATGTTGAAAAGAATGAAAGAAAGTGAAATAAATCTTGCAGGGGTTAATTTCACATTGAGTTCACTAGAATTCATGCAATCAAAAATGTATCATGTCTATAAATCAATCTTGGATCAAAGAAGATAGACCATAGCTATACTTCTTATTGGGAATACATTTGTTAAGCAAGAGCATGACCAATATGGGGATTTAATAGACCTGATTAGGGGATAACTTGTTATAGTAAACCATGTGAGGTAGGGTTCCAAAGTTTAATAGTCTAACTTAATCATGTAACAACCCTAAAAGAGTCATAAGGTTTAATATTTCACTTATGCTAATAAGCAAGAAAGTAAATCTAATCTAGTACACACCAAAGCCTGTGACACAAAGTGGGGGTTAAAAACAATACAAACAACTAAAATAAACATGAATAGAAGACATATACTCATTTCAATGTATAATTAATCCTAATTCATGGGAAGAGAAGCACAAATTCATTATCTATCTACTCTTATGAAGGAGAAATAAATTTAGGAATATTTACCTTGAAGATGAACCCACTGAGCCTCAATATCTCTCTTGGCCAAGGTGCTTTGCAAGAGATTGTTGTGGTATGTAAGGATAACAATGAAAAATTAGCTCTAGGATACACAACTTATCTATGTATATAAAATAACTATCCACAAGACAAGACCGATATCTCCAAAGAAAGTATAGAACCCTAAGCTTTATTCCTCAAGTAGAATAGTCAATAAGTAGATGTTCATTCACAGTTATTCTTCTTCACTTATATTATATACAAATGATTGGAAATAAATTGTATATATAGGTACATGTTTCCCTAAATCCTCTCAAAAAAAATTGTGATACAAGGTTGGCCATGGTCAACCTTGTATGTTTTCAAGGACAATTCACTAGGTCTGAGCTAGGTCAATCGAAAGGCTAACAATCCCAAAAAGTGAAAAATATCCTAAACTATACAAAGTCAACCATGGTCAACCTAGTACAACCAACAGTATAAAATGGAATTAAATAAATGAAAGGAGGATGGAAAGAGTAAAATGACTATAATGGATAAGGCTGAGAAGAATAAGCTTAGGGTTAATGTTATTAGGAGTTGAGTGTGTATATGGCAAGTGGCAAAAGGAACAACAATCTTATGAAGCGCCAATGGTCTACTCACACCTTTTATAATGCAACCCCTAAGGCATGCACTTAGAGAGATTTAGACTCAACAGGTTCCTACAAGATACAAAGTATCAATAATCAATAAAAGATTTAAAAATATTATGTGTATACACAAGGCTTTTGGCAATGTTTTTGTTGTTTTTATTTATTTTTGTCAACATTTAACTAAAATGAAAACTAATTACTTACTAAAATGAAATAATTGAAAATAGAAAGCAATAAAAAAACTAAAATAAAATAAATAAATACTTTTTATATTTTCCCAATTACTTTTTTAATTCATGCAAATTTAGAGAGAGAGAGAGAGAGATCTATTCTGGCTATTCAAATGCTAATTTTAACCTTTCTAGATGCATGTTATATGAAGTTATTTTTGTAATTTTTGATTGATATGTTAATGGATATGTTATGAAAACTATGTTATTTTAAAATTAAAATGATTTAATAAAATATATAATCTCCAAATAGAAAATATTATGAGGTTCCTAGAGTTCTCTCTCACCCAAACAAGTCAAGAACAAGTTTTAACCTTTTTAGGTATTAGATACTAATTATTAACAATGTATTTGAAATGGAAATGAATGATCTAAGTTATTATTTTTTTGATAAAAATTAATTAAAATATCATGATTAATTTATCTAATAAATGAAAAATAGAACCACAATGGCACTTCTTATTCATCAAAGTTTGCCTAGGGTTTTTTATAATCATTAATTGCTTGTTTAGAGAATAAAACTTATTCTAAAGTTGAAATATACTTAGTTTAATGGAGGTAAATGTATGGTATACTTTATAACATTCACATAATATTTAAATTCAATATTTTTTTGTGAAAGAATCTATTGAAATGAATATAAGAAAACAAAGAAAACTAATTATTGTTTTTATACAAGGATGGGAGAGAGAAGAAATCATTTTCCTATCAGAACTTGATTTTTTCCAAAATAAATATTTAAGATAATAAAATAATTAATGTTAATCTAATCTTATATACTCAAACATAAAAAAATAAATTTAAGCTAATAATCCCCAACCTGATCCTGATGTAAACCAATTGAAGGTAAGAAATTTATTACACTATGGTCCATAGTATGCTAGTTCCTTTTGATCAAATGAAGATTTTAGGAACTCTCTAACAATGAGGGTTAATAAATCACTATCATAAATGGTATAATAAGGAAATAAACATAGATGTAAACAAGGAACATTTGATTAGGCTGGTTAAATTATATAAGAATGTAGATGTAAAAGCTTCAAAACTCTTAATCTCTAATACAAATTTTTGTATCCAAAATCTAACCAAAATTGGTTTACTTGTAGAAGAGAAATGGAGCTTTTATAAAGGAGTTTTTTTTAGTTGAACTAGGAGTTGAACTTAGGAGGGACTCAAAATGATTATAAATAGAAGAGGGAGTGAGTTAAGCCTCATTTGAGGTATACTTAAGATTCTACACCAACTTTATTATTATTTATTTGCTAAAATTTCTTTGTTGATAAATGGTCATTGACCTTCCATATGGAAATTTATTTTTATTTTAGTAATGTGTCTATATCCTGCCAAACAAGTGACATATATATGTTTTTTTTGTCTTTGTTTGGAATTTATCACTACTTATCTATTTTGTTTCATATGATTAAACACCTTTTTTTGGATATCTCTTAAAACCAAAAATAAAACTTTCTCTCATTTTTTTTTTGACACTTGGCAAATTTTCCATCATTAAAATTGTTTTGCATAATTTTTTTTTTTTAAATTAAACAACTCACATGGAGTAAAACATGGTAAGTTTTGTATTTATAGATTATATTTCAAATCAAAAAAACTAAAAATTTGTCATAACATTAATACATATCCATATTACTTTTTTGCAATATCTTTTTTGTAACCTTTGAATTTTTTTATAAATTTTATAAACTTTTTAATATTTTAAAATTTAGACCTACTTGACAAAATATTGAAGTTATAGATTATCTTAAGTTTTGAAAATTTTATGATTTAGCTTTTCAATTCAAGTAATTTTTTAAATGATTTGTTAAAACTTTTTTGAATCCATAATTAAATTTTTTTATGTAGCATCTTAATTATTCAATTAATTTTTTAAATTCTTTGTTAAAAAATTCAAAATTTATATATAAAGCCTTTCTTGAATTTTTTTTTTTGAAAATTTTCATATAAGATATTGTGTGCTTATGTAATTTTTCTCACTATAAGGCAATTAAAACATTTTCATAATTTTATTCCTTTTCTATTATGGATTTAAAGTTGATGCACATGAGAAATGATGCATTGATTAATAATATTAAGAACAAAATTATCAAAAAAATAATGAAATTATTTATTTAAATCATCAAATTGAATACCAAAACCAAACCATTCTTATTTTGTAAAACTCAACAATGAAAAATTAATCAAAATGCAACTTCTAGTTGACTCTCTAATTGCCAAACTTTAATATTTTGAAAATGCATAAATATGTTGTGTTTTTTTCATCTCCTCAAGAGCCTATTGCCTCACAATATAATGTTTCTAACCCAGTTTAAAAATTATGCAATCTATGGATTATTCTAATGGTGGTCTTGGTAAGTGTGAAAATGACATTGTTGATCAGATTTTGCTTAACTCTAATGTGAATTATACATGGCTCAATTTTAATGATTCCACTACTTCTAATGAAAATTTGAAGTTGTATTATCGCCCTCATAAAAAGACACTACACAATAGTGATTCCCAATATCATATGACTTATTTTGATTATATTGTTTGTCATGTTTATCATTTGGTTAAAATTTGTAAAATTTGTGCCCAATAGTCTATCAGTTGGACATTAACACCACATTAAGGAAACTAGATCCACATGGCACTAGTGTCCCCAAATGGCACCTCTGTTCTTTACACTAGTTTTCCTAACTGAATATGTTTTCAGTGTTAAAACCCTCCTAAGTTCAGCCTAAGCATATTTTAATATCCACATAAGTTATAAAACACTATAAATACATGACTTTTAGCCCTTTATCCACTAGATGCAAATTAGATGAAAAATACCTATTTAAACATGAAACAAGTTTATTAAAATCAAGGTTATTAATCCCTATTATACTCTAATTATTCATACTACCATCTACATCTACCTTAAGCCTATATTTTCTATATTTCCAATCTCAAGCACACTCAAGGCACTCAAGGCCACTATCATTCTAGCATCACTTTTGTTTACACCAGTACTTAGTTGGGGAGAAATACATTGGGATTGATCCCTCCTTAGAGTATTGGTATGTAGGTAACTCTCTTTACAATAGTTTTTTGAGGATGTCCATCCTATCCTACTAATGAAAACACTTTTTAGCTCATGCCTTACTTGTAAGGAGGATTAGGGTTTGCATTATAAATTATCTATTGTATACACAATACAAAGATCTAGAATTTATGTGTTAGCAACAAAACCCAGAAACATAGACTCAAGTACACCCAAAAGATTAGAGTAGTTCTACATAGAGGACATTAGTGTCATTATCAAGACACTAGATCCATATGGTGCCTCTATCTAAATGTGTCACTACTATCCAAGAGGGGATCTAATATAGGGATCCATTTGACAACACTCAAATCTATTAATATATCAATTTATAGCACTTAGATAATTTGTATCAGGTGTTCTCTATAAAAGTCTTTATTTGTGCATATTTATTATTATTTTTAAAAATTTAAAACTAGTCAAAATTTATAACAAATTAGTGAATATTACATAAATATTATTTCATTAATTTATGCCACTCAACCCTTTAATAAAACTTAGTATTTACATATATAAACCTTAAAATGTTAAAACATTTCACATATAATATATTTTTTAAGTGACACACCTTCATTGTCTCCTTTTTTATTAGTTTAAAACTCAATTTTTTATGCATTCTTTATTTTTATGCTTACTATTGACTAATTTAACCCCTAGTTAATTAATTCATCCCCTTATATAATAAAAAATATTATATGGTCTCACATGGTCATTTTTAAGGTCATATTGTATGTTTCACCTTTATCATACGTGTCATGTCTTAATATTTCCCTTATGTCATCTTTTTTACCACTTTTTTAGTCATTTTGTGAAATGTATAGTTTATTACCAAAGGATAAGTGTTTCAAATTAATATCCAACATAAAATGTGTTATTAAAGTGTTATATGTAAGTTTTAAACTAAATAAATTCATGTTTAATGTGGATTCAAGAAGATAGCAATAGTTTTAGGTGATTAAAGGCAGTTGTACAACCTAAAATGTACACTTGGCATGTGGTAAGCCTCAAAAATGTCCTTTAAAATAATCATAGTCAATTATATGCTTAATAAGTTATTAAAGGTTTAAATTTTTCAAAAATTGGTTTATCTCCTTCATCACTCTCCAAGACAAGGTCAAACAGGTCAACCAGTTTACTCTCAGTACGGACAAGATAAGAGGAGTTGAGTTAAATGCATTTGTTGAGTGATAGTATCCTTAATTAAACTATTTTTCATGGAAATATTTTTTGTCTTGGTTTAATATTCTCTATGAATAATCACTGATATTTTTAGTATCTTAATTATGCCTGCTCATCCCCATGACCTCCAAATTTCTTATTTATTTGAAATGATTTTATGCTTCCAAGTAGTGAACATGATCTTGAAGAGAATTTAATTCCTTTCCATTTTGTTTCTAACCATATTTACATGTGGGATCATAAATATATATATGCATGATCATCCTTGAGTTTGGAGTGAGCATCATAAATGGTCTACAAGATAGGGTTTTATCAATTACAATATTATGTCCTCTTGAGTATTGATTCTAGGTCAATATTAATATGTTTTTTCCACTTTTTGAGTTAATGAATGGTCCATATTTCCCATTTAAAATCTTTGAATTTGATTGAGATGAATCTCTAAGATACTAAGTAAATATTAGTCAAATATTTAATACACACAGTCATCTATAGGTGAGTACAAAGGACTGTAAATCTATTCAAAACTCAAGGAACATGTTACATGCATTCCAAAGACTTGAAAGGAATTTATCAAGTCATCTATGGATCATAGTGTTGTTTCTATAGTTAATTCAAACTTGTAGTCAACCAAAGTTGATGAAAGTTTCAAACAGGGTTGAGTTACCTTAAAATTTATGAATGAATTTTTTCTCATATAATGAATCATATTTTAGTGAGAGCTTAGGTGGTTTGTATAAGTATAATGACTCTATTATTGTAGTATATATGTAAAGGTATCACTTTATCATGATAAGATATTTTTTTTCAAAGGTAATTGATGGTTGAATGAGCTCCAAGTATAGTCAAGTTTCTAACTAAGACACTCAATAAAATATAGTGCTTTTAAGCCTACATGAACCTACAACTTGTAGTGACCTTTGGTATATTAAGGATAATGGTATGAAGGTATGATCTATAAACATTAATTATTTTATTTAAGTGTGATGTCCCTAATTATTGGAAGATAAATAGAGATTAGATACTCAAACAAGAAAATTCCTACTTACATGAACTTCATAGCTCCTCCTAAGGTGACATCTATAGTCTGACTATAGACCTATTTTCTACGGATGATAATAGTATGAGAACATGATGTCAAAGGTATGAGATGAATACATCCAAGTGTAACATTCACTAAAAAACCTTATAATAAAGAGGAAGAGATAAAAATATTAGTCATACATAAATATACACCTATAGGAAACTTTTGAAATCTGAGTTACAACATATAGTCAACATATTCTATAGACTAGCTCATACAATGAAGGATACTAAGTGATTGATGGGTAGAGGTATAAAGTGGATAACCATGTGAAAAAAATCCTCATAATGATATATCACATTATTTGTGACCTTCATGGATAATATAAATAGATCAAGGACTGAGTTTTATACCCCAACTCACAATCAACTAAACCCTACCTACAATATATAGACCTAGAAAGTTAGTCTTATGAGGTTTGATGTTTGAGACTTATATGAGTAGAATATAACCATTTAATTTTGTGTATATGGTATTCATAACCTATTTTATATATCCATAGTCTTTTTTGATTCTAAGGAATAGGGGAGATACCCTCTATTTTGTCTCATATAGAGGACACTCCTAGTCAATACACAATCTACATGCATGGTTCATGAGAGAGTGAAAAGATCAATGAAAGTTCCTAGATTATTTTAGGATGTTTTTTACATTTTAAATTAATATTTACAAATTTTTATGAATCCTTACATCTAATGGATCACACATAGGTGGGTTATACACATAGTTGACATAATTAGGCCTATTAGGCCTAAGACTACATATGAACACTTAGATACCTAACTTGATTCACATGATATGAGAACCTTCCAAACACTTTTAGGACCTTTAGGATAAATTTGAGGACTAGTGAGAGTCATTGGTTTACAAAAAAACATCCAAAATTTCTCATTTTGACCCAAACCTCTCTCAGGCCTACTTAGAATGAACACATGGAACTTGAAGATCACTTTCATCTACTCACATATGTATGCACGAACTTCATGAGGCATTAAGGATTTAGATATAGTTGAAGGGGGTATCTATATTTATCTCAATTGAATTTTTCTATAGGTTGGATGTTAGGATTTTATAAACATTAGTTAATAGTCCAAACCTTCTAAAACCCTAATTTGAACCCAAAGGGAAAGATATGGTGAGAAAGTCTTCTAGGAGGGGCCAAATTGCCATGAAATTTATTTTAAACTATCTATAACTCTCCTAGTCTTCATTACATACACTTTGGCCATACTGTCATCTATACAAATATGGTTAATACTAAGTTTCTTCTAGGATTTGAGTTATTTTGTAGGTACAGAGGAGGATGGACAAGTGATAACCATTGTGGAAGGTATTTAGAAACTTATAATAAATTTTAAAAAAAAATCTCACCTTGGTTGAATATGAAAATATATTTTCTATCTCATTCATCATAGGTAGTCTAAACAGATAGTGAGAAGGAAAAATGACTATCAAAAATTGGAAGTGAGAAGTGTTCTATGAGTTTCATTAAAGTCTATTTGATAGACCAAAGGATAAAGGATATATATTTGAGTTTCCTAGCACCTCTTCAATGCATTTATTTTATAAATTTAAAGTCACATTGATGATAAATATGGGGGCAAACCTAGGGGACTAGTGATGAATGATTGTAGGCAGTGAATGACAAGTGATAAAGATGAATGCATCAGTTAATGAAGCATAAATGACATGAATTGACCTCTTCTCTTCCTTCTCATGTCAGATCATATGTGTCAAGGATTCCTATGAAATTTTTAGATAATAAAGTAAACCCCTCACCATCATAAAGGTAGTTTCAAGCAAGATAATGATGATTTCTATGCTAACTTGAGAACGGTCCTCTATTTAAGATTGACACATGTTTATGATAACTTCCTAACTTCTTTTCTACTTCATTCCATGGCATTTGTTTTATTATTTTTTGGAAACTAAGGTTTTTTTCCTACACAATAAATGGGCTAGATTAAGGGGTAAAATATAATCAAATGTAGTAAAATATATATTTATATCAATTTGATCAAATCAATTACATGGGGAAGGAAATGACTTATCTAAAAAAATAGGCTAAGATGGGTGATACAGAGGTTAAAAATTGTTTTGTAGGATTGGGAAGTTTTCATAAAATTGAATCTAAATTTTTTTTAATGAAAGGATAGGAGCACGAAAATAGTGGACACTTTGATGTCCAGTGTTGTAGTCCAATTATGGTGTTGTTGTCCAAATCAATTTCTAGTTTTGGATTCTAGTGTGGTCTATTTTATGGGTCTTGTAGGTGTTTTAATTTCTCCACGATCACATATATGTACCATTTTATAATATAATTTCTTCTCAAAACCCTAGGTTTATCTACACACATAAATCAACAAATATATCAAAAGTAAAAGAGGAAAAAACTAGGTTAGGGGAAGTATGATCGCATGATCTAGAACCCTTGTTATCCTGATCACTACCTACATTAATCCTCAAACTAGGGTCTCATATCAACTTTAGTTCTCCTTCAGGGAAAATTCATAATCAATGAACATGGTAGATACAAGAATGAACTTTTGCCTAGGCCCTTCCTTGATCAAGCATGAAAATCTATGTGTGATGCAAAAGTATGAGTTATACTATTGATTGATTTTAATTATTTACTATGCCAAAGTAGTAAGTGTTAAATATAGAATGACTTATGAATTCATTTATATATGAGACTCTTTATTTTGAATTTGAGAGCTTTATTTGCATTAGTTGACATCAAAAAGGTAAACAAAACATAAGGGAGGGGATAAGAAGTGTTAGAGACCTATTAAGTGAAGACAAATGATCATTGAGGCTCAAAATTCAAATGGATATGAGCATTAAAAATGGGACACTTTTATGTTTGACATTATTTTCCAATTTTGGTGATCCTATCCTATAGGCTCAAGACTTGGGAGAATAGGATTGACATGGGGAATACTATCTAGCTAAGGTGGAATCACTAGTTAGAAGGTTCTGGATGACTAGTAATGAGAAAAAAAGGTGACAAAAATAAGAAACAAGACCAAGATAAGCAAAAATAATACATAGATAGTGTGAACAAGGCTCATATTCTCCATTCAAAATATCCTATCAAGAGAAATATGAAAAGACATGATATATGTGGTTACTTGACCAATTTAGGGTGCATATAGCATTTTAATTAGTTTATGAAGTTTAACACCTAGTTTATTGACCCTTCATCTTCACTTCTTCTCTCTCCTCTCATATGTTCTATATATTCAAGCCTTTTTGGATTTATAATGGATCCACAATTGGTATGGTAAAGCCTTGATATCTTTGAAACCTCATTTTCCTTTGAATAAATTTTTCTAAAGTTGATTCATTCTCTACAATCTCTTTTCTAATTGTGTTAAGTGGTTTATATGGTTGACAAGTCATGAAGATGTTTTCCTTACTTCCAATCTGCTCTTGCATATCTCATGTGAGTGATATTATAATAGGTTTCATAAATTATATTATTTTTTAGGTGTGTCTTGAAGTGTGAAAGGGAAAATTAGTGTCTTGTATTAGACCTTTTCACCCACCTCTAGTTATGCATAAGAATCTACCTTTATGAAAAATACTTATGCTAGATGGACATAGAGTTGAGTCAGTTTAAGTAGTCTCCTTTCTTAAGTTTAGATGCAAGTGTGTTGTGTGGAGTTATCTTGGTGTATCATCTCATTATAATAGGTTTTTTTTATGTCTCCTTATTCCCTTTTCACCCCCAATAGTGATTATTCTAGTGTAGTGTGAGCCTAGAAGATAAATCAAGGGAGTTAGCCCTTCAATCCTAGAGATCTAATAGTAGCTTGCCTATGAAGGGAGATAGTTCCATGTTGTCTTAAACTTTATAAGGTCTCCTTAACTTCTCTAGGGTGAAATTTTAGGCTAAAATAGTTTTTGCATGCCTAGTAGGACATGAATTACATGAAGGTTATTCAAGGTAGATGATGGCTTTGAGAACAAGGATCTGTAATAATACACTTCTTACAGTATTTGTCAAATCCAAAGTTTCAATCTTGGTTGTAGAATAGTGAAATCTTTCATGCCTAATGTAAACACAAGGTCTATCATGAAAGGAATACCTTTTAAATTTTAATAGATTCTTCTGTATTTGTATGAATCAAGCAGATTTGAAAACACCCATCCCTATCCAACAAAGTCATATCTTGCTCACAAGCCCATAAGAAAGTTCTTGATTCCCCCATTCTTAAAAAGTCCTAGGGCCACCATGGAAATTAATCATCCTTTTGTTGCCTTAAATGTATATATCCCTTTAAGTATTGCTTAATATTATGATATCCCCATATCTTCCCTCAAAAGTATTCCATCATACACCAGTGAATCTTCCATCACACCCATTGAGCATATAAGGAATATTTTTAAATTTTTAAATATTCATCACATCATAGATGCAAACATTTTAATCACGTTTTTGATTGTCTCTTTTAAAGGAGTAACTCTTTATTAGTATGGAACATTGGCACCTAAATCAATCACCACTTGGGAGGATCTAGGATATGTATTGACAATAAGATTTGAGGACAAGAGTGACAATTTGTCACTAATAGAGAAATTTATCACCATTAGGAGAGCACCTCAAGAATTCATTCAATACTTTAACATAAGATTTCAAAAGACTTGTAATAGAATCTCAATCTTCATAAGACCAAAAACTCAACATGATTTCTTTTGTTATCCTAAAGCATTTGATAGTAACATTTTAATGATGATATAATCTATGGGAGGTGATACTCTTCCCAATGCATTTGAGGTGGCCATTAGGGTAGAGAATTATTTGATTCAAGTTGGGAATATTTCCCTAAGACCCCCATGCCTTTTTTTCATAACTTTCAAGCTCCTACACATGTTGTTTTTCATATTCCTACACCTAAACATAAGTCTATTGCCCCTAGACAACCAAGCAAACCTAATGAGGTATAAGGTATGAGAGCTATAGAGAAAGAGATCCTATATCTAAAAAGGATCATTCAATATCAACAATTTAAGCCCTTCTAAAGTCACTATAATCCCAATCAGTCCTACCCCAAATATCAAGTTAATAGACCTCATTTTGAAGGTCATATTCAATGTCAAGGATAGCTAGTCTAATCTAAGCCATATGGTGGTTATAATCCCAATGTTCCTTCCACCTCAAAGACATTAGTGCCTACTCAAAAAAATATTTCCCAAGAGCATAATAGTTAACCCTCATTGGATCAACCTTATGATCCATCTCCATATGTTAATGATTCCTTCAACCAAGCCTTCATGGCAACTTTAGGGAATATGTCAGCTATGACTCAAGATAAAGTACCAAATAGAGGATTGATTAATGGTAAGGGTGTTCAAGTGGAGTATACATTAGTTAATTGGTATAAATATGACTCATGTATAGTCAATCATCAAGGGCAGTCAAGCGTGGATGTGATTTTTATAGCTTTAAACATAAGGATCAAGAAGAAGGTAGTTGAATAAGTTTAAGGGCCTGATAATGGTCCTCTAGCGAATGTTAAAATAAATAAAAGACTAGATATGTCTAATATCATTCTAATTTCACAAGTCAAAGAGATTAGAATACTTGGAGTGTTTTCATACCTTAGATTTCTCAAGGTGTAGGTAGTACCATTCTTCTTAGTGTAAAAGCAAGAGTTAGTGGTTATTTTACTGGCATTATAGATAAAATCAAGAGGTCTCACATGAATGTATCCATGTGGAATACATTGGCAATACCTAGACAATCATACCTACTTCAATAATATATATCCAAGCTCAATTTGACATTCAAATAGCCTATCCAAAGAGAGGTAGCCTTGACAAATACCATGAATACAAGTGAAGGATAGTAAAACAAAGTTAAAAAGGTAGACAAACCTCCTCCATTCTATCTATCCATCATTATTGGAGATTATCTAGTGAAAATTTATCTTATTGGTAGTGGAGTTAGTACTTGTGTCATGCCCAAATTAGTAGATGATAAATTGAACTTGAAATATGAGCCTCATGCCAAAGGAGTGTTATAATTAGATGGGTCAACTATCAAGACCATTAACATAATCAGAGTTTTAAAAATAATTCTCCATGATTTTAGTACCTTCACCATTTCTTAGGATGTTATAATGGTAGATGTGTCTCCTCATTTTTCACTTTATTTTTCTAGAGAGTTCACTATTAAAATTGGAGGTTATCTAACTTCAAACTAATCCTACATGGGTTTTAGGACTAGATATGGTGTAAAAGTGACAATAAAGTTTGAACCTCTTTCTATTTTTCATGTTAAACCATATGTGCCTTACACTTATAACATGAATCCTAATGTGATTAAATAAGATGATCACCCTAGTGATCAAGAACCTCTAACTTTGTTTGATGGCATATCTTATTTGTATATTGATGAGTGGGGAGCTAAGCAAAGTGGTTTTAAGGAAACTAGTATTAGAACCTACATAATTCATGAGGATTATGATGGATTCCTTGAGGTAGATCATGAAAACATCCTATAACATGTTACATCAGGCAACTATCTTGTACACATGAGTGATTGTGTGAGTATCCCAACTATGTCAAAACATGATAGTCCTAGTGAGCAACCCATTCTACCTAAAAAAGAAGAAAATGTTCCTAAATCTAAACCTCAAGAAGAAGTGGATGACATGTGGTAGAAATTACATTACATTGTGTAGGAATTTAAAGAATTAAAAAAGCTTTCAATTATTGAAAAGGATTATAGACCTGAGGAATTAAATCATGTTTCCAATGAGTACTAAGAGGAGCTTGAAATATATATAGATCAAGAAAAAATATCGGTATTCCAATATGTGTTTGATGAGAATGAAGAAGAGGTTGATACCTCATCTAAGCAAGAAACAACTATGGTGAACCAAGAAGTGTTTGGTAGATATAAACATAGTCTTGATGACTTACAATAAGAAACATGCCATGTTTCAAAGACATCTAAAGTTGAGGATGTTGTGGTGATCCCCAATGATCAGATTTAAAACTATTGAGTGAACATGACAAAGTATAAGTAATTTTCTACCTCAAAAAATTTCCTTAGAGGGATAGGTGGAGTGTTATTGAGTACTCTAGATGTCAAACATGTATTTAGTGGAAGATTAAACCATGGTAAAGTTTTTGACTATCTACATAAACAAGTTTTCATTGACAATTATGCTCCATATGAGGATCTATTTTCTTGGAGAAATAGTGATACAAGAGACATTGGCTTTGACCCTAGTTGAAGAAATGAAGAAGGTTCTTTACCTCAAGGATCCTTATGTATTGTACATACTAAGATAGGTGTGTCTTATTTCAATTGGTATGTCTTTTCCCTAAATAATCTATTGGAACATAAGTATGATCTTTATTTCTTGTGGTGTTGATTGTTTGGTGTCTTTTCAAAAGTTTTTTAGTGTCAATAATAGTGTGTGGGTGACTCCATTGCAAAGGATAGGATAAGGAAATTGATCCTTAGCATAGTAGGCTTGCTACCCCTAGGAAATTACCAAAATGTTGACTAATTTGACCCCCTAGTCAAATAAGTCAACACCTTATATATTAAAACTTCTTATAGGGTCTAACATGGTCATATTTAAGGTAATATTGTATGTTTCACCTTTTTAATATGTGTCATGTCTTAATATTTCCCTCATGTCACCTTATTGACCATATTTTGAGTCATTTTATGAAATGTATAGTTTCCTACCAAAGTAAAAGTGTGTCAAGTGAATATCCAACATAAAAGGTGTTATTTAAGTGTCATATGTTAGTTTTAAACTAAATAAATGCAACTTCAATGAGGATTCAATAAGATAATAGTAGTTTTAGGTAGTTAAAGGTAGTCGTACAACTTGAAAGGAACACTTGGCACATGGGAAGGCTTAGGAGTGTCTTTTTAGATCCCATAGTCCATTTCCATGATTAATAAGTTATGATAGTTTCAAATTTGGAAAAAACTAGTCTATCTCCTTCATCTCTCTCTTAGACAAGGTCAAACAGGTCAATTGGTTTACTCTCAATATGGATAGGATAGAAGTTGATCTGAATGCATTTGCTAAGTGATAGTAGCATTCATTAATTTCCTTCTCATGTCAAGAGTTTCTATTTTGGTGTACTATTCTCTATGAATAACTACTATGATTGTTAGTGTCTCAATTTTTTAGGCTCATCCCCATGGCCTCCAATGTTCTTATCTATTTGTAATTATTTGATGCTTCCAAGTAGTGAACATGATCTTGTAGAGAATTTACTTCCTTTCCATATTATCTCTAACCTAGTTTTCATATGGGATTAGAAAGGATATGTGGTATCATCCTTTATTTTAGATTGAACGTCATAAATGGTCTGCAGGATAGGGTTTTGTCAATTACAATATTGTGTCCTCTTGAGTATGATTCTAGGTCAATGTTAATATGTTGTTTCCACTTATTGAGTTCATGAATGGTCCATATTTCTCATTAATAATCTTTGAGTTTTATGGAGATGAATCTCTAAGACACTAAGTAAATACCAATTAGATCTCCAATACACACAATCACCTATAGTCATATGTAGGTGAGTACAGAGGACTGTAAGGATACTCAAAACTCAAATAAAGGGTTATGTGCATTGTAAATACTTTAATGGAAGTTCTAAAGTCATGTATGGCTCATATTATTGTTTATATAGTCAATTTAAACTTGAAATCAACCAAAGTTGATGAAAGTTGCAAACAAGGTTGAGTTACCTTAACATCTTTGAATGAGTTTTTGCTCATACAATTAATCATCTTTTAGTGAGAGATTAGGTGGTTTGTATAAGTCTAATGAATCCATTCTTGTAGTATATATAGAAAGGTATCACTTTATCATGATAATATTCTATTTTTTAAAATGGAATTGATGGTTGAGTGAGTTCTAAGTATAGTCAAGTTTCAAACTAAGATACTCAGTCAAATATAGTGCTTTTAAGCCTACATGAACCTATAATTTGAAGTGACCTTTGGTCTATTAAGGATACTGGTATGAAGTCATGGTCTAAGAACATAAATGAGTCTATTTAAGTGTGATGTCCCTAATGACTAGAATATAAATAGAGATGTATTACTCAAACAAGAAAATTCTGACCTACAGGAACTTCATAGCTCCTCCTAAGGTGACATCTACAGTCTAACTATAGACATATGGTCTATGGATGGTAATATTATGATAACATGATGTCAAAGGTATGATATGAATACATACAAGTGTAATATACACTCATCAACCTCATAATAAATTGGAGGAGATATGCATATTAGTCATACATAAATATACACCTATATGAAACTTGAAAAATCTGAGTTGCAACATACAGTCAACATAGTCTGTAGACTAGCTCATGCAATGAAGGATGTTAGGTGATTGATGAGAAGAGGTCTAAAGTATATGACCATATGGAACATAAAAATTATATATCACATTACTTGTGACCTTTAGGGATAAAATAAATAGATAAAGGACTAAGTTTTGTACCCCAACTCACAGTCAACTAAACCCTGCCTACAATATATAGACCTAAAAAGCTAGTCTTATGAGGTTTGATGCATGAAACTTATAGGATTATAATATAACAATAAATTTATATGTAGATAGTATTCATGAACTAATATATCTATCCATATCTCATTTGAGTCTGAGGAATAGGGGAGATATCCTTTATTTTGTCTTTGATACAGGGCACTCCCAATCAAGACATAATCTGTAGACATGGTTCATGAGAGAGTGAAAAGATGAATGAAAGATCTTATATTATTGTAGGATGTTATTTAAAATTTAAATTAATATGGAAAAAGTGTTGGAAAGCCTTACATCTATTGGATCACAACATAGGTGGGTTATATACATAGTTCACATAGTTAGGCCTATTAGGCCTAATATTGGATATGAATATTTAAATGCCATAAATTGATTCACATGACATGAGAACCTTCTAAATTCTTTGAGGAACTTAAAGATAAATTTAAGGACTATTGGGAGTCATTTATTTGCATAAAAACATCCAAAATTGGTCATTTAACCCAAACCTCTCTCAATCCTACTCAAAATGCACACAAAGAGATCGAAGGTCACTTTCATCTGCTCACATCTATATGGATGAGATACCTGAGGCCTCAAAGAGTTTTGGATAGTTTAAGTGGTTTTATGACTTAATCTCATTGGAATTTTTTTGGATGTTGGATGTCAGGATTTTATGAATAATAATTAATAGTCCAAACCTCCTAAAACCCTAATTTGAACTTGATGGGAAAGAAATGGTGGAAAATACTTCCAAGAGGGGTCAAATGGACATGAAACTAATTTTAACCTATATATAACTCTCTCAGACTCCATGACATATATTTTGGTCAAACTATCATATGTATAAATAGGTCTAATACTAATTTTCTTATAGGATTTGAGTTATTTTATAGGTACATAAGAGGATGGATGAGTGAGAACCATTGTGTGAGGTATTTAGAGACTTGTCCTAAATTTTAAAAATAATTTCTCACCTTGGTTGAATATTAAAATATCTCTGCTATCTCATTCATCAAAGGTAGTCTAAACAAATAGTGAGAAGGCAAAATGACTATCAAGGATTGGAAGTGAGAAGTGTTTTACGAGTTTCACTGAGGTCTATTTGATATACCAAAGAAAAAAGGATATCTATTTGATTTTCCTAACACCTCTTTGATTCATTTTTTTAAGAAACTACAAGTCACTTTGATGACAAATGTGAAGATAAGCTTAGGTGACTACTAATCAATGATTGTAGGTAGTGAATGATAGGTGACAAGGATGAATGCATCAGTTAGGGAAGTGTAGATGACATGAAATAACCTCTTATCTATATTCTCATGTCAAATAATATGTTTCAAGGCTTCCTATTGCAATTTTAGATAATCAAGTGAACCCCTCACCATTATGAATGTAGTTTCAAGCAAGATAATGAGGAGTTTTATGCCAACTTGAGTAAGGTACTCTATTTTAGATTGACACATGTTTATGATAGCTTCTTGAATTATTTTCCACTTCATTCCATGGAATTGTAACTATTTTCTAAAGTTTTACACGTAGTTTTGTGACCCTTCATATTCACTTCTTCTCTCTCCTCTAATATGTTCTATATATTCAAGCCTTTTTGGCTTTTTAATGGATCCATAATTGGTATGGTGAAGCCTTATTGGTTTTAACACCTCATTTTCACTTAAATAAAGTTTTTTGAAGTTGATTAATTATTTTTAGTCTCTTACCTAAGTATGTTAAGTTGTTTATGTGGTTGATAAGTCATGAAGATGTTCTCCTTACTTCCATTCTACTCTTGCATATCTTATGTGAGTGATCTTCTAATAGGTTTAATAAAGTGTATTATTTTGTAGGTGTGTCTTGAAGTGTGAGAGGTAATAATAGTGTCTTGTATCAGACTTTATTTTTACCCACCTATAGTTGTTCATAACAATCTACCTATATGAGAAATACTTATGCTAGGACATAGAGTTGAAGTTAGTTTCAGTAGTCTCCTTTCTTAAGTGCAAATACAAGTGTGTTGTGTGGAGTTATATTGGTGTATCACCTCATTAGAATAGGTTATTTTATGTCTCCTTCCATTTTCACCCCCAATCATGATTAGTTTAATGTAGTGTGAGCCTAGATGATAAATCAAAGGAGCTATCCCTTTCAATCCTAGAGAACTATCTCTTATAGTAGCTTGCCTATAAAGGGAGATAGTCCCACGTTGTCCTAAACTTGATATGGTCTCCTTGAATTCTCTAGGGTGAAATTTTAGGGTAAAACACTTACCTCTTCTTATAATTTTTCAATGGAACATCCTTTATTTTGAGCTAATTATGGTTGACTAACTTATTTTTCATGTAAGATTTTGCACTTTGTGCTTAAAGATATCTTTTGCTCCATTTTATTTCATTAGATCTACTTTTATTAAATTTATTATATGTGGATCATATTTTATGGTATACTTTTTACTTAACATGAAATATTGGTGTCATCTTTTATTTTATAGGTATCATTGATCATGTTTGTCATCTCCTTCTTTGTTGGTCTTTGTTCTGATGTGGATTGACCTTATTTTTTGAAGAGTCTTATTGGATATTTTTTATGATCACACCTTCATCTTTGAAACTTTTGGAGACACCTTCTCTCCTTCTTTCTTCTCTAAAAATAATTATAACTGTTTCTTAAGGAAGTTTCCATTAAGGGGGAGTATTCTATAATGTCAAATCCCTTGTTTATAAAATATTTTCTCCACTTTTGTAAACCTAAATTAATATTAAGGGGGATAATTTGAGATTAATATTATTTTGGTTCACTTAATCTTTATTAATTCTAGATAGGTTTGTGTAGCATTCTATATTATTTGAATTTATAGTTCACATAATCAATATTTTATGAGGTTTCACACTTATTTTTTCCTTTTATAAGGAATGTTAGAGTTAAATTCATGTTCAACTCCTCCCACATTTGTCATACACATCCCTCTTGCACATAAAGGGATAAAGGACATTTTGGTACACACAAAAAGGTTTAGTAAGTAACTTATCTTTTCCTTATAAATCTATTTCTTTATCTTTCCTCTCTCATTCTTCTCAACTATCTCTAGTATATCTTGAGATGCTTGTTTATAGTTTAAGGCCATTCTCCTTTCTATTATATTATCTTACATCAAAGATTGTATCTAGAAATTAGTACTTTTCAATCCTTCTAATATATGTGGATTTTTTAGGTAACATTGTTGCATTGTGTATTATTTTTAATTTATTTAATGTTATTTTCTATCTTATAAAATAATATAATAATAGGTCTTAATATGTATACCACATCCTTATTAAGGTCAAACATGGGAGAAATTAAGGGTATAATGGGATGGTCAAAATATAGGATGAGTGGATATGCCCCCAAGTGTAGGGTAATTATATAAAATATATTTACACATGATTCCAAAAACTATTTTTCATCATGGTACTTTACTAAGGTGTCGTAAGAATAGTTTTCACCTTTGGATTTTTTTTGTTTTTCTCTTTTATTTTTCGATTGGTTTGATTTTTTTTTATTGTTTTTTGCAACAACATATAAACATTTAACTATGTGCTCCATACATGTATAAGGTAACTTCATTAATTTCTGAGTGGGTTTCCTCTAAACATCTTAGCTATGTATTTTCATATCCCCTACATTAGAGGGTGTTACACACGATGGTGAAGTGGGAGGTGCATTGGATGAAGTATTTTTGTTGATTATGTGAAAGATTTGGAAGGATGGTATGATCATGGAGGTAATTATAAATTTTTGGGTACTAAAGGGTATTGGGACCAACAATCTCACATGCCATTTTTGATTATGTGCATACTCTTAAATCATTTGGTTTCATACTAACAAAAATGATGTTGGATATTTATTCCTCAAGACTAAGAGTCACTACAAGTTCAATGATTTTAAGATTTTTTTTTTATTGGTTCTTCAAATTTTTATTCAAAAAGTGATTTGGATCCATATTATAATTGTGTTTGCATAGGTTTAAGGTTGATTTCCTTGTCTATTATCACCTTTGAAAGGTTTTCTCTGACATACTCTTCTTGATTTTCTTGATTTTGATTTTTGTTGTCTGATAGTGTCTCAAAGAAGTTTTCATTAGGGGACTTTGTTTTTTTATTTTTTTTATTTTTTAAATTTATTTATTTGTTTTGATTAAATAATTCTTATTACTCCAAAAAACTAAAAAAATAATTTGTTTTGACTAAGGAAGTCTTATTAATCCTAAAAATATGATAATGTGTTGAGATTGATTTTGAATCCCTTTTCTTGATATCATAATTAGATGTCATCTTAAAGTCCCATGAGTTTAATGATAGCTTCATTATTTTGAAATAGGTATAATGTTACATGATATTATTGATCTTAATCTATTAGTTTAGGATAGTGGTGGTAAGATGGATGATGGGGACAATGGTGTCATTAAAAAGGCTGGTGGTATTAAGATCTTCAAAGAGGCTATGAATGGGACCTATTTTGATGTCAAGATAAGTTTTCCCAAAAATCATGAAAGTATCACTAACATCACTAAATTGTTCACCAGGGGGTTTATATCTAATGTCATGATATCCTTTGTTTGCATGAGTATGGACTCTCAGATTCTTTGTTCATGAATTCTAAGTCCTTTCCCTTTATAATTCATGATTTCACACATCTTATTTACTATAGGATAATTTTGGCTTTTTAAAAAGGATGTTAAACCATAATTATATAATAAAGAGTCATAGGAAATTTTAATTTCCTCATATGTAAGGTGACTAAATTTGAAAAATTAGGTTGATTCAAATTGATATGATGTCAATTCCATTTTCCTATTAATATTATGACTAACATTATTTTTAGGAGAAAGGGTAGTTTTAGTTGTATGTATAATATTTTAATTTTCATTATCTATAAGTACCATCTTCACTTCATGCTTTGGAATCAAGGCTTTGATATACATGGGAGATTATGTGATTTTATGGGGTAGGTATGTCATGTTGGTAAAATATGGGTTGGTAAAAAATGGTTTGGTCAAAAATGGGTTTGTCAAATATGGGTTCATAAAATATAGGTTCATTAAATATTGTTTGTTTAAAGATAGGTTGATCAAATATGGTTTGGTTTGAGATTTATAATTCCATAATTATTTCCCCTTTGAATTTAATTTGGGGGATATCATGAGTGGGATGGTAACTAGTGGATGGGATATTTGGTTTGATTTGGATAGCATTGTTAATGTAATAGGATGGATTCTGATAAAAAGGGTTATGACTGTTAAGGTCTTGATTTAATTGGGTTTGAAATCTTGTGTTTAATACCATTGGTATATATTAGGTTTGGTTTGAATTTATATTTAGATGGGTTGTTAAAAAAATGGGAATATAATTAAAAACACACAAAAATAACCTATACTAATCAAGTATGATTTCAACTGGATAGTGGCCCTCAAATAATACATCAAAGGTATGTTGTGGGTGATCTTTAGGAATATTGTGTTCCTAACACCACTATTCATCTATGGAAAAATGGATATAATGTTAGGTCTGACTTGATGACTAGGGGAGTCTTCAATATACCTTTTAGTATGGCGAGGCCCAATTTCATGATGAAATGGGTTGTTTGGGGGCTATGTATTGGTGAATAACCACCTCACTTCACATAAACTAGGTAAAACTATATTTTTTCTTATCCAATAATGATAGATCCTCCTTAAATATTTATAATCCATTATATAATAGACTTTGTCTAATGTTTGGTGATGAAATCCAAGTTTACAAATTATATAAAATAATCCATGAGCCATTTATTATTTCCAAGATCAATTTACAACATGAGAAAAGATCATATGTGGTCATCTTTGGGAGCCATAAATTACCTATACCATTTCTAATCCCCAATTTCACCCTACAGTGTGAGGAAACATCATATATAGTTGTAAGTTCAACACATACAAGAAAAACTAGAAAATAAGATTAAAAAATATTCTTTGATTAAGAATAAATGATTAAATGTGAGGTTATTTTGATTATAATCCTTTAAATAATGAACCTGCAAGATAATAATTAGTGGTTTGATTTGATCTAGATTTTTGACACATGGTTTTTATATCACAAAAGAGTTAGATAATTTAAATATACAAATTACAAACCTATGCATTAGAAAAATCAAGGATTAGGGATGAATAAACTTGAAAGATAAACCTAAAAAGATGTAGACACCATTCCTTGGCGCACATATGCTAATAAAAAGTGCACAAATTCCACTAAGGATAAAATACACCATTCTTTAATCCACATATGACATTATTCAATGCACATATGTCACTAGATAGTACATAAACACCACTCTTGCACATATGCCACTCTATAGCACATAAAAATTATTCCCAAATACATAAACATTGATACACATGATGTAGATTCAAATTTATATAAAATAGATATATAGACCTAAAAATGAAAAATTTGAATCAAATGTGAATCCAATAAGACTCAAATTGATAACAATTGAGAAAACACTTCAAAACAAGTGAGAAATGTAAAATAAAATGGGGTTTACCCCATAAATCATGCAAAGAATGTACAAATGCAAAACCTAGAGATATGTAACATATACCAAAATCAATATAAAATTCCTACCCTAAATTAAGCACAAATACCTTTGATTAAGCTAGGAAGGTTATTATACCTTCACTTATTCTGAAGACCTCCTTATTGTGTAGATTTTCTCACCTAATTATTTGATTTTGGATGCTCAAGTGGACATGTACAATAATTTTATTAGCATGTGAGATTATAGGATGATTTTTATGGCTTGTTCTCACAATGCCATAATCTCTTTAATCTATCCAAGTCTATTGATAGTGAAGGATAAGGCTCAATTTATAGATTTTGGATGGGGAAATGGATAGTTGGTTTTTATTAGAATTATATGCCTAGGATTGAATCAATATTCTCATTAAATTATAAGGTTTTACTTATTTAATGAGTGAGGTTGGAGAGGTATGGTCTTGATTTTATGAGGGATGGGCTTCATTGATTTTATTTTTCACTTGGAAATTTTTTATTTGATTTTAGATTAGGTGTTTTGATTTATTGATTTTATTTTATTTTATAATTCTAGGTATGCATGGATTTTATTATTATTACTAATCAAGTAACTAATAGTAATTAATTTGTTTATTAATTTGAGAGTTGATTTTAGTGGGATTAGGGATAGTGTGATTAATTTATTTAGGGGTATTGGTGGGATGTGTTTATGATGGTATTAGGGATGAGTAGGGATTATTAGGGGTGATTAATAGTTATTATGGATGATTAGGGATGATTAAATATGATTAGGTATTAATAGGGATGATTAAATATGATTAGGCATACTAGATGATGATGAGTTAGTAAAGATACTAGAGTGGTAGAATGAGGATGTCTATAGTGAGTATCATTATTATGTGTGATATCTTCAAACTAAAAAAAATAAAAATTATATGGGAAAGAGATAAAAAAAGAGGATTATGATTAAATAAAAATGAAATTCTATTTAAATCAAGGATGTGGATTCATATACTATTGAGTACTATCTCAAATTCATGACTGAGGAATGGGAGGTGGCTAAATTTCTTAGAAACTTTGTATCTTCTTAGTCTATTATAGGTTATTTATTTCATGTATATTTGTTGTAGTTTAGTTGGTTTTTATTTTTTTTTATGTTGTTTTTGGGCTTTTGGTTATCCATGTTTGATAATGGTCTTTCTTGGTGATACTTTCATGCTTATCCTTATTACTTAACTCGATAAGGTTTAATGCCCTTCAAAACCCCTTTTTACATCTAATAAAAATATATATATATAATCCATGTTGATATTATTAATGGGGTGGATATTGTACAAGTTAAAACATTGTCTAATTTTTTAAATCGCATTCACCAAAATCATCAAGAATTGGAGAAGGTTTTGCAAATTAATCCTAGAGTTTAAAGTTACACATAAAGATAAGGTTTTCACATCTAAGGAATGATAACATGAGCCCTTAATTATTACTAATATACCTTGGAGGTAATAATTCCATAATATATGTTTAGAATACTACTATTTATATTATTCATGTGACTACATTGTTAGATATACATGTGAATACCCACCCAAGGTGTGGGGGAAACACAAGTTTTTTCTCATATTACTATGTTTATTCATATATTCAACCTATATACATCCTAAAATGGTTGCTTATATGGCATCATCATCCTAGCCTGCTATATGTTCCCTCAATAAAAAATTTATAAATTTATACGATAAGGTTTTGTAATTAGATTATAATACTTATAGATAAATTCATTAAATATAATCTCAAGAATTGATTAATAATCCATTAGCCCTATATATTTCATATTATCCCTTACCTATGGACTTAATATCTCATAATCCAATATTTTATGATGATAATGGTGATATAGAGTAATAACTAATATTATTTATTTTAGAATGCTTGGATTATTCCTTAAATGAAAAATTATTGACTAATTTATTCCCACACAATATTAAAGACTTAACTTTTTGATGGTTGTATGATCTCCCATTCCAATAAATTAATGCATTCAATCATTTGGTCGATCAATTTTGACGACATTTTTTAATTAATATCATCAAGAAAATTTCTTATGCTCATATTTTAAAACTAAAGTAATGATCCAATGAACTAATAATTAACTATGTGCTTTGATATAATACCATGCTTTCTAAGATGACAAATCCTATGGTCAAAAGTTGGTTACAAGATAATTCAAGTAAATTTTACTCACCCTTCTCTATGAATTTATTATGTTAAATAAATTTAAATCATTTTATGAGTTATGAAATATAATTAAATATTTGGAAGTTATTGTTATATAATCAATCACCCTATACTAAGGTTTATTCAAAACTAGGCACCTAAATCATCTAACCTTGTAAATGATCTTGTTGAAAGTCGGGTCTTGGTGTCATGGTCAGGTTTTCTAGGTTATCTCAAGGTCTAAATAAGGTCTTATTATGATGATAAATTATATGACATGTGTCTTGTATAATAATTCTTGTGTCATGTTAATTTATTTAGTCTTTTGGAATTAAGTGACTCTAGAAATTTTAAGGCAACTTTGGAAAGTTTAAAGTAAAGTTGGAGAGTTTAAGGTTTCACTTATTTTGTTGCAATGTTGTAATGTAACCCCTTTAATAATATAAAGTTTGAAGATTTAATATCATGGTATATGTAAAAATGGGTCAATTGGGTCATTTTACACTTGATAAAGGTCATATAAAACTTCATTATGCATGTACACTTAGTCGAGGTATCAAAATACTTGTTTTCCAATGTACACTCACTTTTTAAAAATTGTTCTATTCATTGCTCTAATGTCTAAACATAATATAATGTAAGAAGTGGTAATAAAATAAGGCAAATATGCTCTTTATATGTTACATAATCATTTTTCAATTCTATATAAACTCAATTGGCATCTCGTACATAGCTACATCAAGACATTTTGGTAGAATGAATAGTTTTCTTGATGAATAAAGGTATGAGGCATTAATAAATTAGTTTAAATATTGTTAAGTGGTCTCATTAATATGTTTTTAAAACTTATAATATCCTTATAAATATCTCCACATCCTCATCCATCCTCCTCAAGCTCAAAACCATGCATAGATAGAAGTTATAGATCCAAAAAGGGCAAAAACCCATTCAAGGTCTCCATCAGGGCACTTACAAGACAAAGAGATCCATTTTGATGAATTTTTTTCATGAAAGAGTAGATGTGAAAGGAAAAATTATCATATTGGAAGTATACCACCCCTATTCCCTTCAAACCCATGGAACTATTTTTTGGATTAGGAGGCATAGCTTTATGAAACATTATTAACAAGTTAACTACCTCTTAAACCCTACTAAACCCTAGTATATTAGTTTTCCTCTTTTAATGACATATATATGTTTTATGAATGCATGTAATTAGTTAAAAATAATCTCATATGGATTAAATATTCTCTAAAACATCAAACTTAACATAAACTTCTAGTGATCATGTTGTACTAATAAGAAATTTCATTATTTTGTTGGTTTTAACATGACAGGAAGGGTTGCTTGGGGTTTTTAAGTGTTTCCAAGCATGAAATTTGGTTTAAATAAAATTTCAATAAATTTAAATAACCTAAATAAATCCAATTATTCCTCCCACAACATTTACAAGCAAGCATAAAATGCATGAATGAGTGAAATGTGAAGGTACATGTCTATAGATGTTGAGAAGATGACATTTTTGGGTTAGTTAGATACTTTTGAGAGTTTTGGGATTACAAAATAAGATAAAAAACATGGTATTAATCTTAAAAAATCCATCACACCCATTTACATGTTTCCCTAAGCTTTTATTCATCTTCAAATTGACTTTCTAGGATTGGTTCAAGCATACCGGCCTCAAATGAGAGGATAGTCCTATGAGCAAGCATATTTGATGTTTTGGGGAGTAACACATATAATATATGGCTTGAAAAAAACATGGGTAAATTTATGGGGCACTTATTAATCATAAAAAAAAAAATTTAAACCCTACATTATCATCTTTAATAGGAAGTTTCAAGTAGCAAGCCATGAAGGCCATTGATCTAGTGTTCTTGAACAAGGCTTCAAGTATGAAAAAACAAGTAATAGATATGTAACAAAAAATGAGGTATATAATGAATTATTATGATTATTATATTAATATATCTAACCTAAAACCTATTCCATTCATGTAAAGAGCATAAGTGGCAAGAAGATAGCTGATGCATACATGCAAAAGTAGACTGTGTCAAGTTTACAAGTCTAGAATGAGAGTTTATTGACAAATAGCATGTGGTTTCTAATTATAAAAGGAAATAAAACAAGTAAAATAGAATAAAAAATTTTCCTAAGATCATTAAAGGTAAAAATAGGTAGAAGATTCAATGTGAGAGTAGGTTTGCAATTATTTTTTAAGCTTAGAATAAACACCTACAAGCCTTCACACATGAATATGGAAAGTGAGTTTTTTGATGAAGTTGAAGTTTAAATGTTCATTATGGGTATTAATTAAGTTTTTAAAGGTTTAAATAATTATTTCATGGGTGGATAAGATAATAAATCATCAATAAAGAGTCATTAGGTCTAAAACAATCACATTGTCAAGAAACCCCAACTATGGTTAAATCAAAGCTTAAGGCTATTGGGAGGGTCAATAGATTTGTAAAACCATACTAAAAAGTCATGGGTCATGTATCAAGCCTAAAATAATAATTTCCAACCAAAAACTAGCATGAAAAAGGACTTTTTTAGATAAGACACCTATTTTAACCTTCACCTATAGGCCTGCAAGGCTGAGAAGGTCAATTTTCTCATGTGAGAAGTTGGTTAAATAATTTCATGGGTAAAAGTGTCATTATGTGACTTTAATAATGTTTTTATTCTCTAATTTTCTTTTATTTTTCAATCAATCAAGGGGAAGAGCTTTATTAACAATCGTTAAGAAGTTGGAGACCTCAAAATTGCTTTTATTACCCTCAAAGAGTTATATGACTATGAATGTATCCAAATTAAATAAAATTCAAATGAAATCCATTTAAAACATGTTGATTATTTTTTTACACCTTTTGGTAACCTATTGGGTTAACCATTTGGCGTGTGTGGAAGGACATACATAGAAAAAGAGGCCTAAATAGCCTATTTCAATTGATTCACATGGTGTTTTAGTGTGTTTAAACTTATTAACCATGTGAATAATATTTTCAATCCTAGGTAGAGGTCTAATGACCTTAAAACATATTCTAGAGACTTTTAGGGTTCCAAGATAGGTTTTCAATAAAATAATAAACAAAGATGAATATTGTTCCTTATTTGTATTGAAAGGATGAGGTTGTAGACCTTTTCAAGGTCATAAATAGAAAAAAAAAACTTCATGACACCCTATAGGAATATAATTGAATCCTTGGAATAATATTAAATTCATATACAATAATATTCTAATGGTTACAGGTAGAATTGAACGGCATATTCACAGGCTATCCATTAGCTTCATGTTGTTGAGAACATTCAAGGAAGCATATAGGCTTCTATAAACTTTTCAATATTGTCTCAAGTTTAACATGATATTTAAGACTCATAATAGGACCTAAAACACACATAACATCATTTTTTATTCATGTAACATGGATAATATCCCTACATAGTTCACAAGTCTATATAAAGCTTTTATAGCATGAATGCTTATAGCCCTATCCAAATTCCTTAATAATAGGATGTGAAGACCTAATATACAACTAATCACTTGAATATGGTATATAATATTGGATAAATATTACATGATATTCTATAATACATACATGAGATTGATAATATTTTTTTGGCAGTCTTCAAATAAATACTAGACCTTGGATAAAGGGATAGACTTGTCTTCATTGCATTCCTTTAGATAAAGCAAGCTTAGATACTAAAATTTCAAGTTATAAATTAAGAGATCATAGTATTAATAAGATTAATACTTAAGTCTCATTCTCACCAAGATGAAATATGCATTGAAAGATTCACTAATGGTGTAGAAAGATGCTAAGGAGAGTAAGTGATCCATGTGTCAAGACCCAAGCTTGTAACTCCTCAATAAAAAAAAAATCATTTTCAAGAGAATAAGGATTATTCATAAGATTCCAATAGCCACTTATATTTCACTTTTCATGATATCATAATCAATCAAATCCATAAAATTTAGATTAATAATCATAGGAATGTTTACACCTTCCATTGAATTTGTAACTAGTTTCATGATAGGTGACAGTCATAATGAACTTCCTACACATCTATTCTCTCTCTCTCTTATCCATTTTATTTATATACTCCTAAAAATGACATTGTAAATTATATTCCATGTTATTATGGTAAATCCATACTATAATTGATACTTGTTTCTTTTTAATTGAAAGTATACTATTTACTACCTTCTTCATCTCATATTTAGTGTGTCCATGGTGAATTGTTGATGAATGATAGTGTTGATGTTTAATATCTTTTAATTTTTCCTCTTCATTAATGCCTATTTGTAATTAATTTATATTATTTCAGTTCATATGGTGTGTTCCAATTAGTTTTCAAATGTTGAGTGTGGAAAACCTTTAGTATTGTCTCATTCTAGGCCTCTTGATTGTTCCTCTTAACTATGTATCAGTTAGAACTGCCAATAATTATGCTAGAAATATTGTTTAAATTTATGTGATCAGATTTAAATTTGCCTTATATTTTTTATGAAATCATATACAAGAGAATAAGACCTATAATTTGGTGCACTACCCCCTTTTCTATTTGCTCTTAGCTTTCTCTTTCCCTGTTCCTTATAATTTGAGTAGGTGTAGTGATAATATAGATGTACCATCAAGGGATCCAGTCCTCTCTGGAGGTTCTCTTTAGTCATAGGCCACCGATAGCCTTAGATATTTCCCATTGCATCAATTGAGTGAGGAGACTTGAAACAACTCCTCAAAGGGTACAACTCAAAGTGACAACAATTATGTTCATAGCTTTGAATAAGCTCAAGTATGCATATGATTTTACATCTACATCAACTAAAAATATTAAAATCAAACAAAGTTAAAAATTTAAATCAAATGATATTAAGAAAGAGTTAAATAAAATAGTTAATGTATTATCATAACCTATTAATCATCTTGTCTTATCTATTCCATAAAGGAAGTATTTTTTAAGACCACCTTAACCTCATCATATCCTACTACCAAAGTTAATAAAGTGTAACCTTATATTTATCCTTCACCAATAATAGGTTGATATGAGTAGTCCTACACCTAGAGGATATGACAATGATGAATATTTTGATTATCATTTATGTGTTGAAAATTATAAAAATAGATTCATTAGGCTAAGGCATGAGAGACAAGATATCATTCGTGATATATTATTGATCTTGGCACACCTAAAAATGATTCAAGACCACAACCAAATGGAATTGTAAAGTTGAAAAAAAATTCCTATCCCTTTCCAAATCATGTAGTAATAAAAACTAAGCATAATACTAAGGAGCATATGACATACAATACACATCCTCCTCCGTTGACATATGATCACCCATTGGATGGTATTATCAGTACACTTACAATCACAGTTTTATAACAACATACAATTACACTTAATGATAATGAGATAATGGAGGGATATCTTACTCATAGTTTTACCCTATTTTTGATTTAACAAATGAATATCATGAAATAGGTAAAAAACATTATACATCTTTTCATATTGTAATAGATGAATTTTAAGCATAAACCAAAATGTAAACCAAGATTGACTGATAACTAAAATTAAAATTGAAAAATGGCATATGCTAAAAATAATAAATATAATCAAATAAAAGATACTTATATTTTATGATCTTTGGTTGATTGTGACTGATATCTAATATTAGAAAGAGAAGAAGATATGATTGTGACTATTTAGGATTAGAAGTATAATTTAAGAATATTTCTAGAAAGGTTCATACTCTATGGATAGTAGTGTAGGCCAACTATGTCTCTTAACTTTAAAATTTTATGTTACCTATGTGGAAATTGTGACTATTTTACCTTATCTTCCTATGTTTATTGTGCAGGTTGAGATGTTTCAATTTTTTTATGTTGTGTAAATATAGTTTTTTCCTTCACTTTGATTTAGAAACCTTAGGTGTCTTGTGAGATCTAGAAACATGCAAAAAAATAGGGGGAGTTTATTAGGTTGACCTATCCCTAATCACCCCATTAATGATTGATAATTTCCTATGTATCCAACTACTACAAATAGGGAATCAAGTCACACATATTTATCCCACCTAAAGTGATTGTGAAATTTTTCTCCTCGACTATATGTATGTAGCTATAAATATGATTTTGATTCTTGGCAATGATAACTCTTGTGACTTGCTTTGAGATGATTCGGTATTGACTTGTGACTTATCCTAGTGAATGATATTGAATTTTATAAGAATAAGGTATATTTTCTCAATGTCTAATAGTGTATAAATTCTCAACAAATAGTGAAAAACTATAAATAATGAATGACCTTGGATTTGTAGTTATAGTGAAACATTTTGATAATTTCCTTTAGCCAACCTTACTAAATGTGTACAAAGACCCAAAATAATTTTTTAAATTTTTAAAATAATTGTTATTTTGTGTGGGGATTAGTCCACTCAAGGTGGAAAAGTTTTCAAAAATGGATCTATTTACCTAGGGTAGGCATGTCTTGAATAATTAGGGATATATGTCCTAAGTTGAAGTAAATTAGGGAGTGATGTAATAGAGGTTTGAACATTAACTTATAAATTTCTATATAGTAGAGATGGAAATTAAAGGATCAAACCTGCGTATGGATAAATTTATTAGAGTAATGGTTAATAATATTCATGTATTTAGGTGCAAGTTGAGTGGTTTGGGATGTGTTGATAATTAACATTATCAAGTATGGGTGACCATATTTAAGTATATACACTTATAAATAATTATCTATTCAAGCATATATTGATTTTTAGTGTATATATAGTGTCATGGTATATAATGGTTCAATAAAAAAAATATACAATGATACTTATTCATACTCTTATATACATATATGAGGATTTAATGGATATAACAAGTATAGTCAAATGAATTCATGATAAGGAACATCACCCCTAGGATGAATTATGATACTTCTTAAGGTAATCCCCATATTAATTTATACATTATTTCTAATCTTATTGATTAAAATTTTTGGAATAATTATCATTGATGTCAAAAGAATTGTAATGGATATGAATGGAAATGTTAAACAAAATTATTGCCAAAAGTGAATGGAATTGTTTCCAGAAGTGAGCATAATTATTGATGTAAGTGAATGGAATTTTTTCCAGAAGTGAATATAAATGTTGATGGAAGTGAATGAAAATTTTGATCAAGAAGTGAATGGAAATGTCGATAGAAATTTTAATGTAAATATTGATATAAATGTCAATGATCACATCTCTTGGTGAAGAGGTACCTCTTAGATGGGACACATCCTTTAGAGGCTATATAAGGGAGAAGAGATGTGGAAGTATTACAAGAATTATATTTGACTGAAGAACATATGAGTTTGACAAAGAAGGAAGAGAAGAAGAGCATAAAATGAAATAGAATATCTCTTAATAAAAGAAGTGTGAAGGGTAGATTTATTTTAATAAAGAAATTATTTGAGAATTGTGAAAGAGAGGAGAGTAGAAAGTAAATAAGAAAATTATTGAGAGATAAAGTGTAAGAGAAGAAAATCCATCATTTGATTGAAGAATCAATCATATGTGGTGGAATCTATTTGGCTTGGGGTTGGTGCCTCATAGTCTAGGTATTGGTGCTCATATGGGTCAATGCTCATGAATTGGTTGGGTTGGTGCTTGGTGAAAGGGATCAGTGTCTCCAATGGGTGGGTGCTCATAATTTTAAAAATTTGGTGCTTAGTTTGGGGATTAGTTTCTCTAGTATATCATAAGCATAAAATTTTATATCATTTGGGACCAATTATATCATAATATAAGGTATGAACATTGTACATGCACATGCACACTATTATATTTTTCTATTATGGCATAGATGGTACCTATAAGTGAGAAATTTAAATCAATAAATTCATTTACAGTGTTTAATTCAATTAAATGAGTATTTGGGTTGAGTTTCAATGCCTTCAATGGCCTAGGAATAACTTTGTGACCCTAATATGTGGCTCCCGCATTTCATCTTGAGGTTTAATATCAGTTACATGAGTAGTGTGGTTGAGGTTATGTGAACTTAGTGGCCTAGGTACTACTCCCTCTTCATTGAGGGTTGGGGAATTTATATTACCAACCCATGGCCTTACCTTAATACATAAATTGGTGCATATTCAACCATAATTCTCCAAGTGCTTCAACAAGGAATCATAACTTTCCAATAATTCAATAAGGAAGAATCATCTCTAATAACATGTCACATGGAAATATGGTTCACCCACTACCATGTGTATTCTTTCCTTTACTTGTTAAGTTTAAAAAGTTTCATTTTTATTTTTTATATTTCTAATTTCATACATGGACATTGATTGATATATATTCATTGTAGGTTTGATGGAGAAATATACATATTTGGAGCATCCTTAGAAAGATAAAGTGTGTTATACACACTTGGTGTATACAATAAATTAATATAGATATACAGCTTATCTAACTTAGTAAAATTTAAGATCAAATAAGGTAACTAATTAGCATCCATTGAAATACATGTTTATATCATGAGCATGACCAAATTGGATCTACTAAACCTAACCAAGGAAACTCTTATCACATAACACCAAAGTAAAGGGTTCCAAATCCTATATGTAAATGACACTATGCAATAACCCTAGCTAGGTCTAAGTACATGAAATAAAACTAATCTACTGCACACCAAAGCTTATGGAATAAATGGGGATAGTTTAACATAAATAAATAATCAAGGGATCATGGTAGGTGAATGGGGGCCTATATCACCTAAAATAGAAGATGAAAATCAAATAAAACCCTATATTTATGTTAAGTTTACCCACAAAGGTAATCTAAACTAGGATTTATACATTCAAAACATAATATAGCAAGCTTTAGGAATACTTACCTTGGGTGAACTTGTCGAGTCTTAATCTTTCACTTGGACAATGGTATTTTGAAATAGGTTTTTTTATCTTTGTATGCATCACACTATAGAAATTAGCTCTAGGATAAAAGACTCATTTGCATCCAAAGCTTCTCACAAGACAAGTAATCTTTTATGCAAGTCACACGTTAAATAATGGCTCCTTCAAATGTAGATTTAGTAGAATTATAAACTATAAAGATGTGAAAATAAATGTTCCTTTCTGTTAGATTAAAATTAACCTTGTGTTTATAGAAATGGATAATCCTTTACACTTTAGGAATTTCAACCAACAAGATCAGTTAGCCCGATCCCATTAGTTGAAAAAATTTATTGTTAGGCTTTAAACTAAGTTGGCTAAGCTGACTTAGTTACATAACATTTGTTTAATGTTTTCTAATAATATCAACCTAGTTAACTTAGTATAAAATGGGGTATTTGAAAATATAAATGCTTAGTAAAATGTGTAAAAAATGTTTGTATTGCTTGGGGAGTTAGATAAGTAGGATTGTAATAGGTTTAGGTAATGATAGAGTTAACAAACAATATTTTGAAGCACTAAATGTCTACCCATCCCTCTCTCAGTGCACCCTTTAAGGCATGTACTCAGAGATCAAAACTCAACATGTTCATGTCAGATACAAAGTGTCAATAAATGATAAATTTTAAAAATATTGTGTATACATATGCCCCACTTGAATCTCGTTACATGTCATGTAGATGTAACATGAGATGGTGCTTAAATTAAAAAAATAGCAACACATAAAATTGAGCTAAAAAAATAGTAAAAAATGGAAATAAAATGAAAGTAACTAATTCTTAAATGTGTAACTTCACTTACCTTTTTGTTTTTTAAATAAGAGTTATGTGAGAAGTAAATGGTAGAGGCATCTAGTGTGCGGAACAAGAGACGAACCTAAAAAATAAGATAAAATTTGAAAGTTTGGAAAATATACGTGGTTAGTACTTAAAATTATCTACATTCTTAGGATTATAAAACTTCTTTTGGTTTTTCAAAAGAGTTTATAAAAACAAATTTATGAGAAAAATATGAAATTTATAGATAAACAATTAAAGTCTTGGGATTTTTAAAATTTTACTATAAAAGGTAGAGATTATTATTCATTTGTGCAGTAGTGATTATTGATTACTAGAGCTCTGAGTATCCTAGTTGAGTTTAGATAGATACGATGGCCTAATCTTGAGGAGGCAAACACGTTAGAAGATAGGTAGGAAGATATATTTTGGTTACTACATAGATAATCTAGGTATGAATTTAATATCAATTTTTAGTATTTTGGGATAAAAATGAACTAGTTTAAGAAAAGTAAACACTAAGTCAAATTCATGTAACAATAATATCCACATAATTTTTTATAATAGAGTATAAATTATGCGGTGTAGTGGGTATGAACCAAAATATGAAAATTTAGGTCTAGGGCATTCATTACAATATAGTTAAAAATTACTGCACAATTTGCATGGGATTAGCCTAGGCAATCTATTTGTTTTGGAGATTTTAATTAGGTGGTCTATTATATATTAGATGGCCAATATAGTATAATTTAAAAGTGGCCAATCTCATTTAATGGGGTTGATTCAGTTAAAGGATATAATGTGGCTAATGGTATATGTCATGGATGATGTAGTTAAATGAAGAGGTGGTCTATCTAGTATAGATGGTGGTTGATGTAGTTGTTTGACAAAAATTTAGAAATGGCATGTGTTATGCCTAATCATGTATAAAAATTAAATGGAAGACTTAGTAGAAAAATTGGTTGATCTAGTATGATATGTAGAAATGGGTGACTGACGTATTATAGAAGTTGACCAACATAGTTTGGAAAGGTAAGGAAAATGTAAAATAGGTTAATGAAAAAATAAATTATGTTTATTACTTTAATTTTTGAGATTTTATAGAGTATATTTATTTGTTATTTGGGTTGGATATCTTATTATTGATTTATTATTTGATATTTTGTAGAGATGATGTGAACTTTGGAGACTAGTGGACATAGTTTGGTTATCATATCTGCTTGAGAGGTTATATGTAGTGGATTGAACTATTTGACCACCTTAGGTTATGGTGTGATTATGGAGATGTGGTGGATTATGTTTAGCATGGATTTAGTCACCATGTTATTAGAAACATGGGAAAAACCAACTAACATTTTTAGGTGGGTGGTGGATAGGGATATAATTGAGGTGGGTATCACCTTTGAAGATGTCCATGCTTTATTGGACTCCTAATTGTAGGTTTGTTGTTGTCATGTGTTAAACTAGATATAGATGCAGAGAGATGATCCCTAGACTTATAGACTACCATCTTAGAGAGATATATGTAAAGTAGCTTATGAGTGCACTTATTTGATGTATATGTGTTAGACATTCTAGATATCTATAAGGCCATTATTTGACTTTTGATAGCTTGTGTGATCTATCACAAGTTAGATGGGAAGGTGACACTATATTTTATTACATTATGTTGATCCATATTAGATTAGGGAAAAATGTATGATTTAGTATCGATGATTTGGGTACAATTGGTGTATGATTTGTATAGTATTTTTTCAAAAGGGTAGATGACTATAGGACCGGTTATTTTGTTAGATTTATGAGAGGTTATCAATGTATCAACCATTGAGGTTACCATACGTAGTTGACATTTCCATGTCTTATGTGTGGTGATGGTCACATGATCATACATTACATGGTGTACCACATGCACTATAATTATAGATGATCACATAGGGATAGATCATTTGGTAGTTATATTTAGGCACAATAAATACGTGGCCCTCATGACCAAGTATTTTTTAGGCATAGGTGAAAGTAAGGATTATTGGGAACCACACCTACATCTAATGCCTCAATTACTAGGATATTTTGGGTTACCACACCTAGCATCACCCATAGTAGTTTCAACATATTATGCACATCATACAAGGGAGTGTCATGGTGTGGGGGGTACAAGAGTACTAGAAAATGTTGTTATCATGTGGCATGGAGGATGATGATGATGATAGGGATGAGATCTAGTGGATAGAGGAGTAGAGGATGAGATTTTTATTGTACATCAATATGTATTAGAGTGACCATGATTAATACAAAGATAAAGATAGGTTCTAATGTATTCATAGACACCACCACAAGCACCACTACATACACCATTAAATGCACCACCATAAGTAGAGCCATAGAGATACCCATAGGGAGACCCACTAGGAGACCCATAAGGAGATGCCATAGTGTAGTCTTTTTGATTTGGTCGATTATGAGGCGTATTCATAGTGGACCACATCATGCATGTTTGATTCAACCTAGGCATTATAGAGGCTTCGCACTACCATAGAGTCATGTTTCATGGTATGTACTAGGTGGTCAAGATAATGGGGTTATTATTGGTAAGCAATGTGTATTGGGTTAAGTTTGTGACATATTGATAGACATTCTAGATATATGTAGTTACTTTTGAGATTTATATGTGATATTTGATGCTCATTTGGTTTGCATATAACAATTTTTATAGTAGAGGAGGTGAGATGGCCCTCCATGTTCAAGAGAGCACATCATGGTATATTAGATAATGTATTACCTAAGCATGATATAACTTAGATGATTGAATTGATGGTGCCTTCAACAGTAATGTATGATAGCTAATTTTAGTTAGTTGGTGTAGTAGCTCAAGAGTTATGGATATGATCTGATGTTGTTGGATTATTTTAATGATCCAAAGTATATTTTTAGTTTTTTAAATTAAATAATTATTATTATTTGGTTAGTTGAAACTTGTAAGGTAGTTGGTTTTATTAAAAAACTCTATGAAATTTATTTAAGCCTTCACCTATGTTGTAAATGATAACTCGATATAATAGAATTTATTATTATTTTATCAAATACTTTATCTGCAATGTAATTGAATAGTTCTTCTTCCATTGTCTATGGGCCATCAATGGTATTAGAGCCACATAAGGAAGGAAAGAACAAGGGTTTTTTTTCAACATGCATTTATATAGTAGTATGAAGCTTACAAATTAATGTTTAAATGTTGTTTTTGCCTTGATAACCTAGCATTATACATTGTCTGAGGCTAAAGAGAATAATTTAAGTGTAAATTACCAAAATATAAGGTCAATGTAGACTCAGAGCAATACTAAGATTTAAATATACTACACTCATATCATTGGAGGTTGTAAAATCACTATAATCATTTGCACTTTTAGTAGTCATTTTTTTTAGGCTTGTCTTTATACACTATGCCAAATTTGTATGGTGCCCTAGTGTGAGTATAGCACTAAGCCTTTATTTTAAGTAAAATTTTAGTTCTTTTGAATCCTTATAGGGAGAAGTATTTACACTAGGCACTGGTTTAAAAATCAAATGTTATGTTTCTATTATAATCTTACAAGGTAGATTACTATTCACCATGGATGCATAGAGAGAGTTGGATCGAGTAGAGCAATAAATGAAGAAAATCTTCCAATAACATGAAAAGGTGAAGGAAAATCTTAGTTCTATTGAATACTTTTCAAAAACAATTTACTATTGATTTCAACTTCAAAATAACTCCATTATCTCTCAGATTTCTACTCCAACATCGATGTTAGCTTCCTTAATACCAGTAATATGGCATCATAATTCAAAAAATAAATAAAATAAAAAGGAGTGATATAGCATCACATTCTTCTTAAAGAACTAGCAAAAATATGGCCTCCAAATTATGGCATGCTAAATAATTTTTGGTAGATTCTTATAAACCTAAAATCAGTGTGGGTCCCTCCAAATGCCACATCATAAATTTTACATGCAAGTAAATAAGGGTTATGGTTTTTTACATTAACAGATTTTTTATTTTTGAAAAATATGAAGATACTTTAACTAAAATATCTTTTATTATTATATTTTAATTTACTAAAGGGGAGTTGGTTAAAATCATTTTATCAATCACTTGCAATAAGAGAGGTTAAGAGTTCAAATTCTACAAAAAAAATTCATTTTGGTCACATTTCATTTTATAACATTCATCATTTTGAATATTGTATTACGATAATTTTTTGACAATTCACTATTTTATTTGAAGTTGGTCATGTGACCAAGATATTTATAGGTTTTTAGATGTTCTAGACACATTAAAATGGTTATTTTTTTAATTTGAAGTGTGCTTATATGATTTTTATAATAAATATATTGTAACCGATGTATAAAGGTGCATTTTTGGTTAAAATAGACACCTTAAAAATGCAATTTTTTATAATGTCATATCATGCTTGTGTTCTCAAAGATAATACCAACATGTCCTAGGATCATTTTGATTGAAATAATGTAGGTGACAACTGGAGGCTAGAGGATCCTTGGAGGCTTGAGGACAATGACCCTCTCTAGTTAGCTATTTACTCAGTGTATGGGTTAAATGCTTGTATGGAAAATTTGGTCTTGTGTTCTTGCTTTCAATTCCATTTTTGGCTTCCTATATATGATATTCATGACATGGAGTGGACAGAGTTAGTTTCTTTTATTTCTCTTGATGCATATCTTCTCAGCTCTTGCTTGATAAGGGGAGAAGATTTAGGAATTGGTTAGACTTTGATCTGTCATTGGTAATGGTACAAGTTGATAGGGGTTAGTAGCACCATCAGTGTTGAGCAAAGATCATTAACATTTGTTGGGCATCATGAAGATGTGCCATACAAAGTATGATTTTGTCACTTAGATGGGTTCCTATGTGGGACCTTATGTGGGTCGATGTAGTTGGATATGTTAGATCATGTTCTAATATAATATAGTATGATGATCACCAAGGATGAGTAGGCCTTGATCATGTTCATCAGCCATTTTTTGCCATGACTCATAAGGGTAGGCTTCTTTATAGAGTGGCATCAGTTTTTGGTCAGTGTCAAAAGTACATTGCACCACTTGTAATTGTGATAGATATCCTTTGATGACTTAAAATTCATTGCTCCAATTCATTCATCTTTTATATCCTTTTAGATTAAGAGGAGTTTATTGGATTATTTTTATGATCCAAAGTTATTTTTTAGTTTGTTAAATTAAATAATTATTTGTTATTCTAATTAGTTGAAACTCATAAGGTTGTTGAATTTGTTATAACTTCATATGAAAATTATTTAAGTTATCACCTATGTTGTAAATGATAACCTGATATAATAGAATTTATTATATTTTTATCAAATACTTTATCTACAATGTAAGTTCATAGTTCTACTTCCATTATTTGTGGGCCATCAGATGCTACCTAGGTGGTATTACCCATAGGTGTTATTTATAGGGAGTTATATGCATGGAATTCATTGGCTATAGAGTGAGTTTCACATTTTTAGATGGCTAGATAGTTTTCCCAAGTGCAAGGCCAAGTGGACTATTTATAGGGACAAGTGGAGGGACTATAAACACATAAAAATTCACTTCAATGGATTATTTGCAGAGGACAATCTTAGGCTTATATGAGTAGTATAACTTATCCACCACCAAATAGGCAAGGTGGACCATAGTTATAGAGATATTGTTGTATTTTATCATGTGATATTATATGACACATTTGGAAACATTTGTATATGTATGTATGTATACATACATATATATTTTTGTATGAATCATGTATGTTATGGATGTTTTTATTCTCTCTAAAACATGTGTTGATATGGATATATGTTATGGGAAAATTTATGATGTATGTATTGATTCTTTTCTATAAAATGTGAACAAATGCTTGGTTAAAAATAATGATATAGAATGAAATTGAACATGAGAAAACAAATCAAAATTAACATTTGTAAATGCATTTGAAAACATGATGAAAGTGAAAATAGAAATAAGATATCATAATAATCAAATATGTAAATTAAAAATGAAAGAAAAGGAAAATCCCAATATAAACAAAAATCAATAATATGTGAACAATGAAATATCAATGTAAGCAAAATTGAGAATATATGTAAATAAATAAATAGCATTGTAAACAAAATTATGGAAATATCAACATAAAGAAGTAATATCAATGTAAATCTAATTAAACATATGTAAAAAAATATATGTAAATAAGTGATATACAAAATGTGTGAAAATTAAAGTAGGAATAAGAATGAAAACCCAAACTTAGGGTTTGTGTTAATCAATAGTGTGGAAGAGTAAAATTATCATGTGACAAGATATGGTACATAGTTTATATAGGGGAAATGGATTTTTTTTATGAAGGCCTGATCCTATTTTAGGTATTACATTGTAAATCATAAATGGATAACCAAATGGTATTTATTTGTAGGAAAAAGGGAATTTTGTGAGGAAGGCATGGTCATATCAAAGATCTTACACTGCAACTCATAAAGTATTAACTAAAAATGTATGATCAATGTAAAATTAATATGCATAAAGGTGAGTGTAGTAATGATGTTATGAAAATATGGAATGTGAATCTTGTACATAGGTGTTGTATAAACCCTTAGTATAAATGAGACATAGTCATCAAATGCGTTAGTGTTTAATATTTTGTTTCGATAACAAAAGTTAAATATACTTTTTATTGACGTAGGAAATTGCACCCTTTGACAGGAAGTCAAACTCTTGTCTTCTCCTTGCAACATGGAAACTCTCCTCTCACTTGTGGGACCAGCGAAGCTGGAGGAGAGAGTCTCTAGATAAGGGCTAGCTCCCTTTGATGCATTGTGTTGTTTCCATCAAAAGTTAATAGGTATATATATATAGGTATATAAAAAGGGGGGGTGAAAAGGGAGAAAGATGCAGGAAAACAAACCTACTCTAAAGAGGTGATGCACCAAAATAGGTCAGCCTTCACACATCCACTCTTGAAATCAGACAAATGCATACATACTCTACACATTTAGCAGAAGGACCAGGCTACAAAATACTAGTAGGGAGGCTTTCATGAAAACACAAGAGATAAAAAATCACTGAGGTGCTATGAAATGCACACTGTAAATGACTCCTTCTATTCTAGTCTTCTCAAATGTTAGCTCTTCTCCTTTTAGCTACAAAAATGGTGCCTTGTAGATAACAGGTCTGCTGGTGTTAAACCTGTGAGAGCATCAAGAAATAATGACTGGACACAGGAAAACACTCAAAACATACTCTAAAAATATCTATCCATATGGAGGTAAAAACTACATTTTATTTGATTCAGGTGAAATTTTGCTAGGTCTGTGCCTTTGCAAAAGTGGAAGAACCCATTCTTCTCCAAAATGAGAAGTTACAATATATAGAATAAAGGAGAAAGAAACTTGGCACTTCTTTGACAAGTTGGCATGTTGTGTCCCATTGGAAAGAGGAAAACACTGTTGTGTTGTCATCATTCTAGAAGAAGCCTACTAGAAACATGCTGTATATAATCACCAAATTTGACTTTGGCATTCAAGCTTTAATGTGGAAGCATTGGTCGTGCCTCTTTTCTGTCAATAGATTGAAGTTTGTCCCTTTTTTTAAATGCACAGGCCATGTTGCTTGTTATTTGTGCCATTTAGGGATTAACAGGCAATAAATTGCCTTTCATTTGCCACTTAGACCACCTTGTCACTTCTACACCATGTCATTCTCCTTGTCTGTCACTTTGTCTATTTGCCCTTTGTCTTCTTTGTCTCTTCTAGCTTAATTAGCCCCCCAGGGGTGAACTTTCAATAGGTCGCTACATTTTTGACTCTTGATAATGCTTTCTCAGCTTGAAATTAAATGGCCATTTCCTTCACTAAATTTTGATGTCCACCCAGCTGTCAAAATTTGAAAACCAATGGATATACTATTCTGCTAATATTGATGGCCTCCAGGACGTCATTGGGTCCATCACTGACTCAGCTGGGTCCAATGCCACATGGCATCTGAGCACTTCTTTATTTCTCCATGGGCATCTTACTTTGCTAAATTTCCCTTTGGCACCTTTGAAATGTCCCTTTTGTTTGGCCAAAATTCCCCTGTAAGGGCACCTACCCTTCAGGGTCCTTTGGTGAGTCCTTGTTTGCTTGGACTGTTCTCTGGGCTCCTGCAGGCAAATTGTCTATGGATAATTTCCCCAGGTTAAATTTCCCCAGGCTTGACTATGGCTTCACTTTGTTTTCATGGAAAAATTATCCATGGGAATTCTCTTGCTTGGCCTTTGCTTTGATTGGAAGCGTGCCCGAATTCCTTCAAAATTTTGTCCAAAGGAATTCTTTCAAGCAAAAATTCTGAAGGAATTTAGGGCTTTAAACATTTAAACCTTTAAAACAAGCCTTAAATTGAACTTTGCTCGAGTCCCTTTGTTTTGTTGCACCTACCCTTCAAAATGGCTTTTTGACTATTTGACTGTCCTTCGGCGAAGGGCCTACCCTTGAACCAAAGCATTGAACCAAAAATTGGTTCAACGGTTCAAGGTTCAACTGAGCACGCCAATGAACCAAAAGGCATAAAAGCCAATGAACTCATTTGCTTTGAACCTCCATGTTGAACCTTTGACTTGAACCAAGCCTGTTGAACCAAAAATTGGTTCAACGGTTTGGTTCAACCATTATTGAACCAAGATTTTGAACTGAACGGCCTTGAACTTTTGACTTGAACCAAGCCCGTTGAACCAAAAAAGGTTCAATGGGTTGGTTCAACCATTGTTGAACTGAGACTGAACCAAGGCTGAACTAAAACATGAATTGCAAACCCAAAAATGACTAGTTTTAAAATGCAAGGGGAAAGAAGGTGACCATAATTTTGCCTATGGGCAAAAATTTGGTCAACAAATGGTGACTCACAAGGGAAGCATGCCTGCTATGCTTAGAACCAGTTGCCTTAAAATCCATTGGGCACAGAGTCAGGTGTATCCATGAAAGAATTAAAAATAGCCCAAAATATTGAGAATCAAACATGAAGCTTTACCCCACACGCAAAGGGAAACACACAAGGCTAAAAAAAAACACTACCTATGCAAACTATACTTAGGGAAAATAGGAAAAGAAACTGAAAGCAGACTACTATGTACAGCTAACCAAGAATGTTTGCCTCCCTCCTAGATTGAAAGGAAAACTTCTTAAGTTTCCTTCCTGGTGAGAAGACTTATGGTGGTAGGTAAGTAGCTGAAGGAAAGTGAGATTTGGTGACTTGCTCCTCTTGCTAGTCACCTAGTTTGGCTGGAATTCGAGTGGATATTCAAACATGCTCCCAACGTATACATACTCTATTTATTCTTGGAAGCTTGCCTCCTATTGGTTCTTCAAGTTGGTGTTTCCCATCAAGAAAATGATTATTGTCGGCTCATCACCATAAGCCCCTTGATACGCACCCTTGACTGGCTTGCTCTTCTCTGCCTCATGCTCAGGTTCCATGGTATGGACATCTTCCTTGATGATTTCAAAGAAGATATCTTCAGATTCAATAACCCCCTGAAGGGGTAAATTTGAAAAACTACAACCTCTTTATATGCTTGTTAGAACCCCAATGTTGCCTTCTTTGCTCTTATCCAACTCATAGCCTCCTTGAAGAATAATGTAACCTACCCTGATGACTTCAAAGAAATCATTCAAAGCATGAACAAGAGATTGTCCATGCTCCTCCATGTCACCTAAAGTGATCTCCTCCTCATTTGCACTCATGAAGTCTCCCTAATCAGTCATGAACTAAGCATACTCCTATTCACTTGCTTCCCTTAAGATAGGTTCTTCCTCGAGAAGGGGTGAAGTGGAAGGCTAATGGATAAACTCACGTGGAAGAGGAGGCAGTCCTTGAACTAGAATTGAATGATTCTCCTCCTTCCAATTGGTCAGCACCTCACCTATATCAGGTATGGCCTGATAGTTTTCTTAGGGATGTGTAGGTGGGGTGCCTTTTGGTGGCAGCTCCTCTATAAGGTCTGAAAGCTCCATCTCTCTCTCTCCCAATAGTCTCATCTTAGCCTCTAATTCCTCAACCTACTTAGCTAGATAATCCTCATTTTGTACCTCTTAGGGCTTGTGGAAAACACCATAGAGATGGGGAGTGCATGAAAATTGCCATGAAATGTAAGGAGCCTCTTGAAGAAGGGTGGAGGGAACTTGAAAAGGACTAACCTGATCTTGTATCTCACACTCTTGGACAATGTCTTTTGCCCCCTTGCTGTTTCGTGACTCAACCACTTGATTCCAGCTTAAAAAATTTAGACTGGGCATCTCCATTGGGGTTGATGAGCCCATAATGTGAGAGGGCAGAGAAGATTTAGATTCTACTTCCCTTGCTACCAAAATGGACTACTGCATCTGAAGGTTTGCCAACTTGATATGTCTATCAAGATTAACCTTAAACATAAGATTTGCCATTTCAGAACTCTCTTCAACGTGATTGGGGAAAGGACTTTGACAGGCTTGATTTGGTTTATAATTAGGGGTTGTATATGATTGATATGATGCTTGGGGTAGTGAGTATGTAGGTTGATAGACTTGGTAAGGATGCCTCTCATAAATACTCAGCTTCTCCTCCAAAGATGCAATCAAACCACTCACATCCAACATCTCATTTGTAAGCCTATGCCAATTGGCTCTTTCAATGGGAGTCCATTCCTTCTTAACCTGATTCAGTGCATTTCTCACTTGATGGATAACATGTTCAGGAACTTCTTGGCTGCATCCCCTTTTAGTGTCAAGATCTACCACATATTTTTTGTATCCCAGCAGTGCTTGCTTGAAGGCAGAAACGGGTTGATTGGTGAAGAGACTAGGTTGAGTTAAAGCAGTGACGTAATGAGAAGACTAGGCATAAGGCTGATATAACTCATGAAAGAGCTAAGACTAGCCATATTGAAACTAATAAGGATCAATGTAAGGCTAGTAAGGATCATAGCCATGCTAGCTAAAGAAAATAGGGTCCATGGCTCTAAACGATGGGATTGTACATACCAGAATGCTATTTCTTGATGGTATGGTACCAAAACTACTTAACCAGTTGATTTAACTCAGATTCACCATTGGTGTTTGATGCAAAAGCCTCTAAAGGCTATTTGGTTGAAGAACACACCAAAATTCTTTAATTCTTTGGATAAAACATGTCCCAGTTAGTCCCACTAGGTGTGCCAAAATTGTTGACGTAGGAAATTACACCCTTTGATAGGAAGTCAAACTCCTATCTTCTCCTCAGAACATGGAAACTCTCCTCTTGCCTATGGGATCAGTGAAGTTGGAAGAGAGAGTCTCTAGATAAGGGCTAGCTCCCTTTGATGCATCATGTTGTTTCTAGCAAAAGTTAACAGGTATATATATAGGTATATAAAAAAGCAGGGGGGTGAAAAGGGAGAAAGATGCAGGAAAACAAACCTACTCTAAAGAGGTGATGCACCAAAATAGGTCAGCCTTCACACATCCACTCTTGAAATTAGACAAATGCATACATACTCTACACATTTGGCAGAAGGACTAGGCTACAAAATACTAATAGGGAGGCTTTCATGAAAACACAGGTGATAGAAAATCACTGAGGTGCTATGAAATGCACACTGTAAGTGACTCCTTCTGTTCTAGTCTTCTCAAATGTTAGCTCTTCTCCTTTCAGCTACAAAAATGGTGCCTTGTAGATAACAGGTTTGTTGGTGTTGAACCTGTGAGAGCATCAAGAAACAATGACTGGACACAGGAAAACACTCAAAACATACTCTAAAAATATCTATCCATATGGAGGTAAAAACTACATTTTATTTGATTCAGGTGAAATTTTTCTAGGGCTGTGCCTTTGCAAAAGTGGAAGAACCCATTCTTCTCCAAAATGAGAAGTTACAATATATAGAATAAAGGAGAAAGAAACTTGGCACTTCTTTGACAAGTTGGCCTATCGCATCCCATTGGAAAGAGGAAAACATTGTTGTGTTGTCATCATTCTAGAAGAAACCTGCTAGAAACATGCTATATATAATCACCAAATTTAACTTTGGCATTCAAGATTTAATGTGGAAGCATGGGTCACACCTCTTTTCTATCAATAGATTGAAATTTATCCCTTTTTTTTAATGCACGAGCCATGTTGCTTGTTATTTGTGCCATTTGGGGATTAATAGGCAATAAATTACCTTCCATTTGCCACTTGGACTGCCTTGTCACTTTTGCACCATGTCATTCTCCTTGTTTGTCACTTTGTCGATTTGCCCTTTGTCTTCTTTGTCTCTTCTGGCTTAGTTGGCCCCCCAGGGGTGAACTTTCAATAGGTCAGTGCATTTCTAGCTCTTGATAATGCTTTCTCAGCTTGAAATGAAACAGCCATTTCCTTTGCTAAATTTTGACATCCACCCGGTAATCAAACTTTGAAAACCAATGGATATACCATTCTACTAATACTGATGGCCTTTGGGACGTCATCAAGTCCATCACTGACTCAGCCAAGTCTAATGCCACGTGGCATCTAGACACTTCTTTATTTCTCTGTGGGCATCTTACTTTGCTAAATTTCCCTTTGGCACCTTCGAAATGTCCCTTTTGTCTGGCCAGAAGTCCCCCACAAGGGCACCTACCCTTTGGGGTCCTTTGGTGAGTCCTTGTTTGCTTGGACTATTCTCTGAGCTCCTATGGGCAAATTGTCTGCAGACAATTTCCTTAGGTTAAATTTCCCCAGGCTTGACTGTGGCTTCGCTTTGTTTCCATAGACAAATTGTTTGTGGGAATTCTCCCACCTGGCCTTTGATTTGATTGGAAGCGCGCCCAAATTCCTTCAAAATTTTATCTGAAGAAATTATTTCAGGAAAAAAGTCTTAAGGAATTTGGGGCTTTAAACATTTGAACCTTTAAAACAAACCTTAAACTGAACTTTGCTTGAGTCCCTTTGTTTTATTGTGCCTGCCCTTCAAAAGGGCTTTTTGACTGTTTGACTATCCTTCGGTGAAGGGCCTACCCTTGAACCAAAGCGTTGAACAAAAAATTGGTTCAATGGTTCAAGGTTCAACCAAGCACACTGATGAACCAAAAGGCATAAAAGTTGATGAACTCTTTTGCTTTGAACTGCCACGTTGAACCTTTGACTTGAACCAAGCCAGTTGAACCAAAAATTGGTTCAACGGTTTGGTTCAACCATTATTGAACCAAGATTTTAAACTGAGTAGCCTTGAACTTTTGACTTGAACCAAGCCCATTGAACCAAAAAAGGTTCAATGGGTTGGTTCAACCATTGTTGAACTGAGACCGAACCAAGGCCGAACTAAAATATGAATTGTAAACCCAAAAATGACTAGTTTTAAAATGCAGGGGGAAAGAAGGTGACCACAATTTTGCCTGTGGGAAAAAATTTGGTCAACACTCCTACTGGTAGACACAAAGTAGTTTTCTAATGAGTGAATTACCTAGAATATATCATGAAGGTTATTTACATAAAAATTAAAATGGGCCTACCTCCCCATGATGTGTTCCCCATTCCTCAGGACCCCTATAGAGTTATCGATCTACTACAAATATTGATTACTTACATGAGAAATTAGGTGGCACAAGATATAATAATGAGACCTATTATCCCATTATAATAGCCTACCACACCTAAATGGACCTTGTATCTATTAAGAGGCCAAATATATATTTTGATTTTTAACTAGAATAGGAGATGTGCCAAAGAATTATCACATCTTTTGGTGTAATTTAAATATTTTATTTTTTATATTTTGATCAATGCCTTTTATTTTAATGATTTAGATTTTAAATTTTATTTTTTTTATTTATCCCTCATTCATATATATTATAAAAACCAAATATGATTGATATAAGTAACTAACACAAAGAATCTTATACTTTAGTTACAAGAGAGTTGTACTTAAATCCTATGTCAGTGTCAAAAATTCTTTAAACTTTCCCACAAGTAAATATGCAATATTAAGACTAATTGTATGTGTGCTTAATATGATTTATATATAGAGGGAAAGGGGGGATCATTATATATCCATGTAAATAATGTTATAATGATTAATATGATTTGTAGGTAATGATTGGGAGAATAGGATAGTGTAGCTTGTGGTCTAAGTGCCATGTCACATAAATGATTATACTATTCAACAAGTGATCTATTAAAAACATATATGTCAGGAAAAATCATCCCTAGAGAGAGAGAAAACAATTATTTACAACATATATAAATATTTGAAATGAACGCATAAAATTTAATTCTAGGAATATTGAAGAGTGGTAAAGTAAGAAGCAAGAGTGTAAAGGTGGTTATGTATATATACAAAAAATAAATAATATAAAAAATGATAAGGAATACATCAAAATTGTAATAATTAAGTATCAATATCAAAAATCAATCATGTATAAATATGATGCATAATATGCCATGACAAAATAACGTGTTCACAAAACTGATAGATCTCATGACATACATCCATCAATAACATCTAATAAGTCCTAATATAACTGAAATCTATATTCGATCATAATCTCATATATATTCACTGAGAGACATATGATGACTTCCTATCACAATATCTCAATAATTAATGTAGGGATATTATAATAATAGGGTTCTATATGTGGCATCTATTGTGAATGGTAATTAATTCAAGGAATTGGTACAATAATGTGAGTGAAATTTGTTGATCTCTAGGATGATTAAGGTGGTGTGGAAGTGGTATCCTTAACCCATGAACAACTTTGGGTATGTTTTTTATAAGGTGATGGTTTAGGGCATGAAAAATCATGAAAGTGTTATTTTAAGACTCTACACATATCTGTATGATGTGTAGCACATTGATGCCAAAGGAAATAGACCTCCCTATGTTTTGGGATGTGTTCTAGAAGTATATTAGGATGAGGTTAGATATTCTATACATATTTTTCCTTTCTAGATAAATCACATCAATATACTATTAAATTTATTGATAATGTGTACATGTATGCATGGTTGTAACTTTAAAATAACAAGTATGTCTAGCAGTAGCTAATTATGGAGATCTACTATATGTAGTAGGAGTGAAACTTATAGCATTTTTTTGTGATAAGAACGTCTTATATGATTTATAATCCTTAGCCCAATGACTAGTAACCTTATAGAACTCATAATATGGCTCATCTACCCATTATGTAGGTAGAGGTTCAATCTTAGGCAAAGGTAGGATGCCATCACCATCAGTAGCAAAACTCAAAAAAGAATATATATTAGGCTCAATAACTATGTTATATGCATGTAACATAGGTTATCATAATATCACTAACATCTTGGGGGGAGAAATTTTGAGGGATCAAAAAACTTGGTGAATTGATATGGTCTCATCATAGCATGATCTAAAATCATATTTAAAGAGGCTCAATAGTGACTAGGTGAGAATTTGTGTTTGTGTGTGTGTGTGTGTGTGTGTGTGTGTGTGTGTGTGTGTGTGTGTGTGTGTGTGTGTGTGTGTGTGTGTGTGTGTGTGTGTGTGTGTGTGTGTGTGTTTTCCATCTCTAACCTATAAACATCAAATGAAGAAGAGATAATGTGAGGTTAAAGATAATAATAAGGAACTACATCAATAGAACTAATACTATGAAATTATTGTTGTAAAGAAGAATGATATCTAAGTATTTCAACATTTTTATCTTGAGAAAAACCAACTAAGAATGGATTATCTAACAAATACCCATCATCATAATTAGGAGTATGGAGAGATAATATAAGAATCATTGATTTTATCCATCAAATAAGCATGCAGAATGGATTATTTAGTCTTGGTTAGAATATTTAGAATCTCATCAATTGGTTTATGTCAAGACCAAGGTTGTAAAGGAGGTAATTGAGTAATTATGTGTGAAGGGAGATTATAAATATTTATTTTCAAATTGATCTCATCTAGATTATCATCATCAAAATCTAAAAGATTAGGCGGGATATTTTCCATAAGTTTGGGGTGACCATAGTAATCTCTAGTAGATTTGATGGGGTAGTTAAATCATTGAGATTTTTAAAAAGGAATACTAGGTAAAGATTCAAGGGTGGGAATTTTAAAAATACCTTGTTCTAGGAATTGATCAAAATTCCAAGGGTTCTTATCTTCTTGAATCCTATAAATAGAACCATTATGAGGAAATTCAATGCATCATCATGTTGATGAGGCAATATCTCTCATTTTATCTGTTTAAGGATGACCAATTAAGATGTTATATGATAACAAAAAAATCGATGATGATAAATTTACTTTGAATAGTGAAAGGAGGAACTGTGATAGGAATCCAAACACATCCTAGAGGAGTCATTGTATTCAATCATAGCCTTGAAAGGTACTTTGGTTATATTTTAGATTACATTCAAATTACCTAAGTTTTTTAATAAAACTAAATAAAATAACACGTTCCATAATCTTCATCAATCAAAGCACACTTAACTTGTATATCACCAAATTTTACATTGATAAATAATAGATTATTATCCGCTCAAAGTAAAATTTCATCAAGAATCATTGAATTAATAGGAAATTTGAGATATATATTGAAGTATCTATGGTTTCATCAATGTGTATAGATATTTCTTCACATTGTTGAAGGATACTCACATTGTTGAAGAATACTATCTTTAGACCCAGACAACGAGGCTTCATTCCTCATAAGTGGAGGTTGAGGGATGTTCATTTTGAATAAAATTTGAATTAAATGTTTACAATGAAAAGTTTAACTCATGATTTTTATAAAATTAATTTGAGATGGGAGATGATAAATTTCTATTATAGGATTCCATACATCATAGCCGATGAGAGGTATGTTAGATAATAATGCATAGTATTAAAGCAAATCTATAGAGGAGTGCAGATACATTTCAATTAATGTTGATAAGATGTATTTTATTTGGACTTAGCTGATGTGTTTGTGTTAGGTGTATCTAATTGGGTTGAAGTGGGTCATGTTTTGGGGATCATGGTTGTAGTGTTTGTAGGTAGTGAAGAAGCTATAGTTTTATGTAGGTTGGATTGAGAGGATTTTGATGATAAATGAGAATCAGAAGTTGTATCAATAAAGAGTGAATTAGTATCAAAATGTAGTTTTTGTGTAAAATCATCTTGGATGGTACATGAAGGAGTATGTTGTGTTTTCATATTTATAGAGATTGTAGCAATCCCTCATGGATTGTACTAGAAAATTACATTAAAA
>JARHVA010002943.1:2187500-2263594 GCA_037957365.1 Torreya grandis | reverse complement strand
TATATTAATACACTAAAAAATTATGCATAATCAATTAGATGCTTTTAATGTTAAAATTATATATTTTTAAAAACATCATGTCTCTAATATTAAAATTTAAAGTGATTAATTTTTTAGTCTGTTTTTAATGTATCAATTGTATTAGAAATTGTAATGTATTTTGTGTTGAGTTAATTTGAGATATTTAGGAGGTAAAGTTAAAAGTTAATAAAAGAAAAGATGTATATTAGGAATTGCAAAGTTAGCATATTACTTGAATATTTGTAATGACTAGTCCCTGTCTTTAGCAATAGTAGTATTGTGAATTCATGATATGTGAAGCTATTACCAGTGTTATAATAGAATAATAAACAAAGCGATTATGGGATAAAGTAGAAAGAAGAGATGATGTATGGTGATAGTCAATTAAATCCACCATGTACCTTATTACCATGATAAAATTAAATCCACTCAAATTTTGAGGATTTAAACAAACCAAAACAACCTAATTTCAACATGATCATCCTTTCAAACATTTGGCTGACTGGTATGATAGTCAAACAGTAGGTTGATTGTATGGTGGTCTATGACTACATTCATGAGAATTTGTTTGGAAAATTAGTTCAAGGACGTAAATATAAATGGATAATATTGAAACATGGAATAATGACATACTAAAAACCCTTAGAATTTTTGACAAAACATGAAACTATGAAAATGGTGGAAAATGCTTATCACTCTCAAAAGAAACCAGTATGTAAACCTGAGGTTATTGGCTCATCAACTCAACTTAAAAATTTAAAATAAGAATGGAAAAAATTATATGTATATCAATCATCCTTTATAACCAATATCAGTAGCTAAGTTGTATGAAAATACTCAAACCAAGGCAAAACTTGTAGGGTGTATAGATTAATAGGCATATTTGAAAGGTCAACTTCTTAGGAATGGTTCATAAAGATAAAACCACCATTAATATACAAATAAGCATCAAATATAATATTAAAACTTTTATAATGTGCCACCAAGATCATTTTTCCTAGAACCTCTTGTGTTGTCCGTACCATGTACAAACCTGCAGGTCACTTCTACTTGCCAAGAAGGGTAAAAAAGGAAAAAAATAAATCACAAGCATATGATGTATGGTGACGGTCAATAAATCACTTCTACTTTCCATACTCATATTTGATAAATCACAAACATATATTAATAAATAAATATGATCATGGCACGCGCGCGCCTCTCCCCCCCCCCCCCCCCCCCCCCCCCCCCCCCACACACACACCACACACACACACACATGAACAACATATTGATTTTTTAATATATGTCTGTGATTTATTATTTATGAGTATGCCATGTATGTTAAGGCTGAATATGAGTGATTTCATGAGCTAAAAGTGATCTTTGAAATATACGAAGGTGTCTTTCAAGAGCACCATAATGTTTACCTATAAATAGATAGAATATATGTCATGCTCATATTTATTTCTTAATAGATGTCTGTGATTTATCATTTATGAGTATGCCATGTACATTAAGGTTGAATATGGGAAATTTTTTGAGCTAAAAGTAATATTTAAAATGTACCAAGGTGTCCTTCAAGAACACCATAATGTTTACATATAAACATATAGAACACCATTTTAGAGGATATATATATATATATATATATATATATATATATTATATATATATATATATATATATATAGTAACAGGTCGATAATGTTATTTTTTGTACATAAAAGAAGAACTATACATACAATATACATGTACAAAAAATAACATTATAGACCTGTTACTATTTGGTTCCTATCAAATCATCATTAAATTCTTGAAGTAATTCATTTCATATGTGAAAAATTATTGTATCATTCTTATGTTTATGTAAACCCACCTATAGGTTTTCTTCAAGTATGTTGTTTATAAATTAAAGTATTGTTAAGCTTTAAAAAAAAAACATTACAACTTCAAAATACACACCTACATGTCTATTGTTCACATATTCCAACCTTGTTAAGCTCAAAACAAACATTGTGAATTCAAAATACACATTTGCAGGTCTGTTATTCATATATTTCAGTCTTTTTGAGCTCAAAAGAAACATTACAAATTTAAAATGCACATCTATAGGTCTATTATTCACATATTCCAACCTTGTTAAGCTCAAAGAAACACTAAAATATATGTCATGCTCATATTGATTTCTGAATAGATGTCTATGATTTATTATTTATGAGTATGACATGTAGATTAAGGTTGAATATGAGCATTTTCATGGGTTGAAAGTGATCTTTAAAACATACCAAGGTGTCCTTCAAGAGCACCGTATTGTTTACCTAGAAATAGATACCATTTTGGAGGCCAGAAGATTATTATAATTGGATTTTATTTATTCACCTTCACATGACTAATGTATATTGCTTAGTAATGAAAAGTGTTGTTTGCATAATAAATCCATAGAGGCAAAAATTATATTTGACTTGAAGAGTTAATGTGCTAAATGACTTGGAATGTTGTAAATAATACACAATATTGACATGTTTTTTATCAATACATAAAATCATGCATGGTAGGAATTATAATAGGTTGTTATTCCCCTCCCTTAATTATTTTTTTAAGGCCTTCTCAATGTATTCATAAACATATACCTTTATACAAGAGAGTGTTTATTATTTTTAAGGAATACCTTGTAAGGGTATAAAATGGTGTAAATTAAGTAAGTATCAAATTATATACATGTTCATTCATTATCTTCTATGTATAAAGTGAAACTAAATTTTTGAGATTAGTATTTAATCAATACCATGTGTTATATTGACCCCTCAAGACAAAAACCTAAATAGTAGTTGTTAAGTGATGTTTTGTTGTAAAAACGTACCTTTTAAATAAGTTGATCTTGTTTATTATTTTGACCTGAACCTACATAATGGATGATGGATGTGGAATTAAATATTTATAGATCAAAAAGTATTCTTATACATCATATTTTAAGCATGTAAACCTTGTAAATGGTTGTTAATATTGAATCAATCATGAGAAAGTTGTGTTGTGAATAGATAACCCATATTTTTGTATATTTATGAAATATGATTATAAATTAAATGTTTTGGTCAATGTGATGCTATAGTTGTATGCATTTTTAGTTCACTGTATTTTTTAGAGTTTCATTTTTTTGGAAGTCATGAATATATATTAGATATAATGAATTAGGATTGATTTGAAACTTGTCCTACTTAGTAAATTCTAAGCTCATAAAAGGTAATCTTACCAAAAAAATCATTGCATAATTATTTATATTGGGACACAATAAATTCACATCCATTAAACCTAACCAAGAGATATAATACTACACAATACCAAAGGAGAGGGTTCCAAAACCTCTAGGCAAATGATACTATGCAATAACCCTAGTTATGCCTATAATACATAAAATAAATCTAGTCTAGTGCTCACTAAAGCTTGTGGCACAAAGGGGGATAGTTAAACAAATAAAATAAAACATGCGAAGAAAATTCTACTCAATTCAATTTAGAGGTAAACTAAGCAAGGAGTAAAAAATGCATCCCATTACTTTGTGCAATATCAATCTACCAAATGAAAGAGTAAAAGTTAGGACTACTTATATTGAATGAACTTATCATGCTTCAATCTCTTTTTTGGTCAATGGTGTTTTGAAAGAGGTTTTGTGGCTTTGTAAGGATCACACTAGAGAAATAAGCTCTAGGATAAAATACTCCTACTTTGCATCCAATAATTTCCCACAAGACAAGATTCTTTCCTTCCAAGGCAAAACATTAAGAAATAACTCCTCAAATGTAGAAATAGTAGAATTATGAGATATAGTAATGTGAAAATGAATGTTCCTCTCTATTTTTTTAAAGTGAAGGTTATATTTATAGATAACTATTAAGCCTAAACCCTCTTGGGAATTTATCCAACAAGATCGATCGAATTGATCTTGTTAGGTAGGAAACATAGTTGTTAGGTGTTGAACTAGGTCAGTTGGGTGGATGTAGTTCCATAACATGCATTCAATCCTTAACAAGATCAACTTGGCTGACATAGTAGGAAAATGAAGAATAAGAATGTTTTATTAGTCATGGGATATTTTGGGAAGGCATATTGTATAAGGAGTTGGATAAGGGCATGAAAGGTGTTGAAATAGGCAATATAAATATAAAATAAATATTTAAGTTGATATTTAGACATGGACATATAGTTTTTGATACTTTAAGTATAAGTTTACATTTAAACATGGACATGTAATTTATTATACTTTAATTTAAATTTTATATCTATACTTTTAGGATGTTTGAGAGTGGTTTTGGACCTTTAAGAGCTATAATACAAATTCTAGATTTTGGAGGGTCCTACTAGATTTCAGACTTAGACATATTTTAGAGTTTTAGGATTTTAGACTTAGCCATATTTCATAATTTCAATATTTTGGGGAGATGTCATAGGAGATAAATGGATAGACACTTTAAGTATGTTGGACTAATATTAAGAATGATACAAAGCCATACCAATCTTGTGAAGCACCAATGGTCTACCCATTCCTTTTATGGTGCACCCTTAAAGGCATACACTTAGAGAGATTGAAACTCAAAAGGTTCCTACAAGAGAGAAAGTGTTAGTAAATGATAAAGTGAAAATATTGTGTACATACATATTCCCCACTCAAAGCTCATTACATGTCATAAAACTATAACATGGGATGGTGCTTAAAGAAATAACATAAAAACACATGAAACTAATATAACTAAAAATAAATTCTTTAATTAATAATGAAATTAAATGAAAGTAACTAAAAGTACCATATACACACCTTGGCTTACCTTTCTACTAAATGATTACATGAAAATATCCTAGTCTTGACCATGTAGGGAACATTACTTGTATTTTAAAAACCCTAGGGATACAAGACTAACAATAGAATCAATGCATGCATATATAGGATGGGTAAAGTAACAATGAATAACTCTCAAAACTGATTAAGTTACTTATAAAAATAGGCAAGCTAGGATAGAACCAAAACATCAAGCATGTAAATGAAAAAATAATGACAAATGAATCTAGAACACACTAAATCATGTTTGGAATCATGTAAAACATAAATGAAAAAAAATACTGTAGAACATACCAAATCACGTTGGGAAGCATGTAAAACATAAATGATGAAAATGAATGTAGAACATATTAAATCATGTTAAAAAACACGTAAAACATTGTAAAATAAAAAATAATGTAGAACACACTAAATCAAGTTGGGAAACATGTAAAAAATTATGGGTAAATGAAATATCAATGCAAGAATACTATAAAAAATACATGTAATCAAGTGAAAGGTAAATACATGATAAACAAATCAAATCAAAAATAAAGAAAACATAGATGACTGAAATCATGTCGAACAAAACATGAGTACAACATAAATAACTAAAAATGAGATGTAAAATGTCCTATGTAAGATAAGTGAAATCTACAAAAATCAAACAAGAACATGACGGAAAGATGAAAATCAAAATCTCTAAAGGATGACAATTCAAACTTAGTGCTTGTTATAAAATATAATGTAAGAAAACACAAACACATAATGACATGATTAGTATGACAATGATATGGTGTGTAAAGTATATAGTGGAGGGATGTTTGTGAGGAAAACCTAGTCCTATTGGAGGTATTATAATGGAACTCATAATCTATAAACCAAGATACATAAGTAGGTATATGTGATCAATGATATAATAAACTAAAATAAATATCCAATAAGGGGAATTTTTAGAAAATAATGATGTAAATAAGTAATGTGAGGCACCACATGGGTTATTTGAATATCCTTAATTGGTATGAGACATGATAGACAAGTGATTAAGGCTAATAACTATTGACATCAAGGACTTAGGACACTTTGACTAATGGACAAAAAGTTTAGGCTAAAAGTGAAGTACATAGATCATCCCATGAAGGTTATATGCATGAAAATTAAAATAGATCCTACCTTACCACACATTCCCCATTCTTCAGGACCCCATATAAAGATGTCACTCTACACTTGTGTGAGAAATTAGGTGGAACTATAAGTATATGATATAATGATACCTCCTACCCCAGTATACTATCCTACCACACCCCAATAGACCTATATTATATCATGAGGCTAACTATGGAGTTTGAGCTTTGACTAAGATAGGATATGTGCCAAATAAAGATCACATATTTTGATGTGATTTGAATTTTAATATTATTTTTGCCTTTTAAACATTATCTTTTATTTATTTTATGATTTGGATTTTAATTCTTTTTTTATATTTTTATATTCCTCCTCCATATGGATTCAAAGAACCAATCATGAATGAAATAGGTGAATAACACAAGATAGCTTACACTTAGTCACTAGAGAAAAATACCTAAAGCCTAAGGTGTCTAAAGACTCCTAGACTTGCCCAAAAGTAAGCGTGCAATCTCAAAATCAACCTATGTGTGCCTCAAATGAAAGGAAATAATGGAAAGATGGGGATCATGAGAGATCCACCCATGTGATAAGTGATACAATGATGAATATGATCATAAATGATCACAAGGAGGTAAAAATAGTACTATGAAAGGGATGGGTCTATTCTTATGATAGTCATGTCACTAAGAACTTGTACTAACCTACAAGGGGTCTATCACAAGACATACCAATAATAATAGTCATCCCAAAAGAGGGGGAAGGTAAATGGTCATCCCAAGAAAGTGGGGAAGTAAATAAGGGTCATATAATCATAAAGATACTAAGGTAAAAATAATATAAATTTGATAAAGTGAAAATCAATGAAAAACTCAAAGGTGCTACCTAATAACCACAAAGGAAATAAATGTCAAATGTAATGTGATATAAAACCAAAGAACCAAAAAGAAAACAAGGTGTTAGTAAATTTAAAGAAAACTAAACAAGCCAAAGGAAATAGTGTTGTAATTAAAGTGAAACTAAATTAAATAAGACACAAAAAAACTAAGAAACATGAGACAAAAATAATGAGTAAAATCTATGCTAACATCTATATCAAATATGAGCATGTGAAATACAAGCCTATACATCTCAAAAGGTTTTTTGAAGTTGATTTTTTTTATTATTATGTAATGTAGAAGAAGAATGGGCATCAGAGGATGTACAAAAGGCTAATATAATGTAGGGAGGAAATCACAAGATGCACCAAAGTCTAAATTGATATGTGGATGGGCATTGTAATATGACCCAACATGTGATGTGGAATGAGGTGAAGCCTAGTTATTAGAAATAGGTAAATGTGTTGATATGTTGGATTTTAATGATGTTAAAATTGATATAGGATATGTAGGAGAGGTCTGAAGAGGTCTATAATCTAAAGGAGGACCATTTATAATGTGATTTGGAGTAAGCATTTGAAATAGGTGCTCTTTGGGTTTGAGTGACCTAAGAAGTTGAGGTTTGATGAATAAAACCACCTATTTGAAGTTGTTTATGTTAGCTATCCTTTATTTATTGTTGTATAAATAAGGATCAACTATGGTTTTGACAACATCAGTGGATGAGGTGGAGGTATGGAGTAATTATTTTTGATCATTAGGTAAGTGATATTGATGTGATTATGATTCTTTAGATTGGGTTTGAAAGGTTTGAAGATAGTATTGATCAATTTTTTGTGTAAGATTATTAAGATTAAAATATGGACAAATAAAGGAAGCAAGAAGAAATAAGTGAAGATCATGATAAGTATCCTAAGATTGACCTATCTTAACATGCCACCAATACAAATTATTAGTATTGTACCATTTTGGAGGAAGTTTGAAAGGATCAAAGCTCATGTGTCTAGAGGGTGAAAATTTAATTTTGAGTTATTATAGACTCAAGGGAGGGTGGGTTGGGTTAAAATTGGTTGAATTATATGCTCCCTTTTGAATTTAGGGAGGCTTATATGAATCAATGTTATGATATAATAATTTTAAAGATTACTTAGTAATTGATTGAGGTGATTCAAATTGAGTCATAATAAAGTCTTGCCTTTTTTCTTGGTCAAAGGCTTCTGTTGGCATCCTAAATTGTACCCTTAGCTGAGAAGGGGATTGTTTAGGTCCTCTTATTCAAACCTAGTCCAACATGGGAATGACCCTAGGATCTGGGTCACCTAAGATTGGGTTAGATCTCTGGAGAAGGCCGAATTCCTTCTGGATATATCACCTAAACTTAAACCTAGATTAACTATTGCTTGGAAAAGGGGGAGATATTAACAATAATATATGAAATCATTTAAATGAGGTGATACACTAGTAATTTGAAAACTTATACTTGCATAAGACACATTAAAGACTAAATAAGATCACTTCACTCATTTTTGATCAGCCCTCACATAATTATTTCACAAAAGGCATCGACTAACTATCAACCTAATATGGGAGGGTAGTTGTCCACTTTCAAATTAGTCAACAAACTATATATTGCACTTAGAATGACTTGTGAGAACTACTAAAACTCTTCATAAAGGTGAGAAAATTTAGATAGAGGTAAGGAAATCATACACTCACTTAACCACATCAAATAAATTCATAAGACACACTTTAATTTAACATGCAAATGGAGGAATTTAGTCTTTTATTGCATTAAATAGGTGTTACAATACAAATTTTGGCATATCCTAGGTAAGACAAAGGCATAAGAGTCTTTTTCTCTAAAAGTATTACAGAGTTATTTTTTAAAAGATTTTTTTTATAGAGAGAGATACAATGTGGAAGAAGATGGGATATATATATAGAAAAAAGAGAGGAAGGAGAGGAAGTTGTGCAAGTAGAAAACATTGAATGAGGTCTAAATAATCTTGATGGATTACCATTAATCAGAGGGTGTTGAGTCATGATATTATCAAGAAGGAAAAAAATTTAAAGGCTCTATAAAAGAATTGAATGCTCCACTATCTTTATCCAACCACCAGGTCTCCTTCTTGGGACTCTACACCACTTTCTACTTTATCTACTCATGAGGTCAAAATCCTCATATCTTGGAACTAATAGAGCCATGCTTTGTCTACCTTAGATGGTTGAAAGTACCTACTAGTCAAGGAAATGACTATGTTGAATTATGAGACACCTACTCATAATCACATATTTTCCCCTATCCTAAACCTGAACATAGGTCTTACTATAGATTGATAACCAATCTCATTTATTGCTTTTCATAGTCACAATATCCATTAAAATCTACCAAATGTTTATTCTTGATTCAAAAACTACTAGTCCATATTTGATCTTTGTATTAGGCCCTAAAATACCTATTTTGCCTTTATAAAGCTCTAATGGTGATTGCTCGATCCCTAAAATATCTATTCTGGTTCAACCTAGATCATCTTTAAACTTGGCTCTTATGCATTTTCTTACCTAGGTCAAAAATAGCTTTGTTAACCTCCATCAAAAGTATCTTAGGCTTTCTTGGGTCAAAAATAGCTTCATCAACCTCCACTGGAAGTCTTCTAGGCTCACCTTTATTTATTAGTCATCAAATTATTGACCTTGCTCACACAATTGATCTTTATCTATATGAATTAATACAAGCCATCGATCTTCTACCAGTTTAACACACTTAAGACACTTGTTAGTCATGCATTTTATCTTATGATCCACTGACATTTTGACCCACCATTCACTGTTAAATCTACTTTGTATGAGTACACATTATTCATTGATCTTCTTAGACCCACTGACTTGAGCTTCATCCACACACCATTGGATCTAGATTCTAATGTTGAGATTATGCCACTTGTCACTTGTGCATTCACCCTAGAGATCCTTTAAAATATTTGAAACCCAATGGTTATTTCTTGAGGATTTAACTTGACATCCCTATGCATGTCTCCACTCTACTTATTCAATTTTGAACACTTATATCTTGAGATAGACAACTCATCAAGACATGAAATTTCTAGAGTATGATCTTGGCACTAAATACATTGATCCTGTGTGACCCTTCAGCTTTGGGAGTATTTTTTGCGTATTATAAGATACATAATTAAACTAACCTATTCATTTCTACATAACATGTAAGATGGTCTAGTTCATTTAGAATTGCACTAAGAACTATTTCTTCATCTCTCAAATATCTGATGAGTCTCTGAGGCCTATATGAACTCATTTCATAATCTTGATTGCATTGATCATAATGAAAATCTGATTCCTTAAAATTTGACAAACTACACTTTAAGTTTACATAGAGTGTTTCAAAATCTTTGCAAGATACATGTGATATTTGAACCACTCATTCCATCTAAAACTCTGTTTAGCTCATCCATTTAGGTAGAAGCTTTGGTATGTAGGCCAAATTTGGCCAACAGCTTCTTCTAAAGTTATAAGGGAAAACATCTAAACTTTGTGTTGAATATGAGATTTAAGAGTGGTAACAAATAATTTTATAAGATTAAAATCATGAATGTTATGGTATAATTTGTGAGATAGATACTTCCATCACTTGATGAAAGTGTGAGAATATTTATTAGGAAGTTGTTTGGCATTGATTAAATGCCTAAGGTAATTTTCAAGAATATCATTATGTTACAATTCATTCACTAGAGAATTGACTAAATCCTCCAATTGTCTAATGGAATGTCTAAGAAGTTGATTATAACATTCAAGTGCATCACCAACAAAGGTTTGGTGTAGGATCTTAGTGGTAGCAAAGGTGTTAGTTTTGACACATTTCTTATAGAGGTTACCAAAATAATTAATAAAGATAATTGGGTTTTTAGTTATATCATATGTAATAATTGGGGAAATGTTTACAATATCTATGGATGTAATGAATGGAGCTAACATTTTATTTTGAATATGTTGAAGTTTTTTTATGCAAAGGAGGTTGAGGGATGAGATTCTTGTTGGCATCTCTAAGATAAGGTGGGATAAAATTATGATTTGGTAGAGTCATGATGAATTGAAGTGGTTGAATATCCATTTATAATATATTAAATTATATTTACATCATTTTAGAATTATTAGTTGTTTACATAAGATTCATTTGTTGAGTCATTTGAGAAAGAATTTGAGTTGTATCAATGGGAGGAGTAGGATTCTTGATTGAAAGAGGATTTTTGGGTGGAAGAGGATTCTAAACATCATTATGAGGAGGAGGAGTAGGGCGAGTAACTTGAACTGTATTACGTTGTGTTTGTCTTGTGGATGTAAAAGTTAGGTTACATGATGGAGTAATTAGTTTGGGATTAAGAAGACACGAAGGAATAAATTTAATAATTTCATTTGGAGTGATAATATAATTGAGGTTCTTATCTAAGTCCTTGATTATGCAGTGTCATTAACTAATTATAAGCTAAAAAGAAGACATAATTGTTTAATTACTAGCTTACTGAACTGGGTTGACCACCTATTAAAGTAGGTCAACCACCTATTGGACTATGCCAAAAAATAGAGGTAAAAAAAACTAGGTCAACCACCTATTGAACTCAGGTGTCCAAGGCCTACATAGTTAACTAGGTCAATTTAGTCAAAAACTATGAAGAAATATAGTAACATGAAATTATACTAGGTCGGCCATGTCCTACGGAGTTGGCCAAGTTGATCTAGTTGAATTTGGGAAGAAAATAATAGTCTAAAAAAAAAGGCTAGAATAAATAATATTAACTAGATTGATCTAATTAAATTATATGAAAATAATAAAAAGGCCAAAACAAACTAGATCAACCAACTCGATCTAGTTAATTGTGTGATACACTTTTAATATAATTAAAAGCTAGCAAAAGTAGAATAGAAATTTGAAGTAATGATTAATTTTACTAGGAAATAAAAAATGATAAATTGAGATAATTTAAAAATTGAATTACTAAGGTGGTAAGAGTAAACCTGGAAAAGAGAACAAGATCAACTAGGTTGGTTTAGATGTATTGCTAAGGGTGTTGAAGAGTTGGTGACTGGGTCATCTAGGTAAGATTTAGTCTTATAAAGGCAAAAATATTTGAAACATAGCAGTTAAATAGAATTAACCATGTAAATATAGTCTATAAAAAGATAAAAACTAAAAAACTTAAAATAAGACATGATCGACCAACTTGATCTAGTTTGCTAAAAATTGAAAAATTAAAAACTGTTAAACTAAACAAGATCAACCAACTCGATCTAGTTGACCGTAAGTCAAAAAATTAAAAAATAGTAAAATAAGACTAGATCGACTAATGTGATATTGTTTGTTAAAATGAAACCCTACAATCAAAAGGATAAAACTAGATTGAGCAACATGATCTAATTAACTATACAACTTAGACATGTAAATAAAGAAAAAGACAAGATTGACCAACTCAATTAGTTAGTTAAAGAATAAACCTATATTAAGAAAATGAAACTTGATCAAATGACTCAATATAGTTGATTATGACTAAAATAACTAATGGTGTAAGGGTTAGATTCACATCAGGCTCATTAGAATGTATACAATAAATTAGGATGGATCTACAACTTATCCTACTTAGTGAATTCTAAGTTTAGAGAAGATAATATTACCAAATAACTCATTGCATAAATATTTATATTAGGACATGACCAATTCAAATCCACTAAACCTAATTAATGGTTCTCTTAATAAAAAAATACCAAAGGATAGGGTTCTAAAGCCTCTACACAAATGATATTATGAAATAACCCTAGTTAGGCCTACAATACATAAAATAAATCTAATCTAGTGCTCATTAAGGCTTGTGGAACAAAGGGGGATAATTAAACAAATAAAACAAAACATGAAAAGAAAACTCTACTCAATTAAATCTAGAGGTAAACCAAGCAAAGAGTAAAACATTAATCCTATTACTTTGTGCAATATCAATCTACCAAATAAAAGATTAAAATTTAGGAATACTTATCTATTGAGTATTGTCATTGATTTAAAGGTACATCTTTTGAAGGTTGATGTCAAAGGTGATTAAGAATAGTTGGAAGTGTGTGATGTGACAAGGTACATTGAAAGAGTTTTATCATGACATAAAGAGAAATAAATAATTTGAAGACAACTAATATCTTATGTTTGAATGAAGGTATAAGTCATTGATGTCAAAGTGCATAGGAAGCCTAATTATGACATAAAGAGGTATGTGCATGAAAAATGAATGAAAATAGGCATGTGAAGGTTGTATGGAACTATTTGAGCATGTATTTAAGGTATTGAAGCATTCATGAGATTTTCAAGAAAGCTTGTAGGGGTAGGACCTTCAGTCTAAGTCTGTACCTAGACCACTCTTAGACCCTACCTAGACTAATAAGGTATGAAGATAATATATCAAGATAATTATGCATATGTGAGAATAGATAGGAGTGAGATAAGTTTTTTAAGGCATGTTTATAAAGTTTTAAGTCAATATTTGAAATAAAAGTGTATTAATCACTATTTTATGCCTTTTCGAGCTCACATAATGAGGTATCAAATGTGAGAAGAACTTTCAAACATTCATTGGCACATGTAACCTCTACATGGGAGTCTGATCTATTAAGGAGAGATGGGAAATGGTTATAGCTAAGATATATAGGTATTATTTTTGGATTCAAGTGACACTCCTTTATTAACAATCATTAACACCAAAACCTGTGTCAAATTAAAACCCTAATAAGGATAGAATATGAAAGATTTTGTTTAAAATTGCTTAGGATGGATTCAAATGACTAGATAAGTTATTGGATCATGTAGTAAACTCTCCTAGGAACCTCTAGGTAGTGGTGGTTAGTTAGATGAAAGAGAAAATACACAAATACATGCTTATTTATCAAGAAGTTGTTGTAGCTCTCAAAATTTGTTTTGGCCAAGAAACTAAAATAGATGGTAGGAGAAGCTAAAAACTCATTTTACATGTCCATGATGATTTATATAGTCTATATCCTTAAATTTTTCTAATTTTGTCATCTAATTAAGCCAGTCATAGATAGACCTAATGGTGTGAATAGTGTAAGACCCATACAGAGATGAAGAGATAGATTTGATGGTTTTTGCATGATAGATTGATGAAAAAAAGTGAATTAAGAGATCATTTATGAATTTTAATCATGTTAATGATTTTAATAAGTTTTAGAGGTCAGTTTATACAGTGAAAATTTTTCTCACAAAATGGTCTACTTGGTTTAGATAAGACTATGAGATATAAGGTCAAGAAATTGGTCTACAAGACCAATATTTGCCATTAGACCATACAATGTTTATATCTAAGAATGTTATAGAGATATAATAATACTATTTTTATGAATTAAGAGTCATGAAAAGTGTCTATATAGTTGTTGGAAGTCTAATTCATCATGACTCATTTTTTAGGTGAATTGGTAATTCTAAGTAAGTGAGTTTTAAAGATATTCTTGAACCTTTATCTCCTAAGTGAAGGTGTTATGTGAATTTGATGATAACCTTAAGGTCATGGAGAATATTTCTACATGTTTCATTTTTTAGAGTTCAGTAGCTTAAGGGTGTTTAAGCTTCATTTTTATAAGATAGACTTTTGCGGTACATAGGCTTAATAGGGCATTTTATCCTAAAAGAGCTTTCATGGTTTGAATGAAGGCTACATGTATAATAAATAATGGAGTAGGTTAGAAGAGTTATTTTCCCAAGTGTTTTAATGGTTTTTATTTGTTGAAAAAAGTCATTTGGGCCCAAGAAGATCAAGTTTTTGATGTTTAGAGGATAAACCTAATACAATTAGGTTTCCATGAGGCCCAAAAGAGGAGTAAAGCCTAATTTAGTTATTGTAGACCAAAATGGGTTCAAATTACATTTGAATCATGTTCATAAGATGCTTTAATACCTATTTTATGGATATCCTAATAGGTTGAAGGTGTGTGGCTGACCAAATGGTGTGTGAGCATAAGACTAGTATATATACAAGGAAATTTAGGCTTATTTGTATGCATGAAAAATAAGTGAATAAAATATTACATGGTTGAGTAAAAGGAGGTATTTAAATGAGAACATAGCATAAGATCATAGGTGTGGTGATAAAAATTCATGAGGTGGATGAGTTGGTGCTTCCTTGAAAGTAGGTACTTGCTAAAGCCTAGTCAAGTGGGTGCTTGACTTTATTGGGGTTGGTGCTCCAAGTTGAGGTGGTGCTCAAAAAAATTTGAATTTTTGTTTTATAGGACTATAATCCATTTTCATAGATCATAGTGGGTTTTATTCCCCTTGAAGGTTTCTCACTCATTTGTGTTATCTTATTTCATGCTCATCTAAATGGTTCTTTATGTTTTTCTAGATCATTATGTTGATTTAATAGTTCATGAATGATGGAGTATAATTAAATGAATTTTTTTAAACACTGATTCACCCCCCTCTCAGTGATTGTGTTTCCAACATTATCTTGAATGAACATGTCATACCTCAATTGCTCCCTTGGCTACTGGTGATTTGAAGGAGGTTTTTGTGGATTTATAAGGATCACACTATAAAAATTAGATTTAGGCTAAAAAAATCCTAGTTTAAATCCAAGACTTTCCCACCATACAAGCTTCTTTCCTTCTAAGACAAAACTCTAAGCAATGACTCCTCAAATGTAGAAATAATAGAATTATGAGCTATAATAATGCAAAAATGAATTTTCCTTTTTATTGGATTGAAGTGAAGGTGGTATTTATAGCTAAGGATTGAACTTAAATCCTCTCAAGAATTTATCCAACAAGATCGACCAATTCAATCTTGCTAGGCAAGAAATATATTTGTTAGGTGTTGAACTAGGTCAGTTAGGCTGATGTATTTTTGTAATGTGTACCCAATCCCTAACAAGATCAATATGGATGATATAGTAGGAAAATGAGGAATAAAAATATTTTCTTAGTTAGGAGATGTTTTTAGAGGGAATAATTCTTAGGGAGTTGATAAGGGAATGAAAGGTGTTGAAACAAGAAGTATAATTATAAAATAAACATTTAAGTTGACATTTAGACATGGACATATAGTTTCTTATAATTTAAGTATAAGTTAACATTTATATGTGGAAATTTAGTTTCTTATACTTTAATTTAAATTTTATTCTTATACTTTTAGGATTTTTGAGAATGGTTTTGAGCCTTTAGGAGCTATAATGCAAATTCTAGATTTTGGAGGGTCATACTAGATCAGACTTAGCCATATTTTAGGATTTTACAATTTCATACTTAGCCATATTTTAAGATTTTAAGATTCCAAGGAGACATCATAGGAGGTAAATAGATATAAAGTTTAATGAGGTTGGACTAAGAATAGGAATGATACAAATTTATAAAAAACTTATGAAGCACCACTGGTCTACCCACCCCTTTCCTAGTACACCCTTTAAGGCATAAACTCAGAGAGATTGAAAATTGATAGGTTCCTATAATAAAGGAAGTGTTATTAAATGATAAAGTAAAAATATTATGTGTATATAGATATATGGTATCTATAATCTACTCAAATGGTTGCATGTAATAGTGATTGTACTTGAAAACACATAGTTCTTTGATGGTTTTGGTAATTTCTATGGATGTTCATTATATGTCACCCTAATTAAAGGGTAAGACGCCTCCAATATTAGGAGATGTGTGGAGGAACACTAGGTCTATGGTTGGAGGAAAAACATCTGAATGATGTTCTCCCTCATTTTTGATTGATACTGAACCCAAACTACTTACTCATGAATGTCAAACACATTTGTCCATCTCTCAAATGTATAATTTGAGTTATAACTATTCTATTTGATAAAATACAATATAGTTTATACATTTATATTTAAGTAGGTAGGTAGTTGTTCCCATGGATCATTTTAATAATTTTATACTTTAATATTAAAATTTTTGTAGTATAAAATAAAGTCTATTATTAAAAATTATGTTATTGAAGATGTACTTCTATTTTAATAAATGGTTTAAAAAATTGAAATGTTACTTGTGTATTTATTAAATGTAAAATATGGTAATTTTCAATTATTAAATGAGATGTACATAATTAGATAAAAATAAAAATAAAATGTGGTGAAATAATTTTGAAATAATCTCAATTGGGATGGTACAGGACCTGGTTGATCACCATCATTGCCCTCATCAACACTACCACTATCTTCATCAACATTAGAAATGTTTATAGGATCAATACTTATATTAGTGATTGTGTGGAGGGTGGATTAGAATCACCATTATCATCAAATAAAACATCTATGTTGACTTATATATTCCTTGTCTTAGGATTAATGAGTTGTTATGCCTTCGAATCTTCATTATACTCAAGAAATACACATTCTAAGGATTTTTCATCCATTTTTTTCCTCATATTATTTGGAATATTCATATGTGCTTTGTAACTAGAAAAATGAAGATGAAATATATAAGGATTAAACCTTAATCATGATTATGTTAGAGTGATACCATATGGATTTTTTGTGTGCATGATTCAAAAATTAAACCATTGTGTAAACTTATTATGCCCAATATGGATGTGCAAAGTGGGAATATTTCAACATGCACCATATCATTTCAATAATTTTATGAATGTGTCACTTGGAAAAACCATTTTTTATGTCATATAAGGAATAGTTAGTTGATGTTGAATGCCATGTGCCTTCAAAAATGTAAAAAATTCATTGCTAGTTTGTTTCCCTCCCATGATCTGAGTGTAGGACATGTATGTGAGATTAGATTATCACTCCACTAGAGATTTGAACTTTTTGAAAAATTAGAAGGTTTGATCCTTAAACTTAAATAAATATACCCATATTTTTCATAAGTGATCATCAACAAAGAGCTGAATTTTTTTAAATCAATCAACACTAGGTGTGAAATTTCTATAGAGATTGGTGTGTACCAAATCCAATAAACCAATCACCATTTATACACTTGTGCAAAATTATGCTCTGTGTTTTTGTAGTTAAAATATTAGAGAAAATATCTATGGTTTTATTTAGTGAAGTAAGTCATCTCACCATCTTGTGTCTATTGAGTGTAAGCACCCAAAACTTAGGTGTCCATATCTCATATGCCACATATTAGCTAATTCTATATCTTTTATAACTAAATTTTGATTGTCTTTGTGGATGGCATCAAGATGAAACATTTTTATGACACCAAAAGCTTGTGCAATTTTTTTAAGATTCTAGACTTGGAATGCATTTAACCATAAAATGGATATGGGCCCTGTTTCTCTAAGTTTTCACTAATTATATTTAAAAGAAAGAAACTAAGGTTAAGAGGTTAGGTTTGATGTTACCTAGATTTAGTGCACACCATATCCAAGCTTTGTGGGAGCTCCTCTTTGGCTATGGAGGAAACGCCTACAGTAAGAAATAAACTTGAACAAAGAAGATGTTAAAAAAGGATATGGTGGACTGCCAAGCTATGCGCTCAGTCCCGGAAGCATAAAGCTCCATAAGGGATGATAGTCAAATATTTAAAGAAAAGATTTTTGTAAAATAAGAAATGATAAATGACTAAGAAAGAGAAAAATAGATAGCACGTACCTATTCTCTACAGTCTGTGTGTCACAGTCACTAACGTCGGTAGGTCTATCGAGGCCAGTGGGCTAAATGGTGACGACATCAGTTAAGGTGCTGATGTTGGTAGGGCTTGTTGGCCTTAGATGGATTTTAGAGTATTTTCAGGGCACACAGGGGGTTTCTAGAAGTTTGAAAGTTGGTGCAGGGTTACGGGAAGGTGAATGAGGTCTGAGGAAGGGTAGGTGGAGGATTGGTGTGAGAAAGGGGTGAGAATAAGAGGAAGGCCTTTTAGCCCCTCCATAGAAGAAGTCGGGCCTCTTGATAGTATTTATAAATATCAAATAAAAAATAATTAACAATGTATTCTAAAACACTAAATTGAGAACCAGAATACTTAGTTCTATTAGGTGAAGAACCAGAGGTGTCAGAATGCTTATTCTCATTATGGCTGATGTTGAGGTCCTCATACAATGTTTCAATCCAGTCTCTGGAATGAATTGTGTAGAGCTTCGATAGCCAAGAGAATGATAGTCAAATTTTAAAACTTGAGGTCTCAGAGTGTGCGTGTCAATGTGCAAAAAGGTGGGGGGCGAGCTCAAGGTTAGAGCTTGGCTTATGTAACTGACGTTGGTGATCCCGCTAGCATCGGCCAAGGGTTGACCGACGTCAGCGGATAGAGAATAGGTAAAAGGGCTATTTTTAGCTCTCTACTCATTTCTCCACCCACAAAGTGCCTTTTTCATTGGAGAATGGTCAAAAAATAGGTTTATGAGGCACGAGAGTTGGCTAGGGAGTTAGGATGGAGTGAGAATAGGTCATGGGTAGTTAAGATTTGGAGGACCTAGTTTCAGGGTGACTCATAGGCTAAGAAATAGTCTTAGGGTGAGGTGTTTAGGTGAGGTGTCCATGGTGAAAGGGGTTCAAGTGTGGGTTAGGAGTGTTAACATTTAGAAGGGGACCAAGGGGGGTTGACATGATATTGGTGTCTACATTTGCCCCTTTTTGTCTTGTGGTTTGTCCTAATGAACTGCAAGACAAAAATAGATGTAGGTTGCCTCAGGTATGGGATGAGGTATTCCCCCTCAAAGCAGGAATCAAGAGAAGGTAATCTAAAATTGGGTGCTGATTTGATAGGTAGTGGATGGGTAGGGTGATGTTGGAGTGTGAACGCTGCAATAGTTGAGATTGCGTGTATACCACTTCACTTGATAGGTAGGTCAAATTATCATAGGCAAGGTTGAAGAGGACTAAAATCAAAGTAACCAATCCCCAGCTTATTAGTGGTAGCTGATTGGGTTAGATCGATCAAAGATTTAGCTCTAATGGTCGAGGAGGACTAAAATTAAAGTAACCAGTCCCCAGCTTATTAGTGGTAGTTGATTGGGTTATATCGATCAAAGTTGTAGCTCTAATAGGCATTGTGTTTTAAGTATTTGGGCTAGGAAGTGCTCTTGAAAAACATAAAAATGTCACAAATATTGGGGATCAACTTGGTCATGATCTAACAACAGGTGTGAGGGGCACATATAATTTGCTAACTATTTGTGAGGTAGCATATGCAATCAAAACAACCAAGGCAAAGTTGTCTCAAAAGTGTTCGTGGTCTGAGGAGATAGTCACGATCTCCAAGGTCATTTGTTGAGTCGAGCTGAGATATAAGTGATCTCAAGTGTTGTTTGTTGTGGTTAAGGAGATGTATGTGATCTCCAATGTGCCCCATGAGAAGTCTAAGGTGATTTCTACAGTGTCAGGGCTGGTTGTTTGGTCATGATTTTGGGCAGTTTTAGAGAAGACCTATGTTTTTATGTCACTGACATTGGTTAGGCCATTGATGCTGGTAAGTATAAAGGATATTACTTTGCCAATGTCAGTAGAATATTGGCTAATGACAGCGGCTAAGGGCACAATTTTATTGATATTGGTAGCCTAACAAACCCAACAAAAGTAGATTGGTGGCCCACCAAAAGTCATTTATGACTTTTGAAGTGTTGAAAAAGAGAGCTTTGAGTTTGTGAGTGATAGAGACCTCTTATTTGTCCATGTCATCAGTGCTAGGTGTCAGGGTGTGAGTGGTGAGGAGTGTTGGTGAGTGTTTGGGAGCATTGTGGGCCACTGGTGATTAGATTGAGGAGATGAGGTAGATAGAAATGGCAGACATTGGAGGAGGCCCTGCAGGAGGCCCACCACCATTGGCACCTGGTATACCACCTTAGCGGTGATGATGAGATGAGGTAGGGTGTGTTATTTGAATGTTTGATTGGTTTGGAATTTGATGTTATTTTTGTTATTTTTTGAGTTTTTAGCGATAGATCAGGGGGGGAGGGGGTTAATAGGCTAGGTAGGGTATTTTAGGTAGCTTTAAGAGTGTTTGTGGGGTTTTGGGGTGTGAAATGGGGAAGCCCTAAATTTTAGGGAAGGGCCAAACTAGTCACCAATGTCGACGGTTCCACCAATGTTGGTCGACAAAGTGACTGATGTCGGTTAATATGACTAACATCGATCACTTTTAGCTACTGATGTCAGTAAGTTAGATGTCGATGTTGGTTAGGTTAGAGCCTAGGTGATGGGCATATAGGTTTGTTTGATGGGAAAGTGTAAGTTGGTTGCAGCAGTTATGCGGTGATTTAGCCGAGCTAACCCCAGAAGACCCTGTGTCAACTGAGTGCTCCCTACATAGCCCATGCAAGGGGCTTCAGGCCAATGTAGTTCTCCCAAAAGGGAAAAAGTGTCAAAGAGGTTATTATTTATTTGTGTAACATTTGCTAATGTTGTTGTGTGTGTGTTGGTTGGATGCAAGCTAGGTAGACATTGATGCTGTGAGATCGTCTCCTGACATTGCTAATGCAGATGCGTCGAGACATCACAGGGGATGAGTGGGCACATATGGCCGTTGTAGGGCTTGGTGGGTTGTAGCGATATTATCAAGTTACTAGGGATGTCAGTTTGATGGTGGCATTGATTGAGTGGTGGGATCATACCACCAACACCTTTCACCTATTGATTGAAGAGTTGACTATGATAATGGAGGACGTGTATCAAATTTTGCAGTTGCTGATACATAAGGAAGATTTATATGCATGCTCAAGAGAGGAGCATGACATTCATATGGTTACATTGTTTGGGGAGCATGCTATTAAGGCGACCTACCATTCAACGAGTTTTGCCTATGAGTTGATTTATGCTACTGATGAGGATGAGCATCAACTAGCCATGCTAATGATGATCGACATCATTGTATATGCCCTTCTTGATGTAGAGGGAGGGAGATTCCTAACCTCAATGATCAGGGTTATGGCAGACATGTTAGGGGAGCAGATAGTTTTTATGTGGGCTCTAGTATTTTTAGCTCAATTATATAGGGAGCTATGGGGGATCAGCCGGTAGCAGCGGTATAGCTTGTGTGTGGGCCACCTCTTGCACTATTGGGCTTATGAGCATATCATGGTTACACGACCTCTTGGTCTCTTAGTAGTGATCCACGCTGGCTTCAAAGTTGGTTTTAGGTGGCAAGAGGTCATGGCACATACATGTGTGGATGCCATCATTTGAGATATTGAGTATTATAGGGGGGTATTAGATGCCATGATCCTAGCAAATATCATTTGGAGGCTGTACTTGTTAGATCTGGAATTTAGAGATTAGGCAGAGTAGCTAATGGGGGTTCAGAGCCTACGATGGGTGAGGGGTAGGTGAGTTGGAGAGCTTGAGAGAGTTCCTACTGAGAGAGTGCGGTGTCAGTATGGGCTGTTACAAGATGTGCTGCCTACTTTCCCATAGTATAGATGCGATGATATTGAGATGCCCCTCCCACTGCTAGAGGAGATAGAGTGGCCAAATTTTGAGGAGATACCTGCAAGTCCAGGTGTAGTAGATCCAAGGTGTACGGTGGCCTACTCGGCTTGGTGGGCAGGTCACTATGATGGGATTCAGAGGGGACCACCTCCCGATCTATAGATGATTAGTAAAGAGAGGGATGCCACCATCTAAGAGAGAGATGTAGCATGAACATAAGTGACAATGCTTTAGGGATAGGTGACAGTTTTGATGGCATAGGTGGTTACCCTGACATGGCAAGTTACTACATTGCAGGGGTAGTTGGCCATAGCCCAGGCATAGGTATTGGTAGGGTAGGGTTTTGGAGGGTAGGGCTCTATTTAGCCACCTCAATAGGTAGTGGAGCAACCACCTCAGCTATAGCCATAGTGTTCTTTATAGGGCATGGTATCGGGATCGATGGGTCCACCACAGACTGTACCTATATTTAGGTACAATACTGCATTGGATGAGATTGCATATTATGAGGGTGCCATCAGGGAATTTCCATAGATCTAGTGGTATTCTGAGATGTTAGCTCAGCAGTGATCTATGTCACGTGCCACTACCTCTAGTTCTCAGAGACGGTGATGGTCAGAGAGTAGAGATGATTCGGTGTCTTCGTGACCACGACCACCACCATAGCCTGGAGGTGTTTATAGTTAGTTGAGTTGTATATATATATATAGGCCTGCGTATCATTGACGTGAGATGTACATACATTTTGAGAGAGGCATAGATATATTGTACTATTTTAGATATTGTTTATGTATACCTTCATTTGACAGGTATATATATATGAGATGTTTGAGATATGGACATGTTATGGATGTGATTTTGTGTTAGTTGTTTTGGTTATGTTAGTGTTTTTAGCATTTCTCATATATTTGGTGGTACATGCTTGAAATGATGAGTGTATGATGATGTTATAGCCTTTTCCATATTATATGATGGTGTATGTTATAACATAGGTTATGTGGTTTTTCATCCTTAGTAGTATTGGTGATGGTGTATGCTAAAAAATGAAATGAGTTTATTTATGATTCAATAGGTTTCCATAGTGGTGATGGTATATGCTTGATATAAATTGTGTTTGGTTGATAGTTTCCATGTGTATTATTTTCCATAGAAACTAATGTGAATGGGATATGATAATTTATATAACACAAATTGGTATTTGCATTAAATAAATCATTATGTTATGTTAGTGGTTAGAAAATGTTTGGGTTGTATGTTATGTTTTGGCATGTGATGAAGGTGTGTAAGGAGTGAAAGGCGCATTGCTCTTTCATTGACAAGGACCATAATGATAGCATAGATAGGGTTTTTGCAAACAAAATTCCCATTCATGCATTATGTCGTTGACCATTGGTTTTTGTTAGAGAAGTACCCTAATCACTTGACGTTAAGTGAGCTCAAAATCCCTTGGGTATTTTGGGGTAATAGGTGTGATTATGTGATATGTGAGGATAGCGTAACCCTTTTTAGTAGGGATAACTTTGCCCCTTTTATAGGTGACCCTAAGAATGACTATAGGCAAGTCCATGACTTAATAGTTTGTCAGTCAATTTTTTTGGTAGACTGATCAATGCGGCAAGTCTACTTGGGATATTGTTTTTGTTTTGTGGTCATGTGAAGCTGATCAATGCAGGAAGCTTCTGAGAGGGTGCTATTTTTGTAGCAAAATTTGGGCATAGCCATCCTTCAAGGGAGTGGTCTATATTTTGGTTTGTATGTTTTGATTTCTTTGAATAGCTGTCCTTCAAGGGAGCAGTCTAGTAATTATAGCAATAATGCAACTGTCCTTCGAGGGAACAATCTACATTTATAGTTTATGACCTTTTAATATTTTGTTAGGCATCCCAGTTTTATGTTTTTTATTGATTTAACTTTTAGTCATGGACTAGACTATATGGGTTTAGGGGTTTCCCTTTTATTAGGACAAAGCATTAATGCTTAAAAAAAGGGTTAATTAATTTTTTGTGGGGAAAAAGGGTTGAAAGGAATAGGAATGAGGATGATGGGGGTTGCTCAAGGGACGAGCTCAAGTTAAACATCAAGTGAATGATTACTTGGTTAATAGTATAATGGTCATAGATGCAAGGCATTAAGGGGCTCAGGTTCTAGCTGGCCTTCAAGAGAAGATAGACGATAAGTGCCTGATCCATACTTGTGCATTATTATATAAGGTCCGAGCCAATTAGGAACAAACTTGCCTTGTTTGATTCTTTCCATATTGGTCATGTGTTGGTTTTTTTTAAGGATGATATCTCCAATTTTGAAATCTCGCTCTTTCAAATTTTTGTTGTAGGCACGCTTGATGCGATCTTAGTAGATATGAAGATGATTAAGAGTGGCAAGATGACGTTCGTCGAGTAAGTCAAGTTGTGTTAATCGATCTTGATGAAAGTCATCATTAGAGAGTATGTCATGCAAGGAGATCAACAAGTTGGTCAATACTTGATAAAATAAAGTCATCCTTTGGGCAAGCTACGTTGAGGTCATGATAGTCAATACAAATTTGAATTCCCCCTGTTGCTTTTGTGACAGGGACAATGTTTGACACCCATTGTGGATAATCAATGGGTTGGATAAATGAGATGTAGAGAAGACATTTAAGCTCCTTTTTGACAAGGAGTGTGATGCGAGGATGCATCCTATGAAGCTTTTACCTAACAATCTTAGTTTTAGAGGGTGGGATCCTGATCTTCCAGGTTGTAGTCTGTAATCTCAGAATCATTGAAGGTGACGAAAGCAATGGTGGGTAACAATTTGACTAAAGCAGCCAGTGGTTGGGGGTCTTCAAGTTAGACCTCCACTACCTATAAAACTTTGATTAAGGCTTGGTGATGTTGTGGAGAGCTTTGTATTAGGTCATACAAAGACATATTCACAGGTGTTTGGTGAAGTTGTTTCACCATGGAGTCGCGAATTACCTCTGAAGATGTTGGTTGAGATGTGGCCAAGATAGAAATCTTGAGTTTTGGTGGTTGAGAAGGCTTGGTGAATGGATATGTCCAAGGGGTAAAAACCTACTCTTTTCCTTTATCCTTTAGAGTTTGGGACCAGGTGGCCACATTAATAGTGTTGATTTCAAATAAATGGGGAGAAGGTGGTAGAGGGACCATAATCTCACATTGGGATCCCAATTTAAGTGAGGAGGTTTGGGAGGCATGGGATGGTATCGATAGTTTATTCAGGTGTTAGCGAATGATAACCTTAAGAGCGTTATAACTCTCAGTATCATGCTTAGGTGTGTGATGATATAAGCAGATTTGAGTGTCATTGAACCAAGATAGTTTTGATTTGAGAGGTTGATATGGCTTAATGGGTGGGAAAATGATGCTAGAAGACTGTAATAATTGGTGTAATAGTGAAGCATAGGAACCCACTAATGGGTCTGCACTCATTATTGCAGTAGGGGTTGACAACTTTTGTTTAGGAGTTGTAGGTGGAGTTTTTTGTTCTCTCTTTTTGGTTGGTGGTGTGGCCACATGCGTAGATGGCACTTTCTTGATTAGAGGTGTTGAATTTCTTGGAGGAAATATGTTTTTGATAGGTAGAGGGAGTAATGGAGGCAGTTTGTCTTTGTGAGGTGTTAGAATAGGGAGCAATCTGTTTAAAGTGGAAGGATGTGGACCCAAGATAGAGGGCAATGATGAAGGTAGGGGAAGAATTCCAACATGGTTTATCATCCTTCTTTAGTTTGGTGTGAGGACCACTATTATGCGAGGTGAGGTTCAAATCTAAATTCACTTGTGGGTGGGTTAGGTTTGATACAGGGCAAACACCAAGAGATTTAATCTATTTCAGCATGGTGGACACCTGTGAGGGTTTGGGTTTAGACGTGGAAGGCTAAAATTTTGAAGATTTAGAATTGAAAACTTGCTCCTCATCAGAGACTTTAGGGTAAATTGTCGTGGAAGGGTTGGCAGTATAAGGTGAAGTGAGATGTGTAGGATAAGGAGTCCTAAGTCACTCCCATAACGCCTCGTACTCTAGGTTCTTAGAATGGAGGAATCCTAAATTTTTTGCCAATCAAGAGAAGGGTTTAGATGACATCACATGAGGCCTTATAGTTGGTCCTTTAGAGGATTTGGGTGATTGTGAGAGTGGAAACATGTTGGACGCAGCAATCACGGGCCAAAGGTTAGAGAGAACCATCACCAGATCTTCCTCGGCTGAAGTGGGTGAGGTGGCGAGTTCTTCTCTTGGTAGAGAAGGGATTAGAGAATTTGGCTCTTCAAGTGGATAAAGCATAGGGATGATCATGCCTTCCATGTGTGGTCTAGGAGTGTGGAAAGTATGATCCTCCATTGGTAATAGGAAGGATAAGGGCGAGGCCACCAATGTTGGTACCATCAAAGCATCCTCCAATATGGGAGAGGTCAAAGTAGACTCTCTTACATGTGAAAGGGGGGTGGATGGAGGACTATCCTTCATTGGTGGAGGAAAAATAGGAGAGGAAGACTCCTCTAAATGGTGAAGCAGAGGGATGGTGGCCCCTTCTACATGAGGGTGTGGGGTATGAATAGTAAATTCTTCCAATGATAGAAGAAGAGGGAAGGTAGGGGCAAGAGGAATAGGTAATATAGGATCCTCACGAGGTATAAGAATGGATAGAGGAGGTGCTTGATGTCATGGGGGTGATGCAGGTGAAATGGGTTCATCCACGCGAGGAAGACGGTGAGACAAAGGGAGCTCTTCATTGCGTGGGGTGGTATGGGTAAAATAGGCTCTTCTACCTATGGTGGAGAAATGGGTTGACCAACCTCTTTAGATTATGGGAGAGGTTGGATAGGAATGAAAAGAAAGACCATGTCGATAGTGCATATGTTGCATTCATGAGGGTCATCGACCATGGTCTGAACATTGTTCTAACTTGAGGGATGGTTAGGAAATAGTTGCCTAAAGATATCGATGTTTTGGTTGTCCGGTGCATTAGGGTTATCCAAAACAAGGTCCCCTTTGTCTAACATGTCTTGAATAATATTTTTTAAGGTTTTACAATTATCCGTGTCATGACCCTTGACATGATGATAGTTACAAAAGTCATTTTCCCTATACCATGCAGGGATGGCTTGTGAGGGGTCAAATTTGATAGGTGGTCAGATTTGAGGGAGATTGAGGACTCCCTGCTTCACTAGTTTATCTAATACGGAAGCATACAATTCTCCTATTGGAGTGTATTGTCACTGTTCATACCATTGTTGGAATTGTCTAGTGATGTTTTGTGAAGTGGAAGGCTTAGACTGGTTGGTTGTGGTAGAAGATGGTGACCTAAGGACTACAATGTTCACCGATCCCTTGGACTTAGAGTGGGAAGAAGAAGGTTTGGAAGAAGAAGGGTCATTGGATTTTGTGTTGTTATTTTTGCTATGTAATTTGACCCTATCTTCTTTAACTGCATGGAGTTTAAGATTTTGGGCCATAGTGAAAGCTTCATCGAATGCGAGAAAAGTTTGAACACATATAGTGGATGAGATGTGCTTGGCACATGCTATTGAAAAGAGCTCAATGAACTCAGGTTGAGGTAGTGAGAAAGAGAGTTGGTTAATCAAACCACTCCAACGGGCGATGAAGTCAGCTATTAACTCATCCTCAAATTGTCTAATGAAATAAAGGTCTGTGATGGAGACTTTCTTGGTAATATTGATTGAGAAATGATCGAGGAATAACTAAGTGAGTTGAGTGAAGGTGAAGAGAGAATGATTGGTAATGGAGCTATAGCAGTCAAGGGAGGCACTAGAAAGTGACATAGGGAATGTATGAAGTAATAACGCATCATCATGAGCTATGAGGTAGCAAGCATGTCTAAATGCTTGTAGATGTTGTTGTGGGTCCTCTTTACTCTAAAAGTGAGTAAATTTTGGGAGTTCCCACTGGCTAGGGTATGGTCAGATAAGAACTGAAGGGTGGATAGGTTCATTACAAATTTATTCATATGAAAGAACACTCTTTGAACCTTAAACAAATGTCTCAAGGTTGGACATCTTATCCATCAGCATTTTAATTAGATCAGGAGATGGATTGGCATGAGGGGCACCCCCTAAGTTATAGGGTACCTAGAAGGCATTGGAAGGAGCGTATGTCATACTTGGTTGCATTTGTGTAGGTGCAACATAATGATAGTTTGTCATAGGGGCCGATGTTGAGGCTAAGTGAGCTTGTGTCACGAAGTTGAAGGGCATAACTTGACTAGATGCCGCCAAGGGTGGTTGAATGGTAGTGACACTAGTTAAAGGATAAGTGGTTAGTCTCGTGTTTATGGGTGTAAGAGTGGGTGGGATAGAGACAATCAAGTTTTAGAAAGGTGTCAAACTTGGTTGAATTGTTTGTGATTGAGGGGTTACAGAAACCCCGATGGAGGTAGGGCCAGAAAGGATAGAAGGGGAGGCCAAATCTTGAAAATTGGCCATGGTTGGGTTAATGGTCGAGGCTGTGGCATGAGTTATCATAGGTCGGGTAGTGGATGCTATTGATACCATTGCCACTTCATCCAAAAAAGTTGGCATCCCATAAATAGGGTTACCCAAAGGATCTCACATTTGGCTTCTAGCGAGATAATGTTGGAGAGCCTTGATGTTGTGGTCAAGGAATCTCTCAAAATCTTGATCCCCTTCGAGAACAATAGGAGGTTGATCGGGGGTAGGTTGGATAGGAGTATGCTCAGTGTTTGAAGTATACTCCATTTGATGACTTGACACAAAAGGTGAAGGTGGGAGTGGCTGTTGACTCACATGGTCAACAAGGAATTTGGCTTGACTACGTGTCAGGACCATCGAAGGTGAAAGGGGTTTAGGTTCCAAAAACTATGTGTTTTAGTTTTAAAAAACTAGAATTTGTGTTAAACAGCAAGAAATTTGGGTTTTAAGCTTGTTGTCTAGAATTTTTATTTATTTATTTATTGATAGTGACCGATGTCAGTTATTTAACTGATATCGATAAGAAAATGTTTTCGATGTGGTCAGTTAACTGATGTCAGTGAATGTTTGGTTGCTGACGTTGGTGGAGAAACCGATGTCAATTTTTGTGCAATTCTAAAAACATAGAAGATTGATAGTTTTTGGAAGAAGAAGATAATCTGAGTTATTTTAGACTTCAGAATGGTATGACCTTACTAGCTAAAACACTCAGATAAAATAGTAGAATAGATGATTAGGCAAGCAACCTCTAAAATGTTAGATTCCTAGGAATGAGTTTTAAATTCATGGTGACTTATGCCTTAAGAGAATGTGTTGGGAGTTGGGCTTGTAGAACAGGTCCTAGAGAGGAAGTCTATGGCTAGTTTCAAGAAGTGGTCCTAAAGAAACTTAGAGGATATAGTGGACTGCCAAGCTACGCACTCGGTCCCAAAATCATAAAGCTCCCTAAGGGATGACAATCCACTATTTAAAGAAAAGATTTTTGTAAAAGAAGAAATGATAAATGACTAAGAAAAAGAAAAATAGATAGCACATACCTATTCTCTGTAGTCTGTGTGTCACAGTCGCTGATGTCGATAGGTCTACCAAGGTCGGTGGGGTAAATGGTGTCAACACTGGTTAAGGTACTGATGTCGTTAGGGGTTACTGGCCTTAGATGGCTTTTAGAGTATTTTTGGGGTACACAAGGGGTTTTTGAAAGTTTGGAGGTTGGTGCAGGGTTACGAGAAGGTGAATAAGGTCTGAGGAAGGGTAGGTGGAGGATTGGTGTGAGAAGGGGGTGAGAATAAGAGGAAGGCCTTTCAGCCCCTCCACGAAAGAAGTTGGGCCTCTTAACAATATTTATAAATATCATATAGAAATGAATTAACAATGTATTCTAACACACTAAATTAAGAACTAGAATACTTAGCTCTATTAGGTGAAGAACCAGAGGTGTCAGAATGCTTATTCTCATTATGGCTGATGTCGAGGTCCTCGTATCATGTTTCAATCTAGTATTTGGAATGACTTGTGCAGAGCTTTGATAGCCAGGAGAATGATAGTTGAATTTTGGTACTTGAGGTCTCAGAGTGTATGCATCAATGTGCAAAAAGGTGAGGGGCGAGCTCAAGCTTAGAGCTTGGCTTATGTAACTAACATCAGTGATCCCACAGGTGTCAGTCGAGGGTTGATCGATGTCAGTAGATAAAGAATAGGTAAAAGGGCTATTTTTAGCTCTTTGCCCATTTCTCCACTTGCCAAGTGCCTTTTCCATTGGAAAACGGTCAAAACATGGGTTTATGAGGCATGAGAGTTGGTTAGGGAGTTAGGATGGAGTGAGAATAGGTCATGGGTAGTTAGGATTTGGAGGACCTAGTTTTAGGGTGACTCATAGGCTAAGAAATGGTCTTAGGGTGAGGTGTCTAGGTGAGGTGTCCAAGGTGAAAGGGGTTCAAGTGTGGGTTAGGAGTGTTAACGTTTAGAAGGGGACCAAGGGGGGTTGACACGATATTGCTGTCTACAGGCCCTAATATGGGTTAGATAGGGTTAAGAATATATAAATTAATAAACACAAGGGTGATAAATAAATTTATATCAAGTCAGCTAATTATAAACCTTAGAAATAACATATTTTAAATTTATTATGTTGATATATGCTTAAAATGGAAATTACAACTATGTTAGATATTTCAATGATAATGAAAATAAGATACTTAGTTGGCTCTAATGCTAATAGATATTTAGATCTGGAGCATGTAGGAAGTAGTCTGGAATAATATTTTATAATAGTCAACAAATTTTGGATTAAGTGCCTTTATAATTATAGACACTTGTATCAACCTAGAATAATTACATCGATACTAGTGTTTAGATTAGATATAGGTTTCTAGTATAAAACAAATGTTGGAATAAGATGTGACCACCTAGATGATTTTAGGTTCATCACCTTCAATTTGGTGCATTCATATTTGGGTCATGGACTATTGCTCCTTGTTAAATGATCAAACCCTAGTTCTTCATCTTCATAGTGGCTATGGGAAAAATAAGTTAATGGTAATGTGGTATCAAACTTCCCCAAATACCCCTATGTTAATGATTTTTACTTACATAAACAATAATTTGAATATGGTCTCAAAATTATGTAGTTCTCCCTTATGTGTTGGCTTGTGTGTGAATCATGCAATATGTAATAATCAAGTGCCATAATGAACTAGCTTGTAACTTGGAAAATATAGCTCTTGGGTTACTCCTTTAGTACTTAATACATGTAGTGTTAGGTTGTGGAGCTAAAAGCTTCAACCTTTGCAAACTGAGGAACAGATGGTTGCTGAGTTCTACAGGAACCGGCATCGGCAGCAGGACCAACGTCGGCAGAGACCAGTGCAGAAGGCCACCGGCGACGGCAGGAAGTCGGCCGACGTCGGTAGAACCAGACTAGCAGGGACCGGCATCGGTCACCTGTGTGTTCCCGAAGTGTTCGTTTCATGGACAGTTAGTTAAGTGAACGATGCGTTTGCATGTTAAGACCAGCCAGAGTCTTGGGCTGCGAGGATAATTGTCTAAATTAAGAGTCTAAGTTATTGTTTGAGTTAGGGATCTATTTATAGACCCATTGGGATGTATTGTTTAATGCATGAGATAGAAAGGAAGAGTTCCTTCTAGTTGTAAGATCTGTGAGTTGCAGGTTGTTGCAAGCTCATTGGGGATCTACATGTAAGTTTGGTCTTTGAATTGCAGGTTGCAGGTTCATGAGAGATCAGCTTGAAGTGCTATAGAGTGCTTGGTGTACCGACAGGGTTATTACTGACTGGTTGGTGAGGTGAACACCAATTCTGTGTGTGAGTTGGTTGTTGGGACCATTTTTTGTGTAGGAGAGTGTGTGTGAGAAGAATTACTGTACACTTGAGGTGTGGTGAATCTATGCAAGGTGAAAGAGTGTGGCGGCTCTTTGATGTATTCTTTTCTGTATAGTGTTAATACAAGATAGTGTATTGTCTCTCATATTCTGTGCTATTGGTGAATTTTAGTTACTTGTGTTTCTGGTTATTTCCGCATATTCAATTGCTTATATTTGGTAATCATACTGTGCTCTTTCTGAGGAGCAAGATCCTAACGGGTGGAATTAGAACAGGTGTGTTTGTTCTTGGATTTACCTCCACCCCCCTCTTGCCCAACAAGTGGTATCAGATCTTTTGGTTGGGATACTAACAGATTGGTGTAGATCTGGGTAGTGTGTTTTGATTACAGGTTACTCACAGGGTTTTTGTTTGAGTAGGAGTTGAGCAATGGCAGAAAATAGTCAACTACGAATGGAAAAGTTTAATGGCAAGAACTACCAATTATGGAGGATGCAGATTGAGGACTATCTGTATTAGAAAGATTTGTACTTACCGTTGGGTGGGGTTGCTAGCAAACCCTTGGATATGAAAGATGAAGAATGGGAGGTTCTTAATCGAAAGGCTCTGGGATCTGTTAGATTGAGTCTTGATTCATCTGTGATTTCCAGCTTATCACAGTGTAAGACAATGGTGGAGTTGATGAAATCCTTGGCAAATTTGTATGAAAAACCCTCGGCTTCTAATAAGGTATTTCTTATGAAGCGTTTATTTAATTTGCAAATGTTGGAAGGTGGATCTGTTCATAGCCATCTTAGTGATTTCCATGGTTTGGTAAACCAGTTAAGTTCAGTGAATATTGTATTTGATGATGAACTTAGAGCTCTCTTAATCTTGTGTTCATTGCCTGAAAGTTGGGAAGGTTTGGTAATGGCAGTTTCTAATACTATGTCTCCTTCAAAAGTCTTAAAAGTGGATGATGTTGTGAGTGTGATCTTGAATGAAGAGATACGCAGGAAAAGCATAGGTGAATCATCTGGAGATGCTTTGAGTGTTGAAGGAAGAGGAAGGCCAAGAGAGAAGACAGAGCGTGGGAGATCAAGGTCGAAGATAGGCAAAAGATCCAAGTCCAAGTATGGCAGAATAACCTGCTGGAAATATGGAAAGCAAGGGCACTTAAAGAGAGATTGTAGATCAGGTGAAGATCAGCATGAAGGACATGGAGAAGAAGCAGATGTTGCAGGTTACGTTGCACAGGATGCTCTGGTATGTTCTTTGGATAAAGTAGAATCTTGGGTATTAGATTCTGGTGCCTCTTTTCATGCATCCCCACATAGGGAATTTTTTCATGAGTATGTCCAGGGAGACTTTGGAGAAATTTGTGTAGGGGATGGTAAGCCTTGTCAGATTGTTGGCAAAGGCAAAGTGAAGCTGAAATTGCAGACAGGGGACACATGGGTGTTAAAGGAGGTCATGCATGTCCCAGTTCTGAAGCGGAATCTGATTTCTGTTAGAAGTTTGGGTGAAGAGGGTTGCACAGTAACTCTCACAGTAGACTCTTGGAAGGTTACCAAGGGTACACTTGTTGTAGCTAGAGGTAAGAAAGTAGGTACGCTTTATCTATCTACTTGTTTTACTGATTCTCTTTTTGGGTTATCTACTTCAGCTGTAGATTCAGAGATGTGGCTTGATAGGCTTGGTCACATAGATAAGAAGGAGATGCTGGTTCTTGAGTCAAAGAGTATGCTTTCGGATTTGGAAGGCATGGATCGTGGTTTCTGTATGCAGAAGAAGAAGGTAAGGTTTCTTGAGGAATCCGATGTTAGTGACAAGAACGGGAAAGCCTTGGTTTTCAAGGAGAAAGTGACGGACAGAGTTCAACATAAGGTGCAGAGGAATTCTGAGCAGAGCAAGGGTGATTTGGACAAGGGTTTGATCCAAAAAGAGCTCGCGGGAAAAAGTCAGGTCTCACAAGAAAAACACAGAGACCGACGTCGGCAGGAAAACTGGCGTCGATGTCCAGACAGGGACCGACGTCGGCTATGTGCAGCCCAACGTCGGTGACTCAGGGCAGACAGAGACCGGCGTCGGCCAGGGGAAACCGACGTCGGCAGGAAGGCAGTCGCAGGGAACCGACATCGGTCGGCTGTAGACTGAGATGTGACCGGCATCGGTTACTGAGATGAATTTTGGGTGGACAACGAGTTGTCATGGAGTCTCAAGCGCCCATATGGAGTACTGAAGGTGTAAGTAAGTTCTTAAATTCATCATTTCCCTTCTTTACACTACTTGTTGCTCACTTATGGCATAGGACCAGGAAGTTATTGAAGAAGCAGAACAGGTAGATCCAGAAAACAGTGGGAGCTTGGCATGGATGAGGATGTGATTCCTTGGAGGAGAACCAAACAGGGGTTTTGGGTAGTGTTGCCAGCTGGAAGTAAGCACTGAGAGACGAATGGATGTTGAGGATGAAGAAGAGCGGAAATGGATACGTGAGATGGAAGATCAGGGTATATGATCTTGTATTAGCTGCAGGGCAATGGAGGTTTGATCATTGTGTTTCTCTTTACCAGGTCGGATAATATTAGCTACATTATCCTATTTTCTGTATGATGTGCTTGTTGCAGGGTTACATATACAGGTATTGCTGAACTAAGGGTAAAACTAGTTCAGGTGTTTGTCATGGAGAATCTGGGAGCAGCAAGATTCTTTGGCATGAGTGTGTTCTAGAGACATGGAGGTCTTGTTGACTTTGTTTCAGGATGATTGTGTGAAGCTGGTTAGCACGCCGATGGTTAGACAGTTCATAGAACAGGTGTCTTGATTCACATAATGAGGTTGAGTGCATGGTATGTACTAAACCTGAGTTTTCCCAAGCAGTGGGAGTTGTCACAAGTTTGGAGTCAATCTGGGAGAGTAATATTGAAGGGCAGTTCAGTGGGACCAGCAGCAGGTGCACATGCTATGCAGGGTCAAGTTCTTTATCTACATGGTTGTAGATGCGGATGTGGCAGGTAATTTGGATGACAGATTTAGCACCACAGATTTTGTGGTGGTTGGTCTTCAAGAGTGATCTTGAGGAGGGATACAAAGCCAAAGGAACAAACTAGACGGTGTACAGGTACAGGTACAGGTTGCAGCTATTTATCTCCAAGTGGGAGATTGTTAGGTTGTGGAGCTAAAAGCTTCAACCTTTGCAAACTGAGGAACAGATGGTTGCTGAGTTCTACAGGAACCGGCGTCGGTAGCAGGACCGACGTCGGTAGAGACTAGTGCAGAAGGCCACCGGCGACGGCAGGAAGTCGGCCGACGTCGGCAGAACCAGACTAGCAGGGACCGGCATCGGTCGCCTGTGTGTTCCCGAAGTGTTCGTTTCACAGACATTTAGTTAAGTGAACGATGAGTTTGCATGTTAAGACCAGCCAGAGTCTTGGGCTGCGAGGATAATTGTCTAAATTAAGAGTCTAAGTTATTGTTTGAGTTAGGGATCTATTTATAGACCCATTGGCATGTATTGTTTAATGCATGAGATAGAAAGGAAGAGTTCCTTCTAGTTGTAAGATCTGTGAGTTGCAGGTTGTTGCAAGCTCATTGGGGATCTACATGTAAGTTTGGTCTTTGAATTGCAGGTTGCAGGTTCATGAGAGATCAGCTTGAAGTGCTATAGAGTGCTTGGTGTACCGGCAGGGTTATTACTGACTGGTTGGTGAGGTGAACACCAATTCTGTGTGTGAGTTGGTTGTTGGGACCGTTTTTTGTGTAGGAGAGTGTGTGTGAGAAGAATTACTGTACACTTGAGGTGTGGCAAATCTCTGTAAGGTGAAAGAGTGTGACGGCTCTTTGATGTATTCTTTTCTGTATAGTGTTAATACAAGATAGTGTATTGTCTCTCATATTCTGTGCTATTGGTGAATTCTAGTTACTTGTGTTTCTGGTTATTTCCACATATTCAATTGCTTATATTTGGTAATCATACTGTGCTCTTTCTGAGGAGCAAGATCCTAACGGGTGGAATTAGAACAGGTGTGTTTGTTCTTGGATTTACCTCCACCCCCCTCTTGCCCAACATGTAGATGTGTTGTCCTTGTGAATGATATGTAAATAGGAAAAAATAGGGAATATTTGCCTAATTGAGTGCTCTTTAAATGCATTTTAAAATGAATTTAGGTTTGTGTTAGGTCCATTTAGAATGAGGAGTGATCATACCTATATATCACTCCTACCAAGAGCATATATCTCATAATATCACTTAGATCAAACATTAGTACATGTTTAATTTCTAAATTAGATGATTTTAAGGCATTAGACATTTGCTTTGGGTAAGGACACTTATATCAATGTAGGCATCTAACTAGAACACAAGTGTTTCAGAAGAAGAAAAGTAGGTACAAGTCCAAAACTTGTAGATGTGGAAGATAAGTACATTTTAATAATTCTCAGTAAGATAGAAGACCAAGATCATCAACATAAGAGTATTTAGACTAAGAGATAGGCTAAGGGCACAAGAGAAAGAAGATGCAAGACTTACAGAAGTAGAGAAGGTTTAAAACTAAGAGTAACAACTAAGGTCTGAATTTTCTAAGTGTACAAGACTGAGGTGATATATAATTCATAAATATCATTTACATTCCCCCCTCCTTTAATTTAGTAATGAAATTTATAATTTAAAGGAAATAAATGCGTACCTAGGTGTGTATAAAACACATTGTCTTTGCTTAAGTCTAACTTGAGTGTTTTGTAGGTGACTAACCTATAACCAAAATCATGTTATAATATATAATTATTGCATATAATCTGAAATTAAAGCATTATAATGATTGAAATTGAAAAAGAGAAAGGTTTAGGACTATACATGTGTATTGATACAAATGTCTTGACTTTTGATAATTTCATCTAAAAAATGTATCATTATGAATCACTAAAATTGAGATTAGGACAAATATAATTATGAAAAGTTCACACACACACACACACACACACACACACACACACACACACACACACACACACACACACTATATATATATATATATATAGTAGGGCCCATGCCCAAACTTTAGAGAAAAGATGGATTTTCACTTAGCAGTTGAAACTAGCTCAACTATGTTACCCAATCATACTTATAACCTAGTGAGCATGAGTGAACCAAGACAACTCACACTATCAAACTAGTGAGGATAAATGATAAAATCAAGTCCAATATACAAAATTATAAATATTGAGTGATTTAAACACCTCAATCATACCAAAAAGTGAACCAACTATTATAGTAGATTGGTCAATATAGTTCATAAAATTACAACCTAGTGGGTCGTGATAGTCTTTAAAAGTGTTTTGAATCTAAAAATGATTTAGATTTAATAATATTAGACACACATTACATATTCACCTTAGATATGTCTCATTCTAAAATTTTGTATAACAATGGTACCAATGTATATAACTATTCCACAAATGTGTTGTAAATCCTATAACTATATAATTTGGAATTTAAAACTATGAAAGTGTGGAGAGCTTCCAAATCATGCCCCAACTATAATTTAAAATTGAAAACTGATATAAGTGTCAATGTGAAGTACATTTTTCCAAAACATGCCCCCCCACTATAATCTATGATGTTGAATACTAAGTATGAAGAACATGTTTCCAAAACATGCCCCTATCGAATATAAAATTATGAATGTGTTAAATCCATGCCTTTATGTCATGCCCTCAATGATATTCCCCCCTTTCAGGTGAGGGAAGATATAAAATGGTAGTTACCTCACTTTAAAAATATAAGATAACCATATAACTGTGAATGAACCATGTAGCATATATGATAACATATCTAGGTAAATGTATCATTGAAGTGCATATAATGTGATCACATCAAGGCTTAAGATGCATGATAAAGATCATGTCAATGTCTAGATAGTAATAATACCAAATCAATAAATAATAAATGACACACATAAGGGAAATCAAAATGAAATCAAAAGATAATGGTCCAAGGAGACCATAAATAAGGGACATGTGTAAATGCCACGTAATCAAATGGACATGACTTATTCAAATGCCCAAAAAATCAAGAATGACATACTCAAATGTCCATACAAAAAGTAATGAAATATTAAAATTTAAGAGAATCAAGCAAAGGATTAGGGATCATAAACAATGGAGCATATTCAAATTCTCAACAAATAAGACAATAGCAAGGTAATACACTTAATAAAGTGCATAAAGGAAAACATAAGAAAACAACATAAACAAGTCATATTAGCCCATGGATCAAATGTGTTAGGAAAAATTTCAATTACATCTCATATAAAGTACATTTTGAAATATTTAAGCATGGATAAATCCATGTGTAACTATATATCAGCTCAAACATGATAATGTAAAGTGATCATAAAATGATATAACCTAGATGCATCATGATCAAGGAAGGTGGATGCCCCCAAAGTCATGGTGATGTGAGAAGAGGGAAATCCCAACATCCATAAGTTCATAGATCATGTATCTATTTATGCTTGTATCACACTCAAATATAATCATGAAACACATGTACGTAGAAGTAATTGATATACTATCCATCGACATGGAACTAACACATATATTACAAGGAGCCAATAGAATATTATACGTTGAAAATATATTTGGGTTTTTTTTATTTTTTGAAAATTTTGGTATTTTTGGAATATATGAAGAGACCACCCTATGATCTCATCCAATGTATGCTCATAGGTATCTCCCCACTCAATAATTAGTGCCATAAACTAGTGGTACTAACAAGGAGTATGAATAGGTGGAATATATATCACTATAATATATGTGATACTCTACGTATATACAATGAGACTCTATGGTTGTGAATAAATAGTAGGAGTAATAGGGGTTTGTTAAACCCATAGTTGAGTGATCTAATATTTTTTTGGAATAATAATGATAAGAACATGTGTAGGTTCTTTGGATATTTGAATGTGGTGTGTAGTAGATGTGGATTCTATGGAATCCACTATGGATCTATGATGTAATGGTCTCTCAAGTACCAGCTACCTATTAATGGAAATTTTCTATTGCTTACCCTTTTATGGTGGATTACCCTTAGTAGGCTTGATAATTAATTATATGGGTATAAATTTATCTTGTTCAGGAGGATGCTCATATGGAATTCTAGAAACTATAGTTATGATGCGCATATGGAATTTTGGAAACTATAATTAATTTATTGGAATGAATGTGTTGAAGACACCCATGTAATTTATAAGATACTAATCTAAGGGTATGTATCTAAGGGCATCCTAATAACATATCAAAGATACATGTGGAAGGTATAACTAAAAAGGTAATAACCACATGTGGAAGACCCATTTGTAAAGGTAAGTCAATCTCACAGAGAACCCATTGTGAGGTCCCATCGAATGCTTTAACTAATTTGGGAGAAGGGTTTAAATCATGATGAGTATAACCCTAGTGTATAAGTAATGTCATGGTGAAAACATTCTCACTTGCACCATTATAAATAATAAAATACATAAAGGCTAGTGATCAAGGTATGCTTAAATGAATAAAGAATAGAAATTGGAGTCATCATCCTTAATATCATTGTCATTGAAAGTAATAAAAGGTATATAAACCAAATGAGGTTTATTTTATCTATAGGTACCAATAATCCCATCTACTGGGTGCTCATAGTGTGTTGCAGGAGGATGTACATTATACACCATTTTCGCTTTCACATCCTTTTTTAGAATGGTCTTGTAAAGGGTTGTTAAATATATTTTGTTTCTGGTGATCACTAGGTTGTGAACCTAATTCCTTTGGAGGATCATCAAATTTAATCCTTTAGTCATCGATAAAGTCTTGGATCTTATACTTCAAGTTAAAACATTTGTTCATAGAATGTCTTAGTACCTAGTGATAATCATAATAAGCATTCACATTATATCCATTGGGTATAATTTGAATCATATCAAACTCTTTAAGATGAGGGAGAGATATAAGATGACACTGTCATTTATGGGAATAATGGAGTGGGAGACTTAGGTAAGCATATAAATTGTCTCTTTGGTGTATTGGATAAGACAAGCCAATTAGGATACTCTAAAACTACATTAACCATTGTGGTTGTTTCATTTTTATGATAATGATATTTTATCTTATAACTTGGTTTTATTGTAAACTTGGTATTGTATGTAGTTATAGTTGGCATGTTTGCTACATAATTAAGTTTGTTCAATGAGATAAGTTTCATTTCATGATCTTGAACAACATGGCACAAGGCATCAATGGATTTAAACTTTTTAAAATGATGGACTCATGTAAAGGAGTAAGTAAATTTTGCTTAAATATGTCTTTAATTTCTTTATCTTCCATAGGATTGGTCATTTTAGCAAACATTGTCTTTTACCTTAAGACATATTCATTGATAGGTTCATTAGTTCCTTGTTTGATTTTTATAATTTATGCACAGGAAATATTTTTCATAATATTAATAGATAATTATGTAAAAAAATGATCTATAATAGGTTTGAATGCTTTCAATAATTTGAGAGGCAAATCATAGAACCACCTCAAAGCATATTCCTTGAGGCTTATTGAAAATAATTTGGTCGAAAGCTTATCATTAGAGGAATAGTCAAGGCATTATGCATAAAAATCTCAAAGATGATACTCAAGATCACTTTTTTCATCATAAAATGGGAATTTAGGTAAAAAAAATAGTTGGAAAAGGGTGAAAATATATCTCAAGTGCAATAGGTTATGCAACACATCTTGGGAATTAATAACATGAGGAAACTTTAAAGCCTTTTGTTCAATGTTTGTAATCTTGTCCTCCAATATATTTATAAGTTGAACGAGATTTTTAACTATAGACCTATTGGGATTTATATTATCAAGTTGAGTTGTCACCAAAGGGGAAATGAACATGGTTTGAGTAGTAATATGCATTACAACTATTATTTTAGTTAAATAATTGGTAATTCCATGGTAGATGTAGCAATAGTGTTTTCAGAAAATAAAGGTTAGAAGACATAATCTATGCCTCCACTAGATGTAGGTGGACTAATTGGTATAAAATAAATTGTATTACCTTCTAAGGACTCACCATCACTAGGTGAAGAATCTTTAGCCTTATCATGATTACTTATTTCATCTCTTGTAGTATACAAAAATAGATCCATTAATCCCTTGTTATTATTGAGATCAGTGATCAGTGTTTCTTTATCTTTCATTTGAAATTGGGTTTTTGGATTAAAATTTTCCATTTATTGTAAAAATAATAAATTTAAAATTTTTAACAAAGTATAACAATCAAGAAAATAGGAAACACAAAACCCTAAACCACCTAGGATTTGGAGTTCAAAGGTTAGGCTCACCAAATGTTTAATCCTAAATTGGATGTGGATCCTAATACAGGATATATAAGGTAAAAATATACAAATTAATAAACAAAATGGTGATAAATAGATCCATAATATGATAATTAATGAAAATCTCAAATAGAACATACATTGAATTTAATATGCTAAAATGGAAAGTACAACTATGATAGATATTAAAATGACAATGAAAATAAGATACTTATTTGGTTATGGTGCTAATACATATCTATATCTAGAACAACTAGGAAGCATACTAGAATAATATAATTTAATAGTTCCCAAATTCTAGATTAAATGCCTTTATAGCCATAAACATTTGTGTCAGCCTGAGATGGCTGTAATGATGCTAGTGTTTGAATTAGATGTAAGTATCTAGTATAAAATAGCTACTAAAATAAGATGCAAACCACCTAGATGATTTTGGCTTCATTGTCACCTTTACTCTAGTGCATTCATATCTAGGTCAAGCACTGTCTCTCCTTGTTAAATGATCAAACCTAGTTCTCCATCTTCATAGTGGTTGTGGGAAAAATGAGTTAATGGGCAAATGATGTCAAGCTACCCCAAATACCCCTCTGTTAATGATCATTTTCTACATAGCCAATACTCTAAAGAGGACCTTAGACTTATGTAGTTTTACCTTATGTGTTGGATTGTGTGTGAATAATACAATATGTGATAAGCATGTACCATAGTGACCTAGCTTATAACTTGGAAAATATAGTTATTGGGCTACTCCTTTAGTATTTTAGACTTGTAGATGTGTTTTCCTTATGACTAATATGGAAATATAAAAATAGGTAAGGTTTGCTCAACTAAATACTCTTTGAATGCTATTTGGTATGAATCTAAGCCTTTATAAGGCCAGTTTAGAATGAGGAGTGATTGTGCATATATAGCACTCATATCAAGAGAATATCTCACATAATAACACTTAGGTTGATCATTAAAATACATTTCATTTAAAAATTAGACAACTTTAGGGAATTGGAAACTTGCATTAGGTAAGGACACTTGTATTGATTTAAGCATCTAACTTAGACACAAGTTTTAGGGAATTAAAAGGTAGCTACAGGTCCATAACTTGTAGAGGTAGAAGATAAGTAGGTTTTAATCATTCTTAGAAAGATATAAGGTCTAAGGCATCAACATAAGATTGTTTAGACTAATAGATAGGATAAGGGGCACACTAGAGATCATATGCAAGACATTCAAAAGCATGAAAGGTATAGAACTAAGATGAATAGCTAAGATATAAGTTTTCCAAGTGTACAATACAAAGGTGATATATACTTCATAAATATTATCTACAAAATGAGTCAATATTTTGACATTTTTTGATCAAATTCAACCTTAAGGTTGTGATCAGGCAAATTACTTACATATTTTTTTTAAGTCTTGAAACATAAAATACTTCAACTATTTTACATGCATGATTACATGATTACCAAGTGATAAATAAATATCCCATGTACCTTAGACACTATGTGATGAATCATCTCTTGTAGATCCATTACCTTGGTAAAATGAATGGTTAAAAATGGTGAACCAATCCTTATGTCCATTCATATGCCTTGTGGTACTAAAATAGATGCACCATACTAAATTTGGAGGAGAAACATCCTTATTTGTTTATGTGTCAAAGATAAAATCCTCATATGAAGGATCATATCTTCAACAATGTTCCCATGTTGTTGTTATAGGGAATGATTCTTCTTCTAATTGCATGTGTACTGTGTATTTTTCTTTGGTCCTTATGCCAATTAATTTTTTGTTAGATTATTATTAATTTTATGGGCCATGTGTGAATGCATTACACTATAAATATTTCATTTCATGGCCCTTCTTTACACATATTAGACATATCTTTCTAGAATGAGGTTTGTTTCCATGATAGTTTTGTTGAATCATCCACATGGGAGACTAATTTAAAGGCATCATGGGCTTATTTCCCTTTTGATGAATATATAGTGTATGATATTATTAAATTTCATATTCTATGTGCATGGACTCTTCTTGTTTCAACATATTAACTAACTTCTCAGCATTTAGTTTTCGATATAAGATATTTATAAAATTCACAAAGATATTGTAACTAAGAGGGAATCACTCTTAGAACTATAGGTACAAGGGAGTAATTTAACACTTTCTCACCCACCTTATAGTGATACCTACAGTGTTGTAAAATTATGGAAAAACATTTCATTTTTTCACCTATATTCAGTTTAAGATAGTGAAGATAGCTTTAAAGATGTAGGATTATTTTTTGGATTTTAGCCTCATAGACATACTGATTTTGTCCCATGCATATTTGGCTGATTTTGCATCTCAAATATTAGTTTGAAACTCATCTATTATATCAAAAATGATGATTAAATTTGAATTTTAGTTTACCTTATTAAACATTTACTATTGGTCAGAATTAATGGCATGTCAGGTATAGGTTTTATCAACCACCAACCAATTGTCTTTGAATATTTTTAGGATATAAAGGATCTATGGCTTAGGTACCAAGAACTAAAACTTAGATTTGATACCACTTGTTAGGATATATATCTCAAACATGTGCAAGATAACTGAAAATGAAATTAAAATAAGTTACAATAAAACAAAACATGAAGGAGAGAAAACATAACATAAGATATATGTGAAAACCCTTAAAAAACCATCAAGGTAAAAACCACAGGGTAATGACAACTTCCATACTTCATATTGCATAAAAAAAAACTCTCTTCTATAATAACTCCTCCAATAACTCAAAGTTAGTGATTAAAAATGTTGTCACTTGGATTTACACCTTTTGAGGAGATAGCCAAGCTCTCCTCATATAAGTGGCACAATAGAAACACTTTTAGGCTTGTTGGCAGCCTAAGGATGAGGTGAATCTCTAGATAGGGCTAGATCCCTTGATGTACCACTTTGGATCAAAACTACAAAAAAAATTGGGGTGGGGGTGGTAATAAAGAAGGATAATTGAAAATAAAAAAACTACTTTAAGGGAGGTGATACACCAAATAAAATTATTACTTCCAACCAATATCATGTTACACATGAGAATAAAGGACAAACTAAACATACACTTCTTCAATCTATGTCTTCTCACATCAATGTTACATTATGAGGTTATGGATGAATGGCTTAGGATAGGATTAATATACAAGAGGAATTGAATGGAACTAGTGAATAGAATAAATCACTCAAACTTTGACATATCCTAGATCACTTCACATGCCCTACAAGAAGAGGTTGGCAACAGGTGAAAGAATGAAACAACCTGCGAAGGAATTCATAGCTTTCACTAAGCAAGATTCATCATCCAATTAAAAAAACTATGAATAGCATGAAAGAGGTAAAAAATATTATTCTTATTGATTAAATGGTATGCATTTGTGTAGGGATTTTCCATACTCAGGTGGAGCATAAGTTACAATAGCCAAAATGGCTAGTTCTTATAGAAATTGAGAGAGAGAGAAGAAAAGAGAAGTCAAAGGGTCACAAGGACACTTTTAAAGTTGAGAGAATAAATTAATTTTTAATTTGAAGAGGACATGGGATAAACCTTGCAAATTTAGGAAGCACAAGTGTCAATTCAAGGCATAAATTTCATGAAAAGTGGCATGAAACTCCCTTTCTTGGCTTAGAAAATTACCTTCATGATTGGCCATATTTGAAGAAATAATAAATAATTAGTACTAGGTATGATGATTGGAAATAAGGGGAAGGGTCTCAAGAATTCCTCTACATGCATTGGCTGTATGCCTGATCCTCTAGAAACATCTAAAAGTGAGCCATCATCATCTACTATCAAGAAAACTCCTCTTCCATGTACCTTGCACACTTGTCCTAAAACTTATCATTAGTTTCTCATGAAAATACATGGGATGGAGTGTATTTAACCTTTAAAGACCCTACATTTACTTATAGGAATCATACATGATTTAAAATCACCCCACTTGAAGTTTTCTACCCTTCTCACTAGCTTGTCCACTATGCCAATTTTGACTAACTGAAAGAAGAGATATTGTTTAAACACTTAAAAGTTTTTTCTTAGAATAAAATGGACATAATGAGTTATAAAAAGTATAAATATTCGATAAAAACTTGGTTTCATCTTTATAATCCTCTTGTAACCTGTACAAGACAAAAAATGGTAAAAAATACCCTATTTCTACCATATACATACAAGTACATATAAATAATACTAGTGGGAAGTATATTGAGGGATTAATATTAAATTTACAATATTTTTCATGATCAAAATATTCAATTTGACCTGCTATCCAACTCCATTTCCTCCTTCAGGTCACTAATCAAGGTTTACAAGGGTTTTTGATAGTTTTGATTCTTAAGCTTTGTTCATACAGGTTTCACATTAAACTTGTAATAAAAATTCAGTAATTTTATGTTAAAGTAACTTAATAACTTCCCCAAACTCCTTTGTCTCCCATGCAGATCCTCCAAGAAGATATAAGCATTTGAATCTGACCTATTAAGCTTGTTTTCTTGTTTCTTGTAGGTCTGAGTTGCTTTTGGTCCAAAACTGAATTCCTCATGACTTATATTGCATAAAAATAGTTTTTAAACCTATAATTTAGTCTCAAAAACATGTTTCAATAGGTTTAAATTCTCACTATAAGTTGCAAAGGAAGTTGGGTTCCCATTTAGCTTCTAAGCCTAGCCATGCCTAGTAGGTATAATTTGTCCTTGAGGCCCAAAATGATTTATTGGTCATTTACCAACTCCAAAAATCTTAAAAACACCTGTATTCATCCCATAAAAATTATTCAAAAGGATATAAATCTCATCTCAGGGTGGAAGTGACAATGCCTTCTCATTTGGATCTTTAGGCCTAGCCATGCCTTAGTAGGTTTGCCTACAAGTATGAGGGTTTGGGCTATTCTATTGAAATCAAAAATTTATTTTTTAGTTATTAATGTTGAAGTAGATGTATAAAAACCTCTTACATCCTCTCCCAAGGTTCAAACATCATCTAGTTAGTCTCTTTGCCTCCACTCTTTCAAAATGTCAACTAGTGCACCTAGGGAAGTGTACTCTATTTGAGACAAAATAGAGGGTACTTCCCCTATCCTCTAAGACTATTTAAATATTTAAGTGTATTTATAAAATAATAATGATGTCATACACAAAAAAATATCCTTTGGTTCCAAGGATAGATCCTTCAAAACATGAAAAATCCAAAATAATCCTTGTGAAAGAGATTGTCAATAGGGTTTAGGACTGTAGACTATATGACATAGGCTTTTTAGTCCATTATTTGCTTGTATCTAACTCATGAAGATTACATTATATCACTTTTAATATTAAGGGGGTATTCCCATTCTCTCTCAAAACTCCAATTTCCTATATACCTTTCCATACATTAAACTTCTCAAGGTTGAATGTCACTTTAACTAACTGTGCTTTTTATGCATGGAGGGGAACCTATAGGTAGATATGCATGAATTATATCAAAATAAGTGTTTATAAAACTAATTTAAATAAAATTTAATCAATTTAAATTGTTTAGGTCTATGTGTATCATGTTTTGGCCACTCACACACCAAAACACCATTATTCTACTCACTGTCTTAGACAATCAAACACAGTTAACTATAAGTGTGCATAAGTATTTTGGGAGGTCTATACAAGTTGTTTTAAATTTTTTATAGCATATAGGGATACCCTTGGTCATAATTAAGGTGATAAAAAACCTGATTCAACCTTATCAATTCTCTATACCCTTCATATGCACTTTTGGTTCCAACTAGGTCTTCCACTGCTTGTTGACTGAGACATCCTACTTTTGACCCTACTGTAGGTGTCAATGCATAATTAAAGCTTGGAAAAAAATTATATAACCCAATTATAACTCCATATAGTAATTTTATATGGTTTAGGTCTATTTTTCTCACTTTATGCTTTATACACCTCAAGAAACCCAGTTTGTTTGTTCACTGTTTGCTCTCAGCCATCTACAGTTGACTATAGGTGCATACTATAGGCATAATAAAGCTTGAAAGATGATCATGTTGATTATTAAGACTTTATAAATATTAATTATTTTATAATAATTTTAAAAAACTCAAAAATATCCAAACACCCATATATGACAAAGGAATCCCTTCTTAGACTTGAACTCCATGTTGGCTATAAGTGTGCATTTAGGCCACCTGTATAAACTGTAGATGCATATTAGACCTTAAAAACTCTTATAATTAACATTATTATGATGGATTACATGATAAATTGGGTATATTTTATAAAATAAGGTCTTATAAACATGTAATTTTTCCTTTATTGCTCCACGAGGTGCTAAAGGTCACTTAACAATCCACATCTGTAGATATCAATGAAGAAAATCAGTGTTTTGGGAGGCAACTTTGGGGCCTCAAACAACCTCTTTCCACTTTTATACCTCAATTATTGTTATATATATTATCAATACTATATGAAATAATGTTTATAAAATTAAATTTTTTATAACACTTTGTATCATTTTGTAGGAGGTCCACACAAACCCTCTGGAGCTCCATTTTACAATTTTGGGGACAAAAGACCTAAAACTCAGTCATTGCACCTTTTGAAAGTTTCCCACAATTATACTATCACTTATCAACTTTTATGTGTTTTTCATGACCATTTAAACATAATATGATCCAAAATGAAACTCATCACTCTCTTATCACTCCCTTAGACATCTTAATTCTCTATGGTACCACCTGTAGGTAGCCATTTTCACAGTGCAGGTAGTGAGATAAGGATGGGTAGTGAGCATAGTATTTGGATTTACATGGGTTTTAATATTATTTATATTATTTCAAACAAATTATCCATATCAATAATCACATAAAAAAAGATTCAATAACTTATTTTCAACATAGACTCTTTCCTACAAACACCTGTACCTACTTATTAATAGTTGCCTTGTGTGTGAATGTTGCATATGACTGCAACTCATGGAGATTTTTCATTAGAGGAATAAATTGAATGATGAGGAGAAAAATAATACATTTAAGACATGGTTAATGACATATCACAACCCCTTTGATCCATTTACAAGCATGAAAATATAGAACATGGTGAAAAACTACCAACAACACAAAATGGGACCAATCTGCAAACTTGAGGTGATTAGCTATTTAAAATAACTTTAAAATTGAAAATAAGTATTGGTAACATTGGGTAAGGAAGTAAAAATCCTTTATAATCAAAATAATCAAGTGTATTATACATAGGTGCTCAAACCAAGGTAAAACCTATAGGGTACATAGATTAATAGGCAGATTTGAAAGGTTAATTTCTTAGGAATGGTTCATAAGGATCAGACCACCATTAATCTAAAAAGAACATAAAATTGAATATTAATTAGTTTATAATACACCCTCAAGACAATTTTTTTGAAACCTCACATGGTGACCATATCATCCAAAAACTTAATGGTTATTTCTGCTTGCCAAGAAGGGTGTAAAGGGAGTAGAATAATTTTGAGAAAGAAATAGAACTTCTAGTTTTAAAAAAAACATGGAAATGAGATTGGATAAGTTTAATAGGAATTTTTTGATCCTTCACCATGTGGCATACTTAACAAAGAGCTGTACAAGTGCTAAAATCTCTTTTTTTCCTAAGAAAACTACCCTTTTAACAGAAGAACCTGACACTTTTCAGTTATGTCAATTAATTAAACCTATAAGGACACATGGGACATGAAATAATTTTTTATAACCTTAAAAATCCTAATGAATCCATAAAAATCATTAAATGCACCCTTTTTGACCTCAAAATGACCCAAAAATGCTAAAAGGACTAAAATAACTAATGATCAAGGCTAGTACAACATTAAGTGAAATTAATTAATCTATAAAAAACATTGTGACATCTATATTAAGCCCTTAAAATTAATAAAAGTCATGTTTTTACCTATGGGTGCCCCAATTTAACCTAAAGGTCAAATTTGGTTAACAAATTGGTGACTCATAGGGGTAGTATGTTTGTTATAATAACTAGACTAGTAGCCTCATCAGTACATTGGGATTAGGGATTCATCTAAAGTTTGAGACAAATAAGGAAACCTTTGACCATTGACCATCAAGATAAGACCACTAATTTATGTCAACCACATAAAGCAAAGGACACACACAAAACAAGATAAAAAACCAACAACACACACACACACACACATGTGCTCAAGGCACTTAGGGGAAAAAAAGAACAAACTACTATACACAACTAGAGACTAAGCATACCTCATTTCTAGGATCTAAATGAAAACTCCTTGAATCACCTTCATGGTGAGATGAAACATAGTGCCAACCATGTTTCTCCTTAGATTGAATGCTTTGTGAATTAGACCTATTCCTTGGTACTTCACTTGATCTGATATCAAGTAGATCATCCTTAAACATGTATCCAATGTAGATATACTCCTCTTGAACATGTTCACATACTTCATAGTGTTACCCACTCTTCATTTCATGGTTAAGTTGTATCTCCTTAGTAGGCATGGCTTCTGTAGTCATATAAAATGCAAAAAAATGGTAACTTGAGTGTGGCTTGTGAAACCCAACACATAGGTCCATCTTGATTGATTTCATGACCATCGTAGGCATATTTTCATTGATTCCCAGTCATCTGTATCCTTCTAGACTTGATCTTAGCTCAGCTAGACTGCTCTTTCCATGATTAATCTATCCCTCTAGGCCCTGTCAATATAGGACAATAATGCCACACTTAGACTATAATGTTGGTGCCATCTAATTTTGATGATCCAATCCAAATGCATTTTTGGCCACAACAGTCAATTTCTTCTAGTTCTCCATCCTTCTCCTTGTCATCCTAATGTGACTACATTCAACCCATGACCAATAGATCCCTATAAAAGCCCATTCAAATATCATTTGGAAAGGGTTAGTAAATATCATGAAACAAGCAAGAATACAAGCAAGACTAATCAAAAAAATCTTCCCTATTCTCTACTTACAACCAACCAATACAATTATAAGCTTATCCAAATCCTTACACCAATCCCTAATCACCACAAGCACATTTAGTTTAGCATTTTGCATCTTCATACACACTATTTCACAAAGCACATCAAATGGGAGAACTACATATGGCTTGATCCCTCTTTAGAGTATTGATTTATAGGCAGTGTGCCCACACAAGTGGTGTGGATACACATTTAGTGAATATTACACACACAAATCCTTCCCCCCCCCCCCCCCCCCGCTTTTCTAAAATATTTAAAGCATAATGGAATATAGGGTTTGAAGAGAAAATATACTCTACGAGGAGCTCTATAGACTTCTAGCTACCAAAACTTCACAGATAGGGTCACACAAGCATAGTAAACAAAACTTAGAAAGCTCAGATCTCCTAAACAACAATAACAAAGGTGGACTACATCACTGATGCCACTCCTATCCACTTTTATTTCTCTTGTCCAATCATAAAATGAAGGTTAGATCTTGGTTTACGTTAGTGTCCTAGTTTTGCATAGTAAATCTCAGATCCTATCTCAATCATATCAATCATATTTTAGATAAGTCTTATTTTACCTCTCTTATTACTATTTTTAGAAAGGTAAAAATTACAATCTAATTTACATAAAAAGTATCTTACTACATTTCATTTATTGATTTTACTACTCAGACCCTTTAATTAAATAAGGAATAATACACCAATATTCCCAAATAGGTTAAAACATTTGGTGAACCTGACTTACTTCATTTGCACATAAATACCCTAAAAACCCTAGGGTAAATTTCTTACTATTTTTTTTCTATATTTTTCTAATTTTTTACCTACATAATAAAATAAGAAATTGTCATTAAATTTTAAAATTTTATAGTAATTTTAAAACAATTTTCTTTCAAACCCTAGTTGCCCATACTAGATCCTAGTATTTTCTCAAAAAAAATTCAATATTTTTTTGATTTTTTACTACCATATTAAAATAAAAAATTCAACTCAAATTTCAAAATTCAATAGTAATTTTTAAAAAAAAATTATTTTTCAAAATCCTATTTGCATCTACTAGGTCTCTTTAAATTACAAAATTTCCAATAAATTTCAATTTTTTTTACTTGCATACCTAACTCAAAAATTCACTTTCAATCTGAAAATTTCAAAGTAATTTTCAAAATGATCACCTTTCAAAATCTAGTTGCATACACTAGATCCCATTGCTTCTTGAGGTATCACCTTACATTCTAAAATCAGATTTCTAAAATGGATCATACTTATTTACAATTTTTTCTTGCATTTCTTGTAAAAAAAAAGGAGACCATAATTGGTCTTTTCATGTACATGAATGATGAAGTTTATCATATGTTAGTATAAAACTTCATTATTTTCATTTCATGCTTACTATTTATAATAAAGGATGATATTACAAAATTTATTGCTAAAAATACACAAGATTCCAATATTCCTTTTGCATACTCTCTCTCACTCATGCAGAATAATTTCCAACTCCATTTTGCTAAACATGTTACCAATGTTATGGTACATGTCAAAATTTTCTATACATTTGTGCACAATTTCATGTTCTCTATAATTTTGTTTATATCTCTCACGTGAATTTTTTTCAATTTTATCATGTTAAATACATTAGAAATGTCATAGTACATGCCATTTTTTTTTATGCATTCATGCTCTCTATCTCTTGTTTGCTCTCTCATGTGTAATATTATTTATAATCATATTGTTATATAAGTTATAACTACACTTACATGCATTTCATCCCATGTTCATGGTTTCTACCTAGATATACTAACTCCTTGGATACATGGTTTTTCCATAAGCTAACTACCATTTGTCAAGTTTCAATATCATATCTTATGCATAGGAAAGAATTTCCTTCTCCTTCTCTCCCTCAAAAGGGTGATAGCTACTTTCCCTCTAGCCCGGTCTATGTTATCCCTCCTCCAAAAGGTGAGGCAGCCCATCCTATTATTCATAATGCATACATTTAGTCTATATCTTTTTCAAAACTTATTCAACATATGTGCTTATATATTCAATCGAAAGCAACTAGGGTTTGCACTTGTGAGACTCTAAGGTATCAAATCACCAGTATGATCAACTTAATTTCAGATTTAAAAATTTAGAATTAACTATTACATGAAAATATCACAACATTGGAAAATTAGATTATAATATAAAAGCCTCAAAGGCATCTTAGTGCCAATCATGTATATACACCTTCACCTAGTCAATTGGTTACAAGAAATGTTACATATCAAAACAAGAAATAAAAAAAAAGTAACTTTACAACTAGTGATTCAAAAATCATTAAAAGATCAACTAAGAGGTCAAGTGAGGTACTAAGGGAAATTATTCAATCTAACTTGATCAAACTACCTCTTCTACATCTAGTGAGAAGATCTAGATATTATTTTGCATATCATAAAATGCCTGGGCATCACATAGATTCATGTTTGACATTTACAATCCAATGTCAAGATGAAAATAAAATAGATAAATGCTAATGAGGATCCTATTTAAGGTAAATTAGTCAAGAAATCCACAATGATATAGGAACACATTCACAAAGGGTCATATTCAACAGTATAAAAGTGGTTACCAAAGCATAACTCAGAAAAATCAAAATCAAAGCAATAAATAGTACCACAAACATAGGTAAAGCATGAAAAATATACAAATCTACCTCTCTAAAATGAGGCTCAAATTTCAAAGTAGTATGGGTTTGGTCAACAATATCTACAATAGTTTGATTATCAAGGTCAATGGTTGGGAAAGCATGCTCAAGGCATCACCACTCCTATTCTAGCAATTGATAATGTTTGTCACCAAGGTTTGAGATTTATTGAAAATCCTAAGGCAAATCATTCATAGACGTAATTTATAAAAGGAAAAGATCCAAATATAATAAAATTCAACACTACCATTCCATTGGTTTAAAAACAAGATGATAACGATGAGTGGAATAATATAGGTTATTATGAATTCTAAGATACTGATAATGAATCCAAATATTTAGTGTCAAATTCATAACCATTCCCTCATGCTTCATAATCATTCTTAATTCCTTTGTTTGATATAAGACACCATGATGGGGAGTCTCCTATGAGACTCATCGATTAGTATCATTTCTTCTCAATATTTATTATACATAGTTTCTTTTTGATTACTTGTACATAGCTTCTCAGTATTTATTATACATAATTTCCTCATGATTTATTGTACATAGCTTATACCAAAAATACCAAAAACATTTAAATATATCAAAATAAAATAAAATCAAAATAAAAATAAAAAATCAAATAATTCAAATACACAAAAATATTTTAATTGTATGCATTATCCATGCCTTGCATTTCTACTACCATGCCATACTTACATTTTCTATTCTATGATATTATTTGTCAATTTATCTAAATTACCATGCTTCACTTGATATCCTTTAAGTGTGCACAGTGGCATCCATCTCTTTGATTGCTTCACTCTACCCATTGAGGGGCATCCTAATTCTACATTCAAGACACACATCGATATACATACCCACTGGGGACATCTTCTACATGACTACACCATATAGGTTATGTCATTCCTACACTACAGAATCTATTTATCATGTTGATGTAAATTATTTACTAGCTTACATAGATTACATTATCTATATCTCACTAGTATATAGCACTTGCATATTTTTAATCATATACCTAGTCTTGTACTAACATGTCTTGCATACTTTCACTTCTTTCTTTGATTATTTAGAAGAGATTGTATTTTTAGTATGGTTACATGCTTTCCTTTCTTGCTTTACATAGCTAGATTGATTTCATTCCTTAGTTCTTATTTTGTATTCTATATATGCTTTAAGACATTTGCCAATGTCCTTTCCTTCTATTCATGCATGTGCCTTAGGACATTTTCTAATGTCCTTTGTCTATACTCTTCTATGTGATTGTGGCCCTCATGCCAACCCTTGTTTATTTCAATTGTATGTGGTATATGAACATGCCTTGTATGTTTTTTTTCTAGTTTGAGTGGCATGTGCTCATGTCCCTTGTTTGTTTGGCTCCTTAACCACTTTTATATACTTCTTGATTCTTGCCTTGTATGTTTTATTGCTTCTTGTTTCTCCATTATTTGAAATACCGTGATCCACATCATGCATGATCTTGCTTTCTTGGATGCCATGATGGACATCATGCTCCATCCCTTTATGACAACTAATAACTAACAACTAACACTGCTAGTTCTAATTTAGTATATTGCACATACTATTACATTGTTATATATATCTAGGCATACCCATGCTGATCTAAAAATATCTTAATACAAACCATGCTATACCTTGAGATATCTTATCAATTATCATTACTATTTCATGTATCTTTGTATTATAACACACTTGCATGGCTCTTTCTTTTGAGGGTAGTCATTGTAAGGTCTTCATTCCTACCCTTAGAAGAGGGGTTAATAAACATGGGTTTTGTCATAGAGATCAAAGCTCCTAATGGTAAAAAAGTTTTAAGAACACCCAGAATAACAACTAGACATCAAACTAGTTAGAATAGACTAGGTAGATAGTGAAAATGTCAGAATAGTTACTAGATTTGGCCCAAGATAATAGCACCAAGATTGGACTATAGTGTTGATGCCACTACTATCCACTTTTATCACTCCTATCCAAATAACAAAAAAACTAGACTTTCTAGAAATAGGTATAAATGTAGGTTTAGTTATAGTTTTGCATAGTTAGACTAGTTTAGAATCAACATTTTCTAGTACACTTTTTCTCAAATAATCTACACATGGGAGGCATTATATACTGCATGATGGATCTCACTTCTAGTTTTAGATACGACATTTGATATAACTTCCAGATCAGAATCCATGTTTTAGACACTAGTGATTGGGGGCAATGTGTGCAACACATTTATTTTTTTGTCTTTCTAAGCTCAACATTACCTAGGCATTCTTAGTAGTTACATGCCTTATTCCATCTACAGGTGGTTGGAATCATTTTAGAGTGGCTTTCATACTAGCCTAACTTCCAAATTTTATAGTGGCTTTCATATAAGCCTAGTGTACCAATTTTGGAGTGGCTTTCCTACAATGTTAATCTCCATCTTTTAGAGTGGTCAAGAGTGGCCTAGTTTCTAGCATATATTTAGATATCCATGCCAACATTATCAGATCATAGTACATTCATGGGATTTAAGATCCATCTCATATTGCATACATTTTATACCAGTAACAATTCATAGCTTTACTTAGTGGGCAATGATGGAGCCAAGGACTAGCCAGCCTTTATATTCTTAAGCCACCTACTTAGAGGGATTAGACACATAGTAAAAACATTGATTATCACACGTATGACCACCTAACGTTACTTAATGGGAAATGATGGAGATAAAGGGCCAACCTTTGTATTCTTGATCCACTCTTTTGAAATTGAGCACTCAGCTTCATTAATGATATTACTCTTGGTTTAAGACACATCTAGCATCACTCAACATCACTCAACATCACAATAGGTTTTGTATTGATCTACATACCTGATGAGGTGTATTCATTCCTTTTTCTTCCTCTCTCTCTTACCTAGCTTTATATTTTCTTATTTTAGATATAGCGTATCTAGTAAGAATTGATCTACCTTTTGTTTTCTTATATAGATTCCCACTTCATAGCATGCTCTTTTTATGCAAACCCAACATCACACAACTTCATGAGCTTCACCCTTGTAGGTAAGTTTAGGTACACTTTCTATTTTTCCCTTATCCTACTATTTTGCTTTGTTGCATCATTAGAGTAAAGGGGGGAAAATACAATCATATAAAATGCAAAAATTGGTAACTTGAGTGTGGCTTGTGACACCCAACCCATTGGTCCTTCTTGTTTTCTCTCATGACCCTCATAGGCATATTTTCATTGATTCTTAATCATCTATAGCCTTCCAAACTTGATCCTAGCTTAACTAGACTACTCTTTCCATGACTAATCCATCCCCTCAGGCCCCATTAACATAGGATAATAGTGCCACATTCAGACTACAACACCAGTGCCACTCTTGTCTACTTTTAGTACTCCTATCCAAATGCATTTTTGGCCCCAATGGTTAGTTCCTTTTGGTTCCCCATCCTTCTCATTTTTGGCCTAACATGAGTACATTCAATCTATGAACAATAGATCCCTATAAAATCCCATTCAAATATCATTTAGAAAGTGTTGGAAAATATCATGAAGTAAGCAAGACTACTCAAGAAAATCTTCCCTATTCTCTACATACAACCAACCAATACACTTACAAACTTATACAAATCTTTACACCAGTACCTATTCACCTCAATCACATCTAGTTTAACATTTTTTATCTTCATACACATTCTTTCACAAAGCACATCAAGTGGGATAACTACACATGGCTTGATCCATATTTGAAGTATTGGTATGTAGGTAACGTGCCCATACAAGGGGTGTGAAAACATGTTTAGTGATTCTTACACATACTAACCCCCATTTTTTCTCAAAATTGGTCAAAACACAATGGAAATAGGGTTTGAAGAGGAAATATTCTCTACATGGATCTCTACAGACTTTCAGCTATTGAAACATCACTAACAGGGTTACATAGACATAGCAAACAAAACTTAAAAAACTCAAATCTCTTGGATAACAATGGTAGAGGTGGACTATAGCACTGGTACCACTCCTATCCACTTTTGGTGCTCCTATCCAATCATAAAATGAAGGTTAGATCTTAGTTTGTGATAGTGTCACAGTCTTGTACAGTGAATCTCAGACCCTGTCTAACCCATATCAGTTAGTTTTTAGCTAAGTCTTATTTTCTCCCTCTTAATACTATTTTTAGAAAGGTCAAAATTTCAATCTAATTTAATTTTTTTAAAGATAATTATTACATATTTATTTACTGATTTTACTACTCATACCCTTTAACTAAATTAGGAAGAATACACCAATATTCTTAAATAGGTTTAAACAACTTCAAGAGGATTGACTTCTTATTCCTTAGAAGATTGAAGCCAATAAGATATTTTTCCATCCTTAAAGAGTTGATATATTTATCTCAACTAATTGAGAGGATGATAGCCTATCTGGATGATTTCAAACATGCCATCATGAGATGCATATGCCTCTTGGAAGGATAGAATTGAAAGATTGCTTCTCCTTTACATACTTACTTGAGTACCAAGGCTTCCTTCTCCATAGTTGACTAGATCATAGCCTCCTTGAAGATGGGTATATCTTGATCCAATTATTTCAAACAATTCATCCAAAGGTTGATTTTTAAATTTTTCTTACTCATCCATGATATGTTGGGAAATGTAATCTTGTTCATCATCACTTGTAATCAGCTCTACAGAAGTAGCAGACCTATTGAGAAATTTAAAATCATTACAGATGTTTTAAAAATATTACCACAATTCCTCATCCTCCTATTGATCATAATCATGAAGGGGAATAGAAAAATAATCTCCTTCATCCTCTTCCTTAAAATTCAAAAAGACTTTATCCAATATTTCCTCGTCAACCTAAGAAAAGCATTCTTCACTATCAACTAAACAAGAAGATTCAACATAATGCCTTACCTCTTCCTCAAAACTTAGTACCTCTTGAGGGCTCTAAAATTGTGTCTCATATGTCACATCATGAATTTGATTCTCAAGGGCTACAAGATCTTCCATTTCCTTCTTTGTGATTCCAAGACTAGGCATCTTGAAGTCTTGTGACTTAGTCTAATGAGGATGCTAAGGAGTTAGACTTTCCTCAAAAAAGAGTTCTAAGTTTTTATCAACCAAATAATACTCTTTAGGTTCCAATACCATATTCCATAAAGTCAAAGGGTGATGGGGTGAGGACAAGATGAACTAGTTGGTGGAGGTGGCACATAGAACTCAAAATTAGATTGGGTATGAAATGTAGGGGATTCTTTTAGAAGTTCTTGAGGAAGGGGAGGCAGACCTTGGGATAAATAAACTTGATTTTCCTCCTTCCACTTGGAAACCACTTCATTCACATCTGATTTATATTGAGTACTCTCTTGAGGAAGGGTGGATTGGGTGTGTTTAGGCGTAGGATCTTCTTTTGGGTATAAACCTTCTATCACACCTTGACTTAGTAGTTTCATCTTTGCCTCTAACTCTTCAATTTGCTTGGCTAGGTTCTCTTAGAAAAGTATTTATTGGAGATTATAGGCATCATCATGAGGATTATGAATAGAAGGGGATTCACATGGAGTATGAGATTTTTCTTGAGGAAGGGTGAGAGGAACTTACAAATGATCAACTTCATTCATAACTTCACACTCCTTATCAACCAAACTTCTATCTTATTTCTTTCCCCATGACTCCACTATCTTATTCAAGCTTAGGATGTTAGGATTATAGGTATCTTTTTTAGGTGGTGAGGATGCATTATGAGAGGTAAATGAGGGATTTAAATATACTTCATTTGTTACCAACATGGACTTTTGCATATGAATATTAGTCAACTCAATTTGCTTATCATGATTAACTTCAAAAACAAGGTTTCTCCTTTCAAATCTCTCCTCCATGTGATTGGGATAAGGATGAATTTGATATATTTGATTGGGATCATGAGTAGGGATCAAATATTACTGATAGGAAACTTGGGGAAGTTGAAATGAATGCTGATAGGTTTGGTGAGGTTAGCTTTCATGAACTCCTAGCCTATCCTCTAAGGAAGAAACTATGCCACTCACATCTAGCATCTCACTTGTGAGCCTTTGTCAATTGGCTCTCTCAATAGGTACCCATTCTCTTTTGACCAACTATAACTATTCTATCACCTTATGAATGACATGATTAGGAACCTTGATACCATATCCTCTTTGTGTGTCAAGATCCAACATGTACTTCTCATAGCCCAAAAGAGTTTTTTTGAAGGTGGAAATGGATTGACTTGGGAAGTGACTAGGTTGACTAGGTGGAAAAATACATTGATAAGGATAGATATAGGATTGATATACTTAATGAATGGGTTGATTAATAACTTGTTCATATTGATAGGGAATGGCACAAGCCTAATATGTCTCACCAACTTATGTAAAACAATGTTCAACACCAAGATTAGCCATGAAACCTCACTGAAAGCAAGAAGACAAAGGAGAATGTTACCAACAATCTTCAAAGGATAACCTAGGCTACTTGACCAGCTGATATATCTTCAAATTCACCATTGATGCTTTAATACATACCTCTAAAGGTTGATTGTTGAGAGACAACACAAAAAATCTCTCAACTTCTTGGACCAAGAGTCTTATTGAGCATGCCAAAAACTATTGTCACTTGGATTTAAACCCTTTGAGGAGATGGCAGAGCTCTCCTCATTAAAGTGGCATGATGGAAACACCTCTAGGCTTGTGGACAGCCTAAAGATGAGGTGAATCTCTAAATAGGGCTAGATCCCTTGATGTACCACTTTGGATCACAACTACAACTAAAATTGGGGGGTGGAAAAGGAGAAGGATAACTAAAATAAAAATAATCTAAGGAAGATGATACACCAAATAACATAATGAATTTAAACTAATAGAATGTTACACATGAGAACACATGACAAATTGAACATACACTTCTTCAATCTATGTCTTCTCACATCAATGTTACATTATGAGGTTATGGATGAATGCCTTAGGATAGGAGGACTAAAAAATAGGAATTTAATGGAACTAGTTAATAGACTAACTCACTCAAGCCTATACATCTCCTAGAGCACTTCACATGCCCTACAAGATGAGGTTGATAATAGGTGAAATAATGAAACAACATGCTAAGGAATTCATAGTTTTCACTGAGCAAGATTCATCATCTAATTGAACACACTATGAATAATCATGAAATAAGTAAAAATAAGTATTATTATTGATCAAATGGTATGGATTTTATCAGGTATTTTCCATACTTAGGTGGAGCATAAGTTATAATAGCCAAAATGGCTAGTTCTTATAGAACTTGAGAGAGAAAAAAGAAGAGAGAAGTCCAAGTGTCACAAGGACACTTTTCAAGCTAAGAAAATCAATTAATTTTACATGAGAAGATGATATGGGATGAATAATTAAATTTTATGAAGCACAAGTGTCAATTCAAGGCATAAACTTCATGAAAAGTGGCATGAAACTCCCCTTATTAGCTCAAAAAAATTGCCTTCATGATTGGCCCTATGTGAATGCTTCATAACTAATTAGGAATAGGTCTAATGATTAGAGATAAGTGGAAGGGAATCAGTAATTAATCTCCACACATTGGTTGCATTCCTTGTCCTTTGGAAACATCTAAAAGTTGTTGGGAGATCACAAGAACAACACCTGTTCTGATCCCACTTTGTTAGGATCTTGCTCCTCAGAAAGAGCACAGTATGATTACCAAATATAAGAAATTATAAATGCGGAAATAACCAGAAATACAAGTAACTAGAATTCACCAATAGCACAGAATATGAGAGACAATACACTATCTTGTATTAACACTTTATAGAAAAGAATACAATAAAGAGCCACCACACTCTTCCACCTTACAGAGGCTTCCCACACCTCAAGTGTACAGTAATTCTTCTACAACACTCTCCTACCAAAAAAAATGGTCCCAACAACCAACTCACAAATAGAATTGGTGTTCACCTCTCCAACTAGTCAGTAATAACCCTGCCAGTTCACCAAGCACTCTATAGTACTTCAAGTTGATCTCCCATGAACCTGCAACATGCAATTCAATAGACCATACTCACACATGTAGATCTCCTATGAGATTGCAACAACCTGCAACTCAATGATCTTCCACTTTAGAAGGGACTTCCTTGCCTTCCTTATCTTATGCATATACAATACATGCCAATGGGTCTATAAATAGATCCCAGACTTAAACAATAACTTAGACTCTTAATTTAGACAATTATCTTCACAGCTCAAGACTCTAACTGGCCTTTACATGCAAACACTTCATTCACTTAACTAATTGTCTGTGCAATGAACAGTTCTAGAACACATAGGCGACCGATGCCAGTCCCTGCTTGCCTGGTTCTGCCGATGTCAACTGACTCCCTACCATCGCCAGTGGCCTTCTGCACTGGTCACGACCGACATCGGTCCTGCTACCTTCTATTCCTTCTATTCCTTCTATTTGTAAAGGGTTGAAGCTTTTAGCTCCATAACTCAACAATCTCCCACTTGGAGATAAACAGCTGCAACCTATACCTGTACTCTATCTAGTTTGTTCCCTTGGCTTTGTATCCCTCCTCAAGATCACTCTTGAAGACCAACCACCACAAATCCTGTGGTGAAAAACCTGTCATCCAAATCACCTGCCACATCCACATCTACAAACCATGTAGAAAATAACCTGAACCTGCATAGCATGTGCACCTGCTGCTAGTCCCTGTAAGAATCCACTGAAATGTCCTCTAATGGTTCTCTCCCGGATTGGCTCCAACTTGTGACAACTCCCACTACTTGGGAAAACTCAAGTTGAGTACATACCATGCACTTAACCTCATTATGTGAATCAAAAACCTGTTCTGTAAACTATCCAACCAACGGTGTGCTAACCAGTCTCACACAATCATCCTGAAACAAAGTCAACATATGACCTACCATGTCTCTAGAACACACTCATGCCAAAGAATCTTGCTGCTCCCAGATTCTCCATGACACACACCTGAACTAGCTTTACCTTTAGTTTAGCAATACCCTATATATGTAACCCTGCAACAAGCACATCATACAGTAATAGGATAATGTAGCTAATATTATCCAACCTAGTAAAGAGAAACACAATGATCAAACCTCCATTGCCCTGCAGCTAATACAAGACCATATACCCTGATCTTCCATCTCACGTATCCATTTTCACTCTTCTTCATCCTGAACATCCATTCATCTCTCAGTGCTTACTTCCAGCTGGCCACTCTACCCAAAACACCTGTTTGGTTCTCCTCCAAGGAATCACATCCTCATCCATGCCAAGCTCCCACTGTTTCCTGGATCTACCTGTTCTGCTTCTTTAATAACTCCCTAGTCTTATGCCATAAGTGAGAAACAAGTAGTGTAAAGAAGGAAAATGATGAATTTAAGAACTTACTTACACCTTCAGTCCTCCATATGGGCGCTTGAGACACCTTGACAGCTTGTTGTCCACCCAAAATTTGTCTCAGTAATCGATGCCGGTCACATCTCAGTCTGCACTCAACCGATGTCGGTCCCCTGCGACTGCCCCTTTGCCGACGTCATTTTTCCTTAGCCAATGCTGATATTTATCTGCCCTGAGTCACCGACGTCGGTCTTAACATAGCCAATGTCAGTCCCTGTCTAGATGCCAACGCAGGTTTTCCTGCCGACGTCAGTCTCTATGTTTTTCTAGTGAGACCTGACTTTTTCCCATGAGCTCCTTTTGGATCAAATCCTTCTCCAAAACACCCTTACTCTGCTCAGAATTCTTCTGCATCTTGTGCTAAAATCTGTCTGTCACCTTCTCCTTGAAAACCAAGGCTTTCTTGTTCTTGTCACTAACATCAGATTCTTCAAAAAACGTTACCTTCTTCTTCTACATACAGAATTCATGATCCATACCTTCCAAATCTGAAAGCATACCCTTTGACTCAAGAACAAGCATCTCCTTCTTATTTATGTGACCAAGCCTATCAAGCCACATCTCTGAATCTACAGCTAAAGTAGATAACCCAAAAAGAGAGTCAGTAATACAAGTAGATAGATAAAGAGTACCTACTTTCTTACCTCTAGCTACAACAAGTGTACCCTTGGTAACCTTCCAAGAGTCCGCTGTGAGAGTTACTGTGCAACCCTCATCACCCAAACTTCTAATAGAAATCAAATTCCGCTCCAGAACTGGGACATGCATGACCTCCTTTAACACCCATGTGTTACTTGTCTGTAGTTTCAGCTTCACTTTCCCTTTGCCAACAATCTGACAAGGCTTACCATCCCCTACACAAATTTCTCCAAGGTCTCCCTGGACATACTCATGAAAAAATTCCCTATGTGGGGATGCATGAAAAGAAGCACCAGAATTTAAAATCCAAGATTCTACTTTATCCAAAGAACATACCAGAGCATCCCGTGTAGCGTAATCTACAACATCTGCTTCTTCTTCATGTCCTTCATGCTGATCTTCACTTGATCTGCAATCTCTCTTTAAGTGCCCTTGCTTTCCACACTTCCAACAAGTTATTTTGCCATACCTGGACTTGGATCTTTTGCCTATCTTGGACCTTGATCTCCCATGCTCTATCTTCTCTCTTTGCCTTCCTTTGCCTTCAACACTCAAATCATTCCCTGATGACTCACTTGTGCTTTTCCTGCGTATCTCTTCATTCAAGATCACACTCACAACATCATCCACTTTCAAGACTTTTGAAGGAGACACAGTATTAGAAACTGCCATTACCAAACCTTCCCAACTTTTAGGTAATGAATACAAGATTAAGAGAGCTCTAATTTCATCATCAAATACAATATTGACTGAACTTAACTGGTTTACCAAACCATGGAAATCACTAAGATGGCTATGAACAGATCCACCTTCCAACATTTGCAAATTAAATAAACACTTCATAAGAAATACCTTATTAGAAGCTGAGGGTTTTTCATATAAATTTGCCAAAGATTCCATCAACTCCACCGTTGTCTTACACTGTGATAAGCTAGAAATCACAGATGATGCAAGACTCAATCTAATAGATCCCAGAGCCTTTCGATCAAGAACCTCCCATTCTTCACCTTTCATATCCGAGGGTTTGCAATTAACCCCACCCAACGGTAAGTACAAATCTTTTTGGTACAGATAATCCTCAATCTACATCCTCCACAATTGGTAGTTCTTGCCATTAAACTTTTCCATTCATAGCTGACTGTCTTCTGCCATTGCTCAACTCCCACTCAAACAAAAACCCTGTGAATAACCTGTAATCAAAACACACTAACCAGATCTAATCCAATCTGTTAGTATCCCAACCAACAGCTCTGATACCACTTTGTTGGGAGATCACAAGAACAACACTTGTTCTGATCCCACTTTGTTAGGATCTTGCTCCTTAGAAAGAGCACAGTATGATTACCAAATATAAGCAATTATAAATGCGGAAATAAGCAAAAATACAAGTAACTAGAATTCACCAATAGCACAAAATATGAGAGACAATACACTATCTTGTATTAACACTTTACAGAAAAGAATACAATAAAGAGCCACCACACTCTTCCACCTTACAGAGGCTTCCCACACCTCAAGTGTACATTAATTCTTCTACAACACTCTCCTACCAAAAAAAAGGTCCCAACAACCAACTCACAAATAGAATTGGTGTTCACCTCTCCAACTAGTCAGTAATAACCCTGCCAGTTCACCAAGCACTCTATAGTACTTCAAGTTGATCTCCCATGAACCTACAACCTGCAATTCAATAGACCATACTCACACATGTAGATCTCCTATGAGCTTGCAACAACCTGCAACTCAATGATCTTCCACTTTAGAAGGGACTTCCTTGCCTTCCTTATCTTATGCATATACAATACATGCCAATGGGTCTATAAATAGATCCCAGACTTAAATAATAACTTAGACTCTTAATTTAGACAATTATCCTCATAGCTCAAGACTCTAACTGGCCTTTACATGCAAATGCTTTGTTCACTTAACTAACTGTCCATGCAACGAACAGTTCTGGAACACACAGGCGATCGACGCCAGTCCTTGCTTGCCTGGTTCTGCCGACGTCGGCCAACTCGCTGCCGTCATCGGTGGCCTTCTGCACTGGTCACGACCAATGTTGGTCTTGATGCTAACGCCGATGCTCCTGGATCTCAACAACCTTCTATTCCTTCTGTTTGCAAAGGGTTGAAGCTTTTAGCTCCACAACTCAACAAAAGTGAGTCATCATCATCTACTATCATGAAAACTCCTCTTCCATGCAACCTGCACATTTTTACTCAAAATTGGCATCAATTTCTCATAAAAATCCATGGGAGGGAGTGAATATAAACTTTCAACACCATCCATGTCCTTATAGGAATTATTCATGCTTTAAAATCACCCCACTCAAAGTTTTCCACCCTTCTCACTAGCTTGTCTACTATACCAATTTTAAATGGTTGAAAGGAGAGCTATTATTTGAAAACTTAAAAGTTTTTAATTGGAATAAAATTAACATAAGGAGTTATAAAAAGTATAAATATTCCTTCCAAAATTGGTTTAATCTTCAGATTCCTTTTGTAACCTGTACAACATAAAAAATGGTTAAAATTACCCTATTTTTCCATGTCTATACAAGTTTGTATAACTCATCCTAGTGGGAAATATATTGAATTATTAATATTAAATTTCCAATAGGTTTCATGAGTAAAATTTTACATTTTAATATCTATCCAACTCCATTTCCTCCATCGGGTCACTAATCAAGGTTTGTAAGGGTTTCTGACAATTTTGATTCTTAAGCTTTATTCATATAGGTTTCACTTTCAAATTGCAAAAAAAATTCAATAATTTTATTTTAAAGGACCTTAATAACTTACCCAAACTCCTTTGGCTCCAATTTACATCCTCCAAGAAGATATGAGCATTCGAATTTGACCTAGCGAACTTGTTTTCTTGTTTCTTACAGGTCTGAGTTACATTTGGGCCAAAAATGGCTTCCTCATGACTTATATTGCATAAAAATAGTTTTAAAACATATGATATAGTCCTAAAAAAAGTTTCAATAGGTTTTAATTCTCAATATAAGTTGTAAAGGAAGTTGGGTTCCCATTTGGCTTTGTGAAAGAGACTCTTAGCAGGGTTTAGGACCATATACTGTATGATATAGGTTTTTTAGTCCCTTATTTACTTGTATCTAAATCATGAAGGTTCCATGAGATCACTTTGACTATGAAATATGTATTCTAATTCTCTCTTACCACTTTAATTTCTTATATACCTTTCCATACATTAAATTTCTCAAGGTTAAGAGTCATTTTAATTGACTACACTTTTTGTGCATGGAGGGGCACCTATAGGTAGCTATGCATGAATTATCTCAAGATAAGTGTTTTTAAATATAATTTCAATCCAATTTAATCAATTTAAATTTTTTATGTCTATGTGTCTCATGTTTAGGTCACTCACATACCAAAACACCACTATTTTACTCACTGTCGTAGACAGTCAAACATAATTGACTGTAGGTGTATACAGGGCTTTTGAGAGGTATGTGTGAGTTTTTTTAAATTGCTTATAACATATGGGGATCCATTTGGTCACAAGAGATGTGATCAAAAAATTTATTCACAATTATAACTTATCTATATCCTTCATATGCACTTTTGGTTCCAATTGGGTCCTCCACTTCTTATTGGCTAAGACATCTTGCTTTTGACCCTGATGTAGGTATCAATGCATTATTCAAGCTTGTAAAACAAAGGACACAAACAAATTATAACTCCATATATTCCTTTTATATGTTTTATGTATATTTTTCTCACTTTATTCTTTATACACCTGAAGAAACCTAGTTTGTTTGTTCACTATCTACTCTCAACCATCTACAGTTGACTATAGGCATAATTATGCTTGAAAGATGATCATGTTGATTATTAAGAATTTAGAACTTTTAAGGAGTTTATAATAATTTCAAAAACCTCAATCATACCCAAACACCCATATATGCAACAAAGGAATCCCTTCTTAGACTTGAACTCCATGTTGGCTATAAGTGTGCATTTAAGCCACCTATATTGACTATAGATGCATATTAGACCTTGAAACCTATTATAAATAACCATATTCTAATGGATTATATGTTCAATGGGGTATATTTCATACCATAATGTATTAAAAACATGGAATTTTTCATTTCTTACTCCTTGAGGTGCTAAAAGTCACTTAGCAATCCAAACCTGTAGATATCATTGAAGAAAATCAGTGTTTTGGGAGGCAACTTTAGGACCTCAAACAAACTCTTTTCACTTACCTTTATACCTCAATTCTTGTCATATACCTTTTACATACTATAATAAATAATTTTTACCAATTTATATGTTTTTTAACACTTTGCATCATATTTTATGAGGTCCACACAAACCCTCTAGAGATCTATTTTGTAATTTTGGGGATAAAGGACTTAAAACTCAATCATTAAACCTTTTGAAAGTTTCCCACAATTAGACTACAACTTGGAAAATTTCATGTGTTTTTCATGACCCTTTAAACATACTATGATTCAAAAGTAAACTCAACACTCTTTTATCACTCCCTTAGACATCTTAATTCTTTGTGGTACCACCTGTAGGTGGCCATTTTCACAATGCAGGCAGTGAGATAAAGATGGGAGGTGAGCATAGCATTTGGATTTCCATGGTTTATAAGCTTATGTATATTATTTAAAATACATTATCCATATCAATAATAACCTAAAACAAGCTTCAATAACTTCTTTTCAATGTGTACTCTTTCCTATAAACACCTGTACCTGGTCATTAATGTCTACCTTATGTGTGAATGTTGCATATGACTACAACAAATAGAGATTTTACCTTAGAGGATTAAATTTAAGGATTAATGGACAAATAAGACATTTAAGACATTTTTAATGACCTATCATAACCGCTTTTATCCATTTCCAACCATGAAAATATAGAACAAAGTAAAAAACTACCAACAACATAAAATAGGACTAGTCTACAATTTTGAGGTGATTGGATATTAAAAACAACTTTAAACTTGAAATTTAGAATGGATAAAACTATGGAAGGAATTAAAAATCCTATAAAACCAACATAATAAAGTGGATTGTATGGAGGTGCTCAAACTGAGGCAAAACTTGTAGGATATATAGATTAATAGGCAGATTTGAGAGGTCAACTTATTAGGAATGGTTCATAAAGCTTAGACCACCATTAATCTACAACCAAACATACAATGGAATATGAATTAGTTTATAATACACCCCTAAGATAATTTTGTCTAAGACCTCACATGCTGACCATACCAAGCAAGAACCTGAAGGTTACTTCTACTTGCCAAGAAGGGTGAAAAGGGAGTAGAATAATTTTGAGAAAGAAATGGCACTTCCAGATCAAACAAAACATGTAACTAAGCTTGGAGAATATGAAGAGGCATTGTGTGATCCTTTCCCATGTGTCACACTTCCCAAGGAGCTATACAAGTTCTAAAATCTCTTTTTTCCCAAGAAAACTACCCTTTTAACTAAAGAACCTACCACTTTTTAGTTATGTCAGTTACTTAAGACATATAAGGACACATTGGACATGAAATAACATTTTATAACCGTCACACTTCCCAATAAATCTATAAAACTCATCAAATGCACCCTTTTTTACCTCAAAATGACCTAAAAATGCTATAAGGACTAAAATAACTAATGACCAAGGATAATTAAATAATAAGTGACATTAATTAACATATAAAACACCTTGTGACATCTATATTAGACCCATAAAATTCTTAAATGTCATGTTTTTACCTAAAGGTCAAATTTGGTTAACAATAAACAAAACACTCAGTTGAGCCAAGCTTACAACCAAGCCTTCCAGGCTCTAACATACAAGTTAAACATGAAACACCATCACCAATTCTTAAACTAAAGTATCCAAGGTGAGATCTAACAATCAACCTCTAAGCATGACCCAAGCTAACAAGCCTCTAGGATTCAAACCTAAGGGATTACCATGATTACATACAAAGCATACCATGCTTACAACCAAATCATACAAGGTGATCTCATGGATTCAACTTCTAAACATGAAATCCCAAGATTGCATGGATCCTCAAGGGGAATCCATAAGGATTACATATTGGATTACAAATACAAAGGAGAAAGCATGTTCTTATAGCATTTACAATGAAAGAGAGAATATGGTGCCACACTTCACTTGGACTTAATAGTAACTTGTGTCCCACACATTCCCATGTGCACATAAGAGACAATAGATCCCCACATGCACCCATGTGTAAAATCCAAAGGCAAACCATGCACCTTGGAGGAAAATGTGGCCCACTCTAGTGGGTAAATAGTGATCATCAAAATTTATTTATATTCATGTAAAAAATGTCAACAATGTAGATTCACTACTTTAGACAAGATCTGAACCACCCCATGTGACTCCAAATATTGTACCCCACTTTACATGTGAGGCCAATCACCAATAGTGATATTTTTGTCTTCTTCCATATGTACACATAATTCTAAAAAGGTGTTGCAATCACCTCTTTAATTTTTCCACACATGTTAATCATGGAACCACCAAAATAAAGGCACCCCATACTTGACCTTGCAATCATATCAAAGTACAAACTCATGTGACTTAGTGGAGAGTTATGTCTTACTACTTACACAACAACTTGATCACACTTGAGACCTTCCATGGGCCTATGTCACATCATATACCTACCACATGACCTACATGCTACATCACATGTATTCCATAACTTGCATGCCACATTACCAACATGCCATAACACTTTCATCACATACAAACCACATGACACATGACCTACATGACATGTCACTATGAATAGTTACCATGAATAATGACAATAAATATTGATTGTGAATAGTTTTTGTGAAGAGTGACTATGATTATTGACTTCACATCCAATAATCTCCTAATTGAAGTCAATATACATAGTATTTATCACACCTAAGTATTCTTCCATCTAGTTTCCATCCATGCCCATTGTTTCCCACACAACAAGCCCAATAGAAGTTTTATTACACTACTAAAACTTTTATGCCTTGACTAGCTTTGTCAACATCTACTCCTCCATAGTAAATTTATAGCATTTAAAGTTAATCCCTACTTCACCATAGACCCATACTTCTTTAGGATTCTACCATGAACCACTCACTGTTCCCACTAATTAGAAGTATCAATTTTAGTGTACACCATGGCACACATGAGGCTTCCTACTCTTTTTTAATACATTATACTAGATATACATGTATTCTCCTCTTATGTTTTAGGACACTTTATAAGACAACTCAAATAATGTAAGAAGTGGGATACTAACTAGTTTCACATTCTACATATTCAGTTGATGCAAAATCTTCTCAACAACTAGATCTTCCTTAGTTTCCTATTTTTATGCATCTTCATCCTTGGTTTAATCCTAACACCTTTATCTTGACCTATTCACCAAATCCATCATACCATTTATCTTCAACATGTTGGGGCCTACAACCAACATGACATCAACCCATAGCATCAACATTTGCTAGAACCTAACTCTCCATGAAGGTACCACTATAATCCATCTACACATCTGCTTCATCCCATATAATATTCAAATTGCAAACCATAAACTCTTTGCCTCATCCACATAACCCTCTACCTACTCCATATCATCATGAGATCACCATGTAGAAATGATGCTTTTGTATCCAGCTGATCCAACTCTAAACAACACCAAATACACACAACACTCTTGATAGTAGGTAGTAATAGGAGACAAGAACCCATAGAAGTCAACACCTAACTTTCATACATAGAAAAATGCTACCCACCATGCTCAACATGTCACCTTCAATAGTTCTTAGAAAGTGATCATGATACTTAGTGTATGGATACACCTATTGAGTTTTTGATCCTACAATCGAGATATATCTTAGTCTACCACATGTCCAAACATATGACTTTCTCCTTCCATGGAACCTCAGGTCTCATTTTTTCTTATCTAATCATCTTGAGCTACTTCAACATATATAATTTTAGGTTACTTTGTACCTCTTCCTTTACATGGATTTTTCAACATCTCGACTAACACATTATGGTAGTGGGATCCCATAACTTTTAACCCTTCACAACTAAGAAATAGAACAAGGTACATGCCTAGTCATCAACCTCCATCTACACCAATAGAGACTAGTTTGCTCATCAATCTGTAGAATTATTTCTACATTAGGAACAATGTGTGGGTGTTGATCTTGTTTGGCAAAGCTTATTCAACTTCTCCTCTAGTCTCTATCTGCATCTTCCATAGAGAGAAAGACCTACCATAAAAAACCTTTTTTTTCTTTTTTTCTTTTTGTTTCACATCTTGGTCTCTCCTCTTGTAGCTCCCACTTTAACAAAAAAGCCTTGCAACAAAAAAAACTCCCATAAGAGTTTTTCAAAGGCACCATTTCTATGATACCACTTATTAGGATCTAAAATATCCATGGATTAGGTACCAATAGCTAAATCCTATCTCTACTAACACTTTTTATGATCTAAAAGGATCCAAGGCTTAGGTACCAACAACTAAATCCTAGTTCTAATACAAATTTTTAGGATCCATGGATAAAACATGTGCAAGTAAATAAATAGCATAATTTAAAAATAAAATTATAATAAAACATAACATGCAATAGAGAACACATTACACAAGATATACATGAAAACCCTTGTAAAACCATCAAGAGACAAACCATGGGGTAATGGCAACTTTCAGACTTCGTATTGCATTACCAAAACTCTCTTCTATAATAGCTTCTCCAACAACTCCTTTCTAGTGCCTACAAACAAAGCACTCATGTGAGAAAAGATTACAACCAAGATTTCTAGGCTCTAACCTCCAATCTACAACATGTAACTTTATCATAAATTATTAAATTAAATCAACCAAGGTGAGCTCCAAGCATCAAGATCCAACCATGAGATGAGCTAAAATGCTTCAAACCCAAGGGATTACCATGCTTACATATAAAGCATACCATGTTTACAAACAAAGCATATAAAGGAAGCTCATGGATTCAAATTCCAAACATGAAAGCCCAAACTTGTATGGATCCTCAAGGGGAATCCATAAGGGTTACATCTTGGATTAAAAATACAAAGAAGAAAGCATGATCTTATAACATTTACAATGAGAGAGAGAAGAGAGAGAGAGAGAGAGAGAGAGAGACTATGATGCCACATTCCACTTGGACTCAATAGTAACTTGTGTCCCCCACATTCCCATGTACACACAAGGGATAATAGATCCCCACATGCATCTATGTGAAAAATCCAAAGGCAACCCATGTGCCTTGGAGGATAAATGTGACCCACTCTAGTGGGTGAATAGTGATCAACAAAAGTTATTTGTCTTCATGTGTAAAATGCCAACAAAGTAGATCCATTAATTTAAATAAAATTCAAGCTATCCCATGTGACTCCAAATATTTCACCCCACTTCACATATGAGGATAATCACAAATAATGATCTTCTTGTCTTATTCTTCCATGTGTACATAGAAGTCCAAAAGGTGTGGTAATCAGCTCTTGACTTTCTCCACACATGTGAATCATGGAGCCACCAAACATGGTGCCCCACACTTGACCTTGAAATTATACCAAAAGATAAACTCATGTGACTTATTGGAGAGTTATGTCCCACTCCTTTCACATAAAATTTATCACACTTGATACCCTCCATGGGACTACACCACATCACATACCTACCACATCACTTGCATGTCATATTACCTACATGCCACATTGCCATCATACCACATCACCTGCATCACCTACATACCACATGCCATATTATCTACATGATACATCACTTTCATGAAACATCATCATGAATAGTGTTTGTGAATAGTGACTTCACACCCAACAAATTCTAAATGAGTTTTCACTTTTGATTTCCATGTAGCATAATTATCCTAATGGAGAAGCTATGAGTCAAGAAAAAAAAAGTTTGGGACATTTTTAGCCATTATGAATTACAATTAAAAATATATAAATAATTATTTTCTTTGAAATATCATTATTTAATAATAAATTATTTCACAGTTATATTTAGAACCCCATTTTTAACATTTAAGCAAATTTCAAACTTCTAGGTATGCACAGTTTGTGCATTTGGTTTGCATGGGTTTACATATACCTAAATCACAATGTCTAAACAATTTATTTATTAGTAATATAGTAGATATAAAAAAGTCTCTAAATTTCTTTTTAACACTAAAATTTTAATTATCCTAAAAAAAATAATAAACATTTCCTCTCAGAGCTCTAGATATCAAAATTTTAATATTATAGGCATATGTTTGGGAAAACAATTAAATGTGAAAATAATACAATTTTTGTAGCAAATTTCTATTGAAATATGTTCAAAAATGATATAAAAAACTTCTAGACAAAATTTGGGCTTCTAAATCTTCACAGTTTGTAAGATATCAAATAATTCCATCCAGGTAATTTTTGAAGCAATTATTAAAAAATACAAATCACAAACTTTAATACAGTTTATTTATAAAGGATTAAAAAAATTATAAAATATTATAAAAAAGGAATCAATAAATTTGTATGAAATCTAACTATTATAAAATTTTATAATAGAATGTACACACCCACACACACACACACACCCATCCCTATGTTGTTTGATGAAGAGTCATATTATTGTGATCCTTCCATGAGGAGGTTGTATAAATTGTAGGTCGCCTTTTATGCATCTCCACTTATTTCAAAATATGGTAATGATAGAGGCTATTGATTTATTTATTTTAAAAATTGCTATTCCAAATCAAGTTGTGCCTCTTCCCATTTACTTATGTTGGTTGCATATATTCCTTGATGATGTTATATATGTCAGCGGGTTGTGCCTCATCTCCATATCAAATGAACACCATATATGCTAATGTATGCCTTTACTACTACCTAAATGTTTTTGTATTTATGTGGAATTGATTTCTTGTTCTCGCTCCTTTGAATAGCCCATCAATATAGGTTTGCCACTCTTTTCAACACTTTTTCCACAAAACAATTGCTATCTCTTTGTTAGAATATTTACAAGGAAATAAGAGGAAATGTGTTGCTTGAATCTTGCATAGAAAAAATAGAGTGATTTGGAGCTCCTCTCAAATTATTCTTAATCTCTCCCTAATATATTCCTTGGTCTAATCCTACTTTGAGAGCAATATTGAGAGTGATATGAAACTCCTCTAAAAAACTTTACTCTCTTAGGCTTTAATTTGATACTATTTTTTTGCATAAATAAGACTTAAATGCTTAGATATTACATTAGTTTCCTTTCATATTTAAACAAACACATATGACTAATTTAGCCCCTATGTTTTAGGTTATCAAATTTATCTATCACTGTCAACCTCCTATTCTACGGATGCTACAAACTCTAAATAGAATATCAACTTAACAAGTATAATCTAAACTACATGATTGTTAGAATATTATCACACCATCACTTACATTTTATTTTTATTTAATCTAGGCAATGCTTAATTATTCAAATAATAAGTTCCTTACTACCTTGTGTTGTTCACCATAATTCTTAGATGCCCACAAAATGATGTTAGGGTTTTCAAAACAATTGGGTATTATAATCTTTCCCAAATGATACTTCTACACATTATAGACTTATTTACCATGCTTGCCCCTAGACCATACATCAAAGAATAGTTTAATACCATTAAATATAAAATTGGGGTCTCTCTATTTTGTCATAACATCCTCATAAAAATCCAATATGTTTCATTTTTCATTTTTGACAAGGGATCTCTTTGCATGCCCTTTAGATAATAATAATGTTGAAGGTTTATTATATGCTTCAAATTCAGCTAATTTCATATTTATCCCTATTATTGGTTTACTATAAGATTATGCCAATATTAAAAGAGGATATAAATAGAGGATGAGAGAATTTTTTTACTTAGAAAATGCAATTGTTTAATGAATTAATTGATTTGAAACTTATCCTCTCCTGTAATTGCTATTGAATTTCTTTGAGATTTTAATACTTCAAGAATGCTTTGAGAACTTATCTTAGTGGCATCACAAATCAAAATAATGTATAAAATTTAATAACACAAAGTGACACAAATAATTTGCTTTTTTGATATTTCTATGTGTGACACCTAGCCCTTTTATATAAATGACACGATGAAGAAACATTTTGACAATTTTATTATTATTTTTTAGGTGTGGTAAAACTATTACTTTAGCAATGAAGATCCAAGAAAGAAATTTTGTTTTGTGGTGCTCTTTTATTTTGCGCTTCTCTATCAACTTGAATTATATAATCTTAAGCCTATAGGGACAAATATGTATTTCATTAGCTTATATTTTTTCATTCATTTTCCTTTAGGTCTTCCAGTTTATTTGATGATAAACCCATAATGGCAAAATATCAGTTTTCACATTTGTGCCCTTTGTCAAGTCTATGGGCTTAGCCTTGTTCTTTGTGTTTGCCTAGAAGCATTAAGCCAAAGAATGATTTTCATTATTTATGCACTTATTGGCCTTATAAATTTACACCACCCCTTTTAGTAACCCTTATGGTATATATCCAACACGTTCCCATTTCCTTTTCAAACTTGTGGGTTTAAGTTGGCTAATTATGGAACCAGTGGAGAGACAAGATGAATAAAAAATCTTACATTTCATGGACTTTTACTCTTATGGGTTTAACCCATCAATTTCAAATGTCTTAACCCAATGACCTAACTAAATTTACTTCACACATTCCCCTCTTCAAGGTTTTCTTATGTCTATGTTTTTATCAGTGCTAAGTTTGACAAGGTGACAATGATATTTTCTTTCGAGAATAATATTTTTGAGATAGAAATTATGTACAAATTATTATAATTTTCATAGTAATTTCATTATTTTCCCTTATGAATTTTAAACCCCTTAAAATAATCACTTAAAGGTGATGCCCTAATACTCTTTGAATAGTATTTTTTTATATATCGACTTTTTATCTTATCCAATTTTTAATCCCGTTATTAAACTTGTATATGAAAAACATTGATTTTTCAATTA